>OZ012698.1:14600330-14610330 GCA_963942565.1 Maea johnstoni
TGATGTGGTGATTGAATGAATTCCAACTAGTAAAGTTGCTTTTGCATATTTGACATTTGTAAGAGCAAAGATGAGTTGTTAAATGAATGTAGTATTCTTCTTTGTTCAGAAATTCCTTTGAACAATTTAAACAAGAATATTTCCTACACCCATTTTTCACATGTCTTGTATAATTATCTATCCTGGTGAAAGTTGTATCACATTGTTCACATTTCAAAGATGTATCACGTGGTTTCCTTTGACAATTTTGTTTGTGTTTGATGAAATAGTCTTTTCTTCTTATTACCCTGCTACATATATCGCATTTAAAAAAGGTATCATCTCTTTTTTTTACTAATTCACTTTGATTATTGTTTCCATCCATTATTTTTTCAACATTTTCAACATTTACGGCTGGTTTTGTGAACTGAAAAAGGTGGAGAAAGAACATGTGAATAAGTAAATAAGTTATTAATACTCATTGAAATATGCTGATCTGTTAATGAATATTTCATAATCTTCAATATTACAAAAATGAAAATGTCTTACCTTATTTCTCTTTGAATGAATTTACCCCTGCATCAGTCTATTACTTTAGATAGCTATGAAAACTGTTTCACTGTCAGTAGAAAGCCAACGTCGAGTTTGTAAGCTTAGATTATTAGCTCTATTTATAGCCAGAAAATAGACATTACACAATTCTATACTATGACCCCAAGAATCAAAGGTTTGTTATTTTAACTCTCCTTATGGGCACATGATCAGATCGAACAATAAATAAGTGGTCTGATAGTAATCACATGAACCTTGTGACTCAGTTTGAGACCAAGTCACATGAATCTTCTATCTCTTGAAACTGTCATGTGCCAGTGTGACAGTTGAGCATGTGATCCTATGACTAATGAAAAGGATCACATGTTCATGAGCAAGTGATCATATCGAACAATGAACAATGGTTTGATACATAGTCACATGAATTTTCTACCTCTTGAAACAGTGATGTGCCGGTGTGATAGTTGATCATGTGATCCCATGACTAAAGAAATAGATCACCTGTGGCGTGTTCAAACTTGTTTTGTATTATTTTTGGTGTCACACTAACCTTCTACCTCTTAAAACAATCATGTGCTGATGTGATAGTTGTGCGTGTGATCTTGTGGTAGGATTTATCTGGTTAGAACAATGCTTTAGACTTTAAACACGGACCTTTGAATTATACTGACAATGGTTAAGTCACATGAACCTTTTATCTCTTGTAACAGTCATGTGTCAATGTGATAGTTGAGCATTTGATCTTGTGACTAATAAAAAGATCACGTGAAATTACAATATTTTGCCACCTGTTCAGATTTGTTTTGTAATATGTATATGGTTAGAGAACAATGCTTTAGACTTTAAATATTAACCTTCGAATTCTACCAGTGGTCATGTGCTGATGTGTTGGTCAAACATGTGATTCAGAACAATGTTAAACATCAACCTTTGAATTCTAACGTCATACTTTTATCTCTAGTAAAGCTTAATAAAAGCTGGTTGGATGAGCTATAATCATCAATTGCTCTTTCAGTTGCAAAATCTTTGTTGTTACTCTCTGTGAAGCATTAGCAAAATGCCATTGGTGAAGACCACAATCAAGAGGAAGGCAGCCAACACTGGTGGGGATCAGTTGAAGCAAAAGAACAAAGCTGTCAAAACAGTGGAGAATGGGGGTAAGAAGAAGGATGAGGAAGAGAGTGGTGGTATCTTGTTGACCTCGTCAATTCTCAACGAGTTGGTCAATTTGAAACTATACCAGGACATCCTATTTGAGGACTTTTACATCAAAATCACCAAAGAAGAACAAGATGGTGACGAGGGAGACAGAATTTTATGCTTGGACCTTGATAAAGTGGACACTTTGCTACCTCTGGCAAAGATTATCATTGCTGGGTTAAAACGTAGGAATGGGCTGGTCGCAAAGAGAAAACATGAAGCCCTTGGGATGCGCTACTATCTGTCTGTCGACAACTACAAGGATGGTGCGGCCATAAATATCAGGCGTTATTATTACGACTATGATGATGAGGAGGAAAAACCTACTCGGGACGGGATATGCCTTCGTCTTGGTAATTTTGTCAAGTTGATCCAAGAGATTGAGGAAATGAAATCATTCCTGGCTAAAACTCGTGAAGAGTGCGCTCTCCTCATCAAGACAGCCTGCATCGTTCTCATCATCAAACGACTTGTTAAAGAAGCTTGCAGATACTGCGATGGTTGTGCTAATGGTGAAAACAATCAAGTGGGGCATTTTGGCGGATGTTTGCAAGATGGGGAAGGATTGGTAAATGAACACTTTTCCCTGGAATGGTTGACCGAGGTAAAGGCTGGTTGTGAAACCATTTACAAGTCCTCGGTAGCAAAACTAGGAATCCCGGAGCTGATCTTCGGTTTGATATATGACAAGGATGTTATCAATCGTAAAGATGAATTCAAGAACGAGCTACTGTCGCCCTTAAAGACGGGAGAGAACAAAAGAGAAAAAGAGTTATATGATACAGTGCATGAGGAGGGTAAGCTTACTTTAAATGAGCGACAAATATTCGAGTTTTAAAAGTCTTTGGTCTGTTAAACAAATGAAGTGTGATAAAAAGATTCTGTAAAATAAAAACAAATCATGATCAAATACTTAATTTCACATAAATTTTATTTTATTCACACAAGTTATGTCTGAGTTTGCACACTTTTGGTGACATAGAAAGAGCCATCTGCATCGCATGTTGAACGCTGATGCTCAACAATACCACTTTCCACATTTGTGTGGTATAGTACCGACCCATCTGTTTGGGTGCCTTTGTTCGCCTGGCACTGTATCGGGATGTAGCAATCGGTGTCCGCACCATTTGCCGGCCTCTCACCGCACGTGTAATCCTCAATTGATCGCCCATCTAAAAATAGGATAATTTGCATATATTCAAATTTCGAGATGTATTGTTTTTTAAGCGAAGGTTTTGCCAAAAGGCAATCATTCTGACAAGACTCGGGCAAGGCTTCGCAACTATACAAACATGGATGCTTACGATGTGTGTGGGATCTTCAGTGAAAGTGATTGGGTGGAAGAAATAGAAAAAACTGACACTACTTTTCATAGGAACTATTTCCCAGTGTACCCCCAATATATCACTTGTGATGCAAGATTATGGAGTTTTGATAACTGGCCGAAATTCCAAAACAACGATCCGAGAATTCTGGCTGAAGCAGGATTTTACCACACACAAAAAAGTGATCAAGTGTGCTGTTTCTACTGTGGTATTGTGCTAGATGATTGGAAGATATCGGACTGTCCATGGAGTGAGCACTTATATTGGTCACCTTGCTGTGGATATTTACTATCTGTAAAACCATCAAGTTATAACCTTAAAATATTCTCTGCTTGTCACAAAGATATTTGTTCAAAATGATACATTATTTGACTATTGACAGTAATCAGTATCTGGTTCAATTAACATGAAATAAAATGTGTTCAAAATAAGTACTGGTATTACTTGTTTGTCTTGTTTGTTACAAAGGTGAATATTATGTTTATATCATTAATACTACTACTACTACTACTACTACTACTACTACTACTACTACTACTACTACTAATAATAACAATAATAATAATAATAATAATAATAATAATAATAATAATAATGATGATAATAATAATGATGATAATAATAATAATAATGATAATAAGTTGCGTAAACACACACACACACACACACACACACACACAACCCTCTAATTCTGATTTGTGAGATTTACAATTGAACCTGTAGTAATTGATCTGTGGCAACCAATCCAATCTCTATTCAACTGAGATATTTATCTAGTTCAGTGCCAAGGCCTTTTAAGCTTATTGTAACACAAGTCTATGCAATAGACCATCCTTGTGAATGGTAATATCAAGATACTAGTGACATCTATTGTAGATTTCATCTGTGGGCACAATTTAAATAAGAAATTGTGCAATAGATGTCGCTGTGATCTTGCTATTGCTATTCACAAGGAGGATCCATTGCACAGACTTGTCACAATTAACTTAAAATAGACCCTGCCATCACTATTTAAATAAGAAATTGTACAATAGATGTCGCTGTTAGCAACATCTCAATGTGAGAAATAGTTGTGTCCAGTGCATGTGCAACCTCCTCTATAATGTAAACAAATACTAAACCACTCATCCCACCGTCTCATAGTAACATCACACTGAGGCAAGATTAAGTATGTCTAGGGTTTTACAATGAAGTTTGTAGTAATTTGGCGACCAATCCATGCTCTATTCATCTAAGATATTTATCTAGTCCAGTATCAAAGCTCTTTAAGTTAATTGTAACAAGTCTGTGCAATGTGTCTCCTAGTTACATCACACTGAGGCAAGATTAAGTATGTCTAGGGTTCTACAATGAAGTTTGTAGTAATTACTCTGTGGCGACCAATCCACGCTCTATTCATCTAAGATATTTATCTAGTCCAGTATCAAAGCTCTTTAAGTTAATTGTAACAAGTTTGTGCAATGAATTGTCCTTGTGAATAACAATACCAAGATACTAGTGACATCTATTGTGGATTTCACCTGTGATCACTATTTAAATAAGAAGTTGTGCAATAGATGTCGCTGTGATCTTGGTATTGCTATTCACAAGATACTAGTTACATCTATTGTGGATTTCACCTGTGATCACTATTTAAATAAGAAGTTGTGCAATAGATGTCGCTGTGATCTTGGTATTGCTATTCACAAGATACTAGTGACATCTATTGTGGATTTCACCTGTGATCACTATTTAAATAAGAAGTTGTGCAATAGATGTCGCTGTGATCTTGGTATTGCTATTCACAAGATACTAGTTACATCTATTGTGGATTTCACCTGTGGTCAGTATTTAAATAAGAAGTTGTGCAATAGATGTCGCTGTGATCTTGGTATTGCTATTCACAAGGACGATCCATTGCACAGACTTGATACAATTAACTATAAGTGTTTCAGTATTGAACTATAATCTGCCACCACTATTTAAATAAGAAACTGTACAATAGATGTCGCTGTTAGCACATTTCAATGTGAGAAATAGTCAAGTAACCTCCTCTACAATGTAAACAAATACTAGACCACTCATCCTTCTGTCTCCTAGTAACATCTCACTGAGGCAAGACCAAATGTGTCTAGGATATCTAGTTCAGTACCAAAACCCTTTAAGTTAATTGTAACAAGTCTGTTCAATGGATTGTCCTTGTGAATAACAGCACCAAGATACTAGTGACGTCTATGTCTGGTTTCACCCGTGGTCACTATTTAAATAAGGAATTGTGCAATAGATGTCACTGTGATCTTAGTGATGTTATTCACAAGGACAATCCATATTACAGACTTGATACAATTAACTTAAAGTGTTTTGGTACTGAACTAGAACCCGCCACCACTATTTAGATAAGAAATTGTAGATATCCTCGTCACCAGATTTCAATGTGGGTGCAAAGGTTATACCCATACCCGAGCCTAAGTCAATGCTAGACTTGGTATACAGTATTGAGCCTTACTGTATGCATGGATATCTTATTGTAGATGTTCTGTGATGGTTGCATCTAATTTTGTGTTAACAGAGCTATTAAGTGAAAAAGTGTAGAAAAATCATCTAGCCCGTCCCATTGTATTTTATAGCTGTTAATTTTGAGCAACCAGTTCCAAAATACTAGCGCTAAGACCCTGGTCCAATGATGTCCATACCAGGTCTATGTCAATAACATCATTGATGTGAGCTGAGTACAAGTGTAACCCTACAACTCCCGTATCAGTCAAAATATCACCTGTTTGAGAAATAAATACATTTTCTAGCACAGTTATAGCTATCAGACAGAGCTAGACATTGACAATTTTTGAATGTGTTAAAACGAAAACAACTACACGGGTTCCGTGTTCTGTCACTTGTTTGTTTCTAATCTAAATATTGATATTCTCACAGTAAAACAAATTTAGTCAGCAGTTATGTAAGAGGCCACATTCTGACCTTTAACGGATCACAAACTAATCAATGTCGAGACTGGGCACCCATTCCCATGGTCATGTTTAATCTAGCGAGCTCTCAACAAAACAAACTTCTCACTGATTAAGCCTAACAGCCGGACATGGCTCCTGGTCGTGCAGAGGTTTAAGTCTGGGCTAAAAAAATGTTTGTTTATGCTTACCCTACTCCACTCAATGTTTAAATCAGCAATGGATACATATCCCAATACTTTTGAGTAAATAATAATATTCCAACTTCATAAATAATCTATTCATTATCAAACTTTAACCATAACCAAGCAATCCACTTTCTAACCTTATCTGTAAATCCTATTTTAGTTAAGAACTTACCAAGTTGTCTGGATCCACGGTGCAATAACTGGATCTTAAAGATGCGGATGGGGTCAAGGAGCAGCAGCATTTTTAATTTGCTGAAACACGTCGGACAATCCCCATAAACAGTTGTTTGCCCAGAGACAAGAAAGGGTCCTTGCATGGGGAACATTCTCAGCGCTCTTCCGTGTGTAATCAGATTACAGATGGTTGTGTTCATACAAGTTTTATGACACCCTGTACGGCAACAAGGGAATTCTAAATCAGACTCACTGTTAATGCAGAGTAAACATGCAACCATGTTTGATGATTCTCAAAGACAAAATCTAGCATAAGACCTATCCTATTTAAACCCGAAATTATCTTCTTCTGCTATTGTTTAAATTGTCATTAAATCTGTCATAAGCAAGCCCTGATTATTAAACCAATTGTCTGTCATAAGATTAGATTACACGTCACTCTGTTCAAATGCTGCGTGATAGACTAGGGCAAATTCCACAGTTGTATCAAACACATTACCCCGCTCACATATAATTATGAAACCCATTTTAAAACAATTATGAAATTCCTCATATATTTGAAAAAAAAAAGAAAATGGGAAAGAAATGAATCCTTTGAGTCTCATTCGTACCAATCCACACTATGAAGTTGGTCGTGCTATTTCTTGTCCTGGGTTTCTTTTACACTAATGGATGTGTGCCATGTGTATGCATCTTGAATATTTTGAAATGTACAGGACAGGGTATTATCAAATTACCTGGAAGAAGCTTTCCAAAAGATAAATTGATAGAAATAATTCTGATAGAAAACACTTTGATAAAAGAACTATCCTTTCAAAATTTTCAAAATATCTCAAAAATAATAACAAAGGATAATGTTTTCTTAAACTGTGATTGGGTGAAAGATGTCAAAAAACAAGAGGTTGTAATTGAAGGAGATTGTAGCACCCACAGTGCTAGAACACTTATATCATCGACAACCAGTAAGATAACAGAGCTGCCAGTGAAGAAGACGAGCACCAAACCTATGAGTATGGAAACAACAATAACAACAACAGTAATGAGGATGACGGGAGAAGCAGAAGTGACACGGCTAAGGACAACAAAAGCAACACCAGGAATAACAACAAGAACAGTAGTAGTCAAGACAACAACAGCACTAGAAATGGCAACAATAACAACAACACCAGAAATAGGAATAACAACAACAAAAAACTATACTGACACAGATGGTGAAAAAGATTCAAAGATCTTTGAGGTCTGTAATTCTAATTCATTTGTGTTGAATTTATTAATTGGGATATCAGCTCTTTGTTTTATTTTCACCATAATTATTTCAATAAGTTGTGGGTATGTAGTATACAAACTGAGGAAAAAAGTTGAATATGTTTCAACACCTAGAGTAGAGCAGTGGTATGAGATGAATAACTATGAAACCCCAATCTAATAAACAAAACAAACTTGTAGTGGTACCTGGAGGGAGGGTATGAATAGTTTAAAACAAGACCTGTTTGATCCCGGTATAAGCATGAAGTTCTGATTATAGCAGAGAGTCTTGATTTAGTAAATAGTGGTTATCACATAACCAGAGGGAAAACCGTGAACTTACAATTAAACCGCGAATTTCCAATTTAGAACCCAGCCACATGGAGACAATGGTTATACAGTTAATTGTGAAAGTTCATGAGAAAGTTTTCCCCCATCAGAATCAGTAGAGATCAAGATGGAGAAGTGGATAGTTGTTGTGTTGGTCAGTGTCCTGTTTTGGGGAATTCATAAAACAGCTGAGGAAGGATGCAAACCATGTCTGTGTATTGGAAATGTGATGCGTTGTATAGGAAGAAATATCTTACAACTACCCAAAATACAACAAAGACAGATGGTTAATTTGGAAATACTTATCCTGAGAGACACAGCTATAACCACACTCAACCTGGATGAATTACCAATGCTCAGTGAACTACACATAAAGAACAACATCAGAATTTCTTGCACAATGATAGAGCAACTAGCAAGAAAATATGAACACATCAAAATCTCATCTGACTGTCAGAAGAGCTCCAAAAGACCGCCTACTGCAGAAACAGATACAACACCAAAAGATGGAGATGATGATAATGATGCTGATGGTGGTGATAAGCATATCCTGACAACATTCAGCATAATCTTCACTACCCCGAATGGGCTTGATATCAACATAACCATCCCAAACACCACCAGTTTTCAGAACACCACCATAAGCATTGAATATGGGAAATACAAACTAGAAATAATCACAGGAGGAGTCATAGCAGTGCTGCTAACAATCCTGATAGTGGTGTGTGTGTTCTGTTGTAAGATGGTTCAGAAATACAAACCTTTTGGAAGTAATTGGAGACATGGCCGAATAGATTTATCACAGAGATCAAGATATAGAAACCTGGGCAATGCTAACCCCCTGATGGATAATGCTTCACAGCAAATCCCATTAAATGTTGTTGACCCTCCTGCAGAACTACCAACAGATCTGATCAACCCTCTTCAGGACCCAACTGCAGGACTAGAAAGAGAGGGTAGAGAAGCTGTTCATCTCATACCACCCTCAGATGCTGTGTACAAAAACACAAGATCTCACACAAGAAGTAAAAATAAACAAATGTGAATTGAGGATTTATTCACAAGAAACACTGGATTAACCTTGGATTAAGGATTTACTAAATTCATAACAACTAAAACAACTATTACACAGGATCGATGTGGGGATATTCAAACAAAAGAGTGGATTAACCTGGATTAAGGATTATATAGTCCAAATTTCTAACAATTCAAATGGAAATGATATGCGGTGGACATATTTACCAGAAACATTGACTTAATCCCCAAATTAAAGATTTAACTAAAATTGTGAAAACCAAATGAAAAATACACTGGTTTTGGATATCAAAACTATCTGACTATATCTGACTATCCTTTACAAAATATAGAAACATTGGACAAAAACATTAGGGTAAATGAGTACAACCCAGAGGAGATTGTAAAGTTCAATCTTGAAGAACTCCATAAATGACTGTTATCTAGTTTAGAAAAAAAAGGTTATTTGCTAATTTGTTGGAGAATAATTATTAACATGCTAAATATCACTATTTTATATGAAACTTTAAGTAGTACAAATATTAGATAATTGTTGTATTCAAATAAGACAGCTACAGTATACACCCCTTATTAATCTACTAGTGTGTGTAAACAAAGATGGGCTGTAATCACTTGTTTATTTAATCAAGCCGATCCAAAATGCTGTCAATATCATAATCACTTGTTCATTGTTTAAATTTGTTGCAGACAGCTTGTCAATTCTATAATCAGTAAGTCCCTAGATTTTACAGTGAGCAATCAGTGAATCATTATACAAAGAGAGCCATCTGAGCTCTGGCAAGAGGTTTGTTGACATAGTTTGGTAAGGTGACAAAAGGTGTCAAATTGTATGAGAGTGCCCGGTGTTTAATGATATTCCTACCTGGAAATCGATCCTATGATAATACAATGAATACAGTGGTTTATTTCACCATCTTAGGAAAGATGAAATAAAGAAAAAGTCCTATAAAACTTGATGATGATAATAATAACACAACTCACCCTTTTAAGAAACCTGATTCAATAACTCAGGCTCATCTAAATCCTACAAACT
>OZ012698.1:14615330-14682830 GCA_963942565.1 Maea johnstoni
CACTTCTACTGGATGTTCTGAGCATGAAAGAGTTCTTATAAAGACATTCAAAATAAATGGATGTGCTCATTGCAATCCTTATATTTATGGTGCAACTCAGCCAAAAAGTGTCGGAAGCGTCCCCCCCCCCCCCATACCTCGTGATACAAGTAATGCGTAAGGAAACTCGCATTATACACAATGGCTGCGTTCGAGTCGGGCGATTTTCCTAGTCTTTCCGCGATGTTGAGCGAAGATTTTCTGTGTTGCCATATCTGTATGGAGCCGTATGCCAGTCCGAAGATGCTGCCGTGTCTTCACACCTACTGCTGCAAATGTCTCGAAGGTTACGTTGAGACCAAGCATGCCGTCGAGACGTTCCCCTGCCCTACTTGTCAGAGCCAGATAGTGCTGCCACCTAGCGGGGTCGACGGGCTGAAGAACAACTTCTTCCTGACTAACCTGCAGGAGGCCGTCACCAGAATGTCTCTCAAAGACACATCTCCAAAGGGCACACATTTCTGCGATAATTGTGATGACTCCACTACGCATGCGTGCGAGTGGTGCCATGAGTGCGAGACGTACCTGTGCTCGGACTGCAAGAGCGCCCACTCCCGTATGAAGGCAACCAAGCTTCACACTACAATAACAGTCGAGGAGGCTCTGAAAAACCCGACCAAAAATGCCGCTCCCAAGAAAATCCCTACCTACTGCGAAAAGCACCCTGCTGAAGAGATCAAATTGTATTGTCTTCAGTGCGACCAACCCTTATGCATAACATGCAAAATCACCATCCACGATGGGCATAGGTCAACTGAAGTCAGCAATGCCGCGGAACAACAGCGGGACGTCATCGGGAAACTCTGCAATGTTGTACAGAGAAAGAAAGATTTGGCCAATGATGCTCTTGACGCCATTATCCAGTACAAGGCGGACCTGGACACCACGAGGGAGGAGGAGACAGCGGTCATTTTGAATCAGAGAGACCAGTTAGTGAATTCTCTCAACCTCTACTGCAACGCCATGGTCGGAGACCTAGATAAAGTGATCGAAGCGGAGAAAAAGCAAGTCGACGCCATACAGGGGGATATTGAGTGCACCGTGGCGTCCATTACCGGAAGTACAGAGGTCGTTGATGCCTTGATGCATCATGGGAGCGATACAGAGTTCGTCTGCATGAAACGTGATCTTGAGCAACAGTTAATCGCGCTTAGCAACCAGCCTCTCGTCCAACTAACCGAGAAGTTGAACGTCAAGTTTTCACAGTCCATGCAAGACATCAGTTCCTTATTTGGGGCGCTTCAGAAAACCCACGTGTCTATTGCAAATCCTGCACCCCAACCGCACCTAGATCTGAGACTGACCAGACTACAAACGAGCGCCTTGGGAAGATTCCTCACAGTGCAGCGGCCGGGGACTATGGGGTCTGAAGTTCCAGCATTCGGCTATGGATCATATGGTATCATTAATGATACCCAGGGTCATCCATTCTTGGAAAAAAAGATCAAAGTCCAAAAAAAAGGAAAAATATCAAACTCCCAAACCGGAGGAGCTGGTAGTTGGAGGCACTTTTCAGAGATAGCGAGACAGTCATATATTGACCCCGATGTTGGTGACGAAATTGAGTATGATCATTGGAATGATATGTATGATTAATCACTTTTTGCTATGTCTTACGATGATGTTAAGGATATGATTGAAAGGGACCATGTAGACAAGGAAACATGGCTGAACAGGTATGCGACGGAGCGTGGGCTCTTGGGGATACTTCTTGGCGCATTGAAGCAAGGTCACATACGAATCTTGAGCTGCTCGACATTATTCAAAATAGAGATATCTCACACAGTGGAGCCTATTGGATACATATCCTCATATGATTTCTGTCGGTAAAACTCTTGGTCGTCTAGTTTGTCATGCAAGATCTCTTAATACTGATAATGTGTGACTAAGAGGGATGTCAAGATTTGTGACAGTGTGCTCCTTCTGTTCCCTCTATGGAGGTTGATGCTAATCTTATTCTGCATTGTCCAAATCTTCAGTTGGACATCGGAGGGTAGTGTAATATTTGGTGATAAGGAATATTTCTGATGGTACTGGGTGGGTTAGATACCGTTTAGAAGTACTGATACTGGTACAGATACCGTTTCAAAAAGTATCATTATATTGTAACGTTTCATTCCTTAAAGATACTCTGAACAATACTAACCATTGTAAAGTTGTCATTTATTAGGAATTGCCTTAGATCCTAAACACGACTACTCACATCAACATTTATAAGGCAACAATTTATAAGGCAATAATGCAAAGAAGTACGGTTAACAGTGCCATTACAATACTGGACCGTTTCATTAGTACCGATACCATTTCGTTCTTAGAGATGTACATCCATTGTACTAGTGGTGTCCCCCTTGGTACATGCCGTAACATATTACAAGCCTTGCTCAGAAAAAGCTTTTCCAGCTTTACCTTTGACCAGATGAAAAGAATTCAGCTAGTATCAGGGAAACATATACATGCAATGTATAAGCGTAATATGAAGCTAAACAAATGAAAATGTTAACCCATGCATATCTGGAATGTACACTCAGTATAACACATAAAGAAATATCTTGATAACAAAAGAAAAATGAAAAAAATATTGATTCAAACGTGTTGTTCCCGTTAAAGCTATCAATAGCTCTGAACCTTTGTTTCAGAATATTACTCTTTTCGAAGAGCTATATTCAAATTGTCAGATTATGCATGCTCAGTATATGTCAATGGGTTCGTCTAGTTCTGGTTTGGTTAGGGTGGTCCTTTAGTAGTTTCTGACTTGGCTTAGCTTACGAACGAAGTCTTTTGGTAATGCAATATTAACCTATATCTAATACCAGTAGTTTCTTTTGTTTTTATTTCTTTGTAATTTATTATCTTACATGTATATTGTGTAGTACACATGCAGTCAATTAAGTATACACAGACTATACTAATTACACCAAGATCGCCATGATTTTAGTAATCATGAAATATTGTAGTTATGAATAGTATAACAATATCAAGGACTGCAATACGATTCAAGTGTTTATCCTTTTTTACATGTTTACAATATATTATCTTTCTTTTTACGTCTTAATCATTTGGCATTCATATTTAGTATTCAGCTGTTGGAATAACGAAACACATGTAGACAACATGAATGCTACTAAGTTCTTTATTCATGGACAATCTGTTATATAATTCAAAGCAAACAGTTTTTCAGGATAGGAGAAATGATAATATTTCAGGAACACAAACATGAAAGTATATAAGGATAAGAAAAAAATGAAATAATTCAGGATAATAGAAATGAAAGTATCTATTAAAGTATCTTCTTTTTAAATTTCAAATTGCACACATGTGCAACAGGGTTTTTATTCTCCTTAGCATGCCAATTCGCAGTGTAACACATAATACATGTTATAGGCATAAATATAATACATGTAATATTTTCTGGTTGTTTCATCAATCTCACACAGAAATGCAGAAGAATAAGTTTTTATATTGTGTACCAACTATTACTTGTATGAATGTCAGATCTTAGTTCTGTAATAAATATGTTCCAATTTTCTTCAAACAAGTCTGTTTTGTTTGATAAAATCTCCCTTGCTTTCAAGATACTCAAATTCTTTAATATACATCTGTTTACGTCTGCTATTGTCACTTCTTTACCCTGTTATCTCTTCTTGTAAATTACATCCTTTACACTGGTTATAAGTAAATGAGTAATCTGGTTATTTTTTGAGCAACCAAAGATTTTTTTATGATCAGATATCATAAAATGTTGATCGTAAATGTTTCTTACCCATGATGTCGTATCTTTCCATAGCCTTTTTACATTACTACATTGTAGGTAAATATGTTCAATTGTTTCTATATGTTCATTACAATACAAACAAATATCTGAGTCAACAATATTCATATTTTTAAGCAATTTGTTGTGTACAGTTCCTCTGTGTATCAGTTTATATTGGTTATAGTACTGATACACAGAAAGGGCAAACCTTTTTGCATATTTAAAAGATTGTACTAAGGTATCGTCGGTAATTTCGTTTTTTAGAGTATTAGACCATTTCTCTTTTAAGACATAAATCAGGCTTGCTTCATTTTTGAGGCCATTATAATATACTTTCGTGTCAACTGTATTACCTACCTCTGATGTATGGAGGATGTGTGGTAAGTGAGGTGATACTAGATGGAATATTTTCTTTTCTTCTTAAAGAATATCTTTTTTTTTAGATGCAATAAAAAGTCACAGGCGACATTCCATTTTCTTTTTAAGTCAGGAATACTAAGTAAATCTCCATTCTTATCTATAATGTCTCCTATTGTTATGATACCCTTCTGTACCCAAGCGTTGATTTTCCAAGAAATCATTCTTGAGTTATACCATAATGGAGTAGACATTAAGGATTCCATTCCATGAAATGTTTATTGTTGATTTACCACCATTAGAGCTTTAATAGTATCCTTCCAAAAGGGATTGGAAATACTATTACTCATTTGTTTTATAAATTCTCTTGAACCAAGGTGCTTTCATTGTGGCATCAATTTGTCTTATGTTAGGGTATTGTAATCCACCTTCAGGTATTGTTATTTCAATGATCTTTTGTCTACACTTGGGATGTTTTTCCATTCCACAAGAATGTTTTGAATAAAGTTTCAATTTTAACAAATGGAGTTTCTTTGGTACTGGGTAGGGACAGCAGGATATGAATGAATTTTGAAATGAATACACTTTTGATTATATTCATTTTTCCTCTTAATGTTAGATTTCTTGCCAAATTCTGATCAATTTTCTATTTCTAAAAGTTTGGGTTCAATGTTTAATTTCGTTATGTTATCTTAATCTGAAACATTATACTCAATTCCTAAAGATGAGAATTTGTCTGTCCAAATCAAGTTTTATTCCGTGCATAAAATATCTCTGTTGTCCCTATTCTTTCCAAATTTGACCACTTTGGTTTTATCAACATTGATTTTGAGTCCTGAAAGTAGGTGGAATTCTTCCAATATTTCCATATTAAGCATTAAGTTCCTTCTGCTATATGATATAAAAAGAGCAGTATCATCTGCGAACTGTGATATCCTATGTTCCCTATCTTCGATTTTGTAACCTTTGAGTTATCTATGTTCCCTAAAACTATCTTATGACACTTAGAAATTTAGTTTAAATTTGATGATACTTTTCAAGGAAATATGAGAAAGCACAACTATCTGCATATGAAACTTTTATTCATGAGGTCATCAGCTTTTCTTCACGTAGTTGTGAAAATGTATTTCCTAATGGCACTGAAGTACTGCTCTGCTATGATGAAAGCACTTTCTTTTCTGGTATATAGCAATTATGGGGCAACATCTAGGAATTCCAGAAACACCTTTTCGACCAAAATTAGTGTAGGTCAGAATTTGATTTTCACCAAAAATGGCCTAAAACATCTACATACTGCTCTGAACGAGAGTACATAAAGAAAATAACAGGCTATGATGTTATTTTCTGATTCACAAATGTTCCAAGTTTGTGAAATCATATTTTTTTGCAGAACTTTGAAAAGAATTATATGAACTTGTACCGTATTTATTACGGCAACATTTACCGTACCGTACATTATTACTTTCAAGGGAACTTTTATACACAAGTAAATGGTCACATATATTTTCAGAAAAAAATATTTTAAAACATCAACTTTTATTCAAAATGAAAATCATTAACCCGAAAGACACGGTGTTCAAAACTCTCTTCGGATAGTATTTGTAATAGGCAGGACTACAGTCATAATGGAACAGATTCAATAACAAGGAATTTTTGTACCATGTTCTTTTCTATAGGCAGGAGTGTCAGATGGATTATTTTAGTTTGTCCAGTGTGCAATAGGTGTTACCAGTTGAAAGTATCAGAAGGCTGAGCAGTGTTTGGATATCTCTTGTTCAACGTGGCTCTGGGGTGTCCAGTGAAGGTGTTTAAAGAATATTGCAAGATCAGTTTCTGCAGAAATGGATTAGCAGAATTGCAGAGGAGGAAAATTTCTCAACATACAAAATTTATAAAGATATTCATGAATTTGGAGAATACATAAATGTATTGCCAGAATACCTTAAATACTCGCTACTTGATTTTAGAACTGGTTCTAAAAAATTGCAAGTTAATTGCAGGTCAAAACACCTAGGCAAGAGCGCATCTGCACTAACTGCAGAAAGAGAATTCAAGGTGATGAATCTCACTTCCTTTTTGAATGTAATGGTATTGAAAAACTTAGAATACCAGTTATACCAAAATACTATAGAACTATATGTAGCACTTTAAATATGACTCAATTATTAAATACAAATGATAGAGAGTTATTAATGTACATGTAAGTTGCCAAGTTTGTTTACTTGGGCATGACGGAGTACACATAAACTGATACTGTTGATTTAAACTGTCTGTATAACCTTGGATGAAGAAAAGAATGGATATGCAGCGAGAGATTACTATACTATACAATTACTATATGCCCTATAGTTACATGCTGGTTTAATTCCAGAATAACCAGATAAGGCATCAGCCCCAGTTCACGTGGGAACAAGGACCAATCAGGGCTCTCGCATCAATTACATTACAGAGAAACCTTATATCCACCACCAGCTGGGGGTGCCCAGAGCACCAATTCTGGCCTATTAGCAGCTATTAGTTGACACTGGTTGAGGCTAGCATGTGCAGGTTTACCGGCTGGTTTCGAATCCACTTTCCCATAGAAGAAGTTGGTCATCTAAGGTATAACTAATTATGACAGTAAACAAATAGATCCATGTATAATGTTGACACATATAACTTTTATGGGTGTATACTGTATATATATATACTAGTATATATATATATATATATATATATATATATATATATATATATATATATATATATATATATATATATGTATATATATATATATATATATATATATATATATATATATATATATATATATATATATATATATATATATATATATATATATATATATATATATATATATATATTTAATTTTGCAAGTATGACAATAATGTCGATGTATATATATATGTATTTTCTGATGATACTATTGTATTTCCTCTGTGTACCGCAAACGGCGGTAAGAGAGTAATAAAGTTCGTATTCGTATTCGTATAAGATATAAATATTTCAGTTACATATAGAAATAACCTTATGACTACCGCTTTTCCTTGATAATTGATTACGTTTTTCTTGATAAACATTATGCTGAACTTCATCAAAATACTTTGAATTATCATCAAAGTATATTTTGCCTGAAAGGTCTTTCGATGAGGAATACATTAAGCACTAAAAATAACCTACCAGCAGGATGTAAGACGTAAGAGGTAAAAAAAGGAAAAAGAATGCATGCGTAGTGTTTTCAAACGGGGCCCCCATCGGCTATAATGTACCGGGGACCATCAGATTTCACATAAATGGAAATTTGATTAATGCGAAGGAATCGCTATCACTTATATTTCATATTACATAGTATTATTTAGCTCCGTTCGTTTAAACTTTATAACCATTTCTTGCAGATTATTTGTCAAAAACAAAGCGAAAAGCGCTTTCTTCTACTTTCAGGTAACATACATTTTGAGCAATATCGAAATTGTAAATATGCGATTCCGGCAAAAGCCATTAACGTTTTGTACCCAAGGTGCATCTTTGACAGGAGCAGGTTTTGGTATAATTCTATATAGAAAAAAAGCAGTGCAGTTCTCTGCTAGTGATTAAACCTATGCATGAGAGGCTCTGTGATATCTGGTGTCTTAATGTGCTCAGTGAGAAGCCTTACGCAGTCAAAGTTGAGTAGAAAAGTATACGTTTGTATAAATCTCGAGGTGACTCTATATTCACAGAATAACCTCATAAACCAAGTTGAAAATATGTTCTGAAATGAGAGAGTGGTTCAAACACTTCAACAATGACAGTCAGAAATGACTCGTACATACATGTACATACATGTATGCATGCATACATACATACATACATATATATATATACATACATACATACACAGTATAATACATATATACATACATACACAGTAATACATACATACATACATAAATACATACATACACATTGATATATACTTACATATATACATACTAACGTACGTATATACACATTAATATATACTTACATACATACATACATGCAGATAAGTGACGATATTCCAAATTCTATTCATTCATGCATACACTGGAGTTGTTTGAGAAGTATCTATTGAGATGATCATTTTTGAATGTTGGGCGAAACATTCCTGGAATGTTCCATGAATGTTACCGTGCCCACTGGGATCAACATCGATACTTCAGAGGAGTCACAGCTTTGTTGCATTCATGCAATTATATTCAGGAGAGTAAATAGTTCTATCTATCTTACAGTTTCCCTCACCAGAATCACGTTTCAGGTCAGTAAATTATTACCTGATGGATGTTGTCCCCTATAGACATTTTAATGACACCGGTGCTCTTACAACTAGGGACATCTTGAGGAATCATGTGATAGGCACTTTTTATTCACACGTAAGGTATTCTAATAGCAGAGATAGATATTTGACATCCCTGTTAATTATGTAATATGTATAAATAGACCTCACATAGATATATATCATGGTCTAGTGCAGTCTTAGATCGATCCATGTTTCACTACATCCAAAGGCTGGTTGCTGTAATGCAAAGTTCATGCCGTCACCTGGGATAGGTGATATATATCATGGTCTAGTTCAGTTAGTCTTAGCTCGATCCATGTTTCACTACATCCAAAAGCTGGTTTCTGTAATGCAAAGTTCATGCAGTCACCTGGGATAGGGTGTATTCTCTGTAAGTCCCACATTGTTTTATCAACTACAAAACCGTCATCATATGGGCATGTTGTGTTGCACCATGATTGGCTAAAATGTATTTTGGATTTACCTAGAACACATCAGGTGAAGGAGAGACGTTCATTCTGTCTAGCGCCAGCTTGTCGAGATGCATACTTACAGAATACAAGTGTTGCAGCTGTGCATGCGTTTATTTTGCCTTTACTTCATTCTGCAGACAGGGATGACGGTTTTGGCAGTCAACAATGCATACCATTACCATAATCCATATACAAAAAATGAAGGGGTAGAAGGTGTTTCTATAAAGTCTATTAAAACGGACTCGGCAATTGAATGTGGACTGGCTTGTTCGGCTGAGAGTGGCTGCGTGTCCTTCAACTTTGGCAAAACGGATCAAACATGCGAACTTCACTCCAAGAGAATAAGCGACATTGGGAAGGCGCCAAGAGATGGTTACAGATACTTTGAACTCCCGAAGGATTGTGAGTAAATGTAAATTCGCTTCATATAAATAATGAGAAATTTATTCTCTGGTTTGAGATCTAAAAGGTGAACAATTTACATTGTTCATTTGCATGCTTATTTGCCTTTTTATCCGTGGGTATGTGTGACCACAAATAATAAGGCAAAGCTCCCTCGCAGTATGTTTTGCATCATGTTGTCATGAGCATCCTATGTATAACATATCTGCTGTTTGTTACATACTGTAACAAAAGCAAAGTACTTTTTAATGATAACAGGGTTGCATACTTTATATCTATCGTATAAATAATAGATCCTTATAGATAAAAGTGCATTCAAACAAAAGCAATTGGTCAAGTAATAATAAAAGCAGCCATAAGTTTTATGAACATAATTGTAATACAGGTAGGTTTATTACATCTCTCCTGACAGCTTATCAGATTTGATGAAACCAATATGATCTATGAAATATTTTGATGTTTCGAAAGGTTAAAGAATGACAGGAATGTTAAAAAACAAATACTCTCAGTACTGCAAATTATAATACTCTTAGATTTGTGACTTGAGCACACTGCAACGGACCTTTCGTTTCCTTATATTATGTATGCATGTGAGGATACTTACATTTCTGAAATATTCAGTCAATTTATATATGTTTTGATGGACATTACAACTTTCTATAATGTTGTGATGCTTTACAAAGTCAATTAGTGACAGATATGGCTGTAAAGGGATTATAGCCACCTAAGCGTTACATGGATATTAGGAACAATAGCCCTGCTCATGATCATGACTATACCAATGCATACATATATCATAATACGGTAGCCAAACCCAATATTTTGGGTGAATCTAGAATTTTTTTATAAAGTTTTTTCTCAACTGATTTTGATAGTTCAGAACGTTCTCTTTCAGAATCTGCCGGGTGATCCTTGGTCACCCTTGAGCGTTTTGAGAAATACAAGATGGCGTCCAAGATGACTGCCAATTCAGGGTTTAAGCTATAACTCCACTTGTGTTTGCCCTAGGATGATAGTTCTGGTGTCTAATCATATGTTTCTGGGGCCAAGGAATACACTGAAATCATCCATGAGGTTGGGTTGAGTTTGCTTTTTGACGAAATCCAAAATAAGAGTATTTCACATAAGGGAGACCCCCCTACCCCCCTTGGGGTGGGTCAAGCTGCTGGCGTAGTGTGTCAGAGCCACTATCACCAGCATTATAGAGCAGTAGGAAGCAGCCTTATTTCTATAATATAATAAATATCACAATAAAAATTGATAATGGAAACAAAATCTTATAGTACATATTTGTTATACTATATACCACATTATTGTTCAATAAACATTATATCTACTCATGGTCTGTAGGACTTTTTTTGTCTATTTAAAGAGTGAAACTGGAATTACTCAGATGGTTCCCCATGTATCCTCATTCCACTGTTTTCCATGTCTAGCCTTGGAGACTTCTAAAGATCATCCATGCTTTAATGCAGTGCACATACCTGAAGTCCTGAAGTATCTATCTAGTTCCTGCTTAGATACTTCTATGCTATCCATTAAATTTTAACAGATGTTGGTCCCTTTCCAATCATGATCATTTCAGTTGAAGTGATAAAACTCTTTGAAGTTCAAATATGACCTCAACTGCAGCATTTCTAAGATTTTGTGGATTATTACCACTGGATTAAAATGAAGCTCACTCTGATAACATATATATATATATATATATATATATATATATATATATATATATATATATATATATATATGTATATATATATATACAGTCAAATTTGTCTCAATGACCAATTCTCTTAAACGACCACTTGCCTTGAACGACCGTTTCAAATCCCCCCAAGGCTATTCCCTCTATATTTTACCTTGATTAAGCGACCACTTGCTTGACGCGACCAACGACCATGACATCTTATCCCTAAGAGTTTATGGTCCTTCATTCAACGGCCACTCGAATGCCTAGACGTCTTGTATATTGGAAAGGGCTCAATAAGATAATGAAATAATCGGTAAGGAATTGATGGCCAAAACGAAAGAAAAGATGAAATGGTTCAATCTTTGGAAGAACGTTAAGTAATAATGATCCAATCCCTGTACAGATGAAAAATCTAAAATGATCTTTGCCAAATGTGTTCGTAAACTTAGTAAGCAGCACTATAGAGCCAAAGTTGACGAAAGAAATTGTTTGGAATAAAATATGGGAATATGACGATAGAGCATGGCAAAAAGAGGTTCAATCATCAAGATATCTGAATATTCTATCAACAATTCTAGATGGCCCTGCATATCTGACATAGTGGCAATTGCTAGATCAAGTCCCAGAGAAAATGCACACTTTTGAGAGAATGGCCAGGCTGGTGTGTAGTTCAAGTAAGCTTAGGAATGATGAATGTAGGCTTAAACGAGCAACATACGGAGCGTGTATGTGTATGCTTTGTGATTTAAGACAATAAGAAAGTCTGGAACATGTGACACATACCTTCCAGGCCTTGAACTAACGAAAAACAATATTTTCGATGCGATGTCCAATTTAGGAACTGTTATTTCAAATGAAGGAATGACGGTAGCCCTGCTAGGAGCGTATTCATCAGATACACTATTTACAGATATGATGGCGATATGGTTATGTTCGAGCCGATATATATGTAAGATGGGTTATAGCATTCTTAAGTCGAGAGAAGTAATCGGGCAACGTGGTTAGATAATAAATCAACAGGACGGACATACGATGAGATGAACAGAACTATAACGAACTGGGGATTTGCTAAGCACGGGCCACTCGAATACTGATGTTGACCTTAACCCTTATGCTGCTGGTGGCTAATTTGGCCATTACAAAATGATTGAAACACTGGCATATGGGTATTCATCTGAGAGTGCTCTGAGAAAGCCATCCAATGAATACCAACATGACAAGGTTCAGATGGGTATCAAATAAGTTTGCATTCTTGTGCTTTGGCTGAAATTAGCCTCAGCATTGGAAGGGTTAAACCAGCATCTCAAATATTCAATGAGTCAACTTGACTTCTAGTTGGTTTACGTAATTCTTATAACAGTAAGAGGGCATATTCTATAGTAACTTTTCCTTTAACTTGTCTAGATCATTTCTAGGTAGGTACAGCAGGGCTAGCTATGAACAGGTCAGGTGTGGATCAGACATAATGTTAGCTTACTCAATGCTTCAATGCATGCAATGGCTGACTGTCATAGTATAGTATGTTTATTGACTGTACGATGGTACAAAATCATACAAAATACAGTTCTTTTACTGGTAAACAGAATAGCATACAAACATAATATTGGACATCACCTTATATACATATCATGAACTTAAACACAAAAAATGGAACCAAACGGGAGAACACTTAAAATACATCTTACGAATACTTATGATATCCCTGAATAAAGCGGCATTCCTGAAACCTGCTTGCTAAATCCGGTATCACTTTGAACTTTTTAAGCAAGGGAAATTGTCTGCCTCTGGTACAAAAGTGAGTCATCTACCCAAGGCGACTCTTTTATACACTTTGGTTGATGCGTTTAACAGAGATCCTCCATATTCTGTACATAGCTTCTAAACTCACATCTACGGGGTGTTTCCCCATCAAGGAGAAGAACTCCTCGTGTGGTTTTTCAAAGAGCTTATTAATTTCCAAACATCGAATCTCATTTATCTCATTTATCTCATTAAGCATTTCAAAGATATCGGGTTCATAAAGAGGAGACTGCATTATCACGTGGAATATATCTTCGTCAATACCTAAATCGCTTTTGTTACAAAACCTAGATGCGATTGTGTGGCCTTTTAGCCTGTACTCCTACCTTGTAAGAGTATTAGGTACTTGCAGCCACCTGGGAAACTAATTAACTACTGTGTATTTATGTCCCGCCCATTGTGATAGCAGGATCGTTATCACTTGGGCATGAGGTGTGGCACAGAATAATAAACCATGTGTGACAACAACACATCGCTTCGCTGTTCTTTGTTTGCATGTGCATGCATGTGTGAATTGATTGGGTATGCTTCTAATGATGACCTATTCAGTCTGACTGATTATGATGAACTACACACACACACTCATAAAGGCAAAACACCTTATCACATATTTTGTAACCCCTTTCTACAATGCCTATATATTTCGTTGATATTTTTCTGAATGAATAAATGGTAGTTAAGTTCAATTAAACTCGCCACCTTGAAAAATAGCACAATGCCCCTTTAAACGTCACAGGAAGCAGGGAATGGGTTTTAACATCATTAAGGTGAGATAGAAACCTTAAACCGAGAAAGAAATTCCCTTATATTCACTAATAGTTCCAGGGGTCTTGTTGCACTATGATGCGGTAGGTGTAAACAATAAGGCAAAAGATTGCAAATCCTTAATCCACTATGACCATGTATTGAGGAGGTCACTTACTTCTCTGAACCTATGAAGTAGCAGTATTCATGACCATGACATTGACCTTGAGTTCAAGGTCAAATGATCATTTTAAGGGAAAATTTTCAAATTCCTCTTCTGGTTTCCGACTTGTCATATTCATCAATATTGCTACTTCCATCAGGTAGGGATGTAAGTGACCTCCGTATATGAGGCCACTCACTACCCCATTAGTTTCCATCTTATTTGGGCCTTTAAAGGTTGATCGTTTCTTACTTATTTAATGCATGTCAATAGTACTCTTTAGACCCCAATGTTTGTGCCTTCGTCTAATTGAGAGTTGTGCAGTTACCATGATAAAATGGCTTATAATGATGGTTATTTAGATTATGGTTTTGAGAAGTAAACACAAATGGCAATTGTACACATGCAAAATCAACTGTATGGCACCAGTACAGTTACTACTATGTATCCTTCTTTTTTATCCGCTTAGCCAAAAGTGGAGTTGGAAACCAGTGATAAATATATAGTATATCACCTTGGGACAATTCTATCACAAGAACTTATGTCAGCATACATCAGTTTAAGATTCCTCTCAAACCAAAGGAGTGAAAAGTGTTTTGAATAAAACACACAAGTTATCTTTTTATCACACTGCTGTTTTGAATGTAACCAGTCATTAAATTGATCTATACTGGCATCTAGATGTTTATGGCCAATGTCTGGATCATTAAATGAAAATAATTTAGTATTTGATTCGATTGTTTTCATATAGTTTTGATGTTCGACATGGGTTTGTATAACTTGGATGCAATACGAGTATATGTTTTAGGAATATAAAACAAGAATTGGTCTAGGGCATTTACAGTGGAATTTAATTCACATATTAATTTGATCATTACATTTCTTTCGTTTTATGTTTTCCATATAGCCAGCACTGCATGCGACACCACTTCTGAACCTATACCTAGTACCAGCATTGCTTCTTCAGGTTAGTTAATGTTATATATTAGTCCAATAACTGTCATACTAATAATGCTTTAACATTCGGTTATCATTTGATAATAGTACTACCAGTACAGGTAAGCCAGTTACTTTCTTTGAACAGTTACTTTTGGAAAGGTCCAAGAGATGACTCCTCAGTGATGATTCATGGCACTCTATATATGTCAGGGTTGAATCCTTGGTTTCATTCAGAGGTTCGCAGCTTCTAGGAATAACTGCAGAATATTGATGCATGTTTATTTAATTCATTGTTCGGATATCTATATAACCGTGACAATTGTGCATATGCAAAACCTGAAAAAAAATCGATTTTGCCATAATTCCTGACGATGCAGTTGATTTTTTGTTCTTTTTATTTCCCATTAGCAAACCATTCAATCAATTTAAGCTGCCTCGCCCACGAATAAAGTGAAAGATGTGTTAAATAAAACATGCAGATTACATTGTTTTTGTATATTTGACATGGTTCACACTGCTGTTTTGAACATGGACTGTTAGTCATTAAGTTGATCTTTTACTGCCACCTACACTTTTAAAATAAATAGTAGACTGTTCAAACAAAAATGATTTGCAGTTTTATTTAATTGTTTTATGTGATTTGGGTGTTAAGAATGTGTTTCAAGAAAATGAATGCAACATACGTTAAAGAAAACAATATAGATATGTTATATAAAACAGTGATTTGTCTGAAGCATTTGCAATGCCCTTCCTTCTTCATTCACATTAAATGAATCGCACAAATAATTTACCGTGACGTCTACATTTTTACATATAGCCAACCCCGCATCTGTCACCACTGCTGAAGCTGTATCTCGTGCCGCCATTGCGACAACAGGTAAGTTATTATCACATAGTATTTAAGAAAATCTCATACTAACAATGCTTCAACATTTGGTTTTTATTTGATAATATGCAAATCACTTACGTGAATATCTTATGTGAGTTTGTAATTCTTTCAATGTTTTTGTTAGTTAGACGTATAGACTAATGGATACCTATGTTGATAGATCTGGCATATATGCACACTTTCAAAATGGATTAGGGGTTACCCATATCGTCCATTTCCTAAATTATTATTATTCTGGTGACCCCTTACATGTAGGCCGTCACCTCTGTTGAACCACTTACCACTGATGACAGTACTACTACCAGTAGAGGTGCGTATCTTCTCATCAAATCATAATGCTACGGCATTTAAGATATCATTTTGACAAGTACACATATCAATGAAAGCAAACTACAGGTATCAGGTCCGTGCACATATTCCCATGTCATAATTATGAACCCAGGTACCATGTAGTTTAAATATGTCAGACTTAACAAGGCCATCTTCTCAAGTTACACCATCAATGACTCCATTATGTTTTTCTCTAGTGGTACGTTTTGCCTATTTTCATAATTGCATTTGGACTTAAGATATATTGCAATTGTCATCTCGCAAATTCAACTGTCTGTAAATTCAATCACTCACAGTACCGTTGCTATCATTCATTGTTCTTTTACTTTTCCCCTAAGTGAATCTGAAGCTGTTATTCATGCGGAAAACAGTGATAAACTTGCTATGAACACTTGTTAAAGTTGTACAAACAAGCCTTTAAAATGGCATATATCAGTGCAATTTGCTGGTCCTATCAATGGAATGCAAAGTAAACTTAGTAAAAACAAGCATTTATGTTTTCTTTTATATTTTACATGGTTGATACCACTGTTTGAATATCACGTGCGATTCATTAAGTTGAGCTTTTTGCAATTTTACAAAGTAGACAAAATCAAAGAACGATGTAAATGCAATATATGTCATAGGAATTTAAAACAATGTGCTTAGCATTTGAAGTGGTCTCACTTCATTTACAGATTGGATGGATGACAACATCATTTCATTGTTTCTTTTTAAATCCATCTAGCAGTCCCTGCATCCTCGACAACAGATCAAGCTAAACCTAGTACTGGAATCGCTAGCACTACAGGTTAGTAATATTACTTATTTATTTTAATAGCTAATTATATAAAGAATCTTATAGGGGTTATTTTTTTTTGATGAATAGTATACTGTTCAAACAAAAACGATTTGCAGTTTTATTTAATTGTTTTATGTGAATTGGGTGTTAAGAATGTGTTTCAAGAAAATGAATGCAACATACGTTAAAGAAAACAATATAGATATGTTATATTAAACATTGATTTGTCTGAAGCATTTGCAATGCCCTTCCTTCTTCATTCACATTAAATGAATCGCACAAATAATTTACTGTGACATCTATTTTTTACATATAGCCAACCCCGCATCTGTCACCACTGCTGAAGCTGTATCTAGTGCCGCCATCGAGACAACAGGTAAGTTAATATCACATAGTATTTAGAAAAAATCTCATACTTACAATGCTTCAACATTTGGTTTTTATTTGATAATATGCAAATCACTTATGTGAATATTTTATGTGAGTTTGTAAATCTTTCAATGTTTTTGTTAGTTAGACGTATAGATTAATGGATACCTATGTTAATAGATCTGGCATATATGCTCACTTTTGAAATGGATTAGGGCTTGCCTATTTATTGTCCATTTGCTAATTTATTATCATTCTGGTGACCCCTTTTGCCGTCACCTCTGTTCAACCACTTACTACTGATGACAGTACTACTACCAGTAGAGGTGCGTATTTTTTCATCAAATCATAATGCTAGGGCATTTAAGATATTGTTTTGACAAGTACACATATCAATGAAAGTAAACTACAGGTATCTGGTCCATGCACATATTCCCATGTCATAATTAAGAACCCTAGCTAACATATAGTTTGAATATGTCAGACCTCACAAGGCCCTCTTCTCAAGTTACACCAATAATGACTCCATTACGTTTATCTCTACGTTTTGCCTATTTTCAAATTCATATTTGAACTTAAGATATATTGCAATTGCCATCTCGCAAATTCAACTGTCTGTAAATTTAGTCACTGACAGTACCGTTGCTACCATTTATTGTTCTTTTACTTTTCCCCTAAGTGAACCTGAAGCTGTTATTCATGCTGAAAACAGTGATAAACTCATTATCAACACTTATTAAAGTTGTACAAACAAGCCTTTAAAATGGAATATATATATCAATGCAATTTGCTTTTCCTATCAATGAAGTGAAAAGTAAACTTAGTAAAAACAAGCATTATGTTTTCTTTTATATTTTACAAGGTTGATACCACTGTTTGAATATCACCTGTGATTCATTAAGTCGAGCCTTATGCAATTTAGGATGTTGTGTAACAAAGTAGACAAAATCATAGAACATCATTTCGTTCTTGATGTTATTTGGTGTTCTATAAGACTTGATGTTAAGAATGTGTTTGTAAGATGTAAATGCAATATATGTCGTAGGAATTTAAAACAATGTGTTAAACATTTGCAGTGGTCCCACTTTATTCAAAGGTTGGATGGATGACAACTTCATTTCATTGTTTCTTTTTAAATCTATCTAGCAGTCCCTGCATCCTCGACAACAGATCAAGCTAAACCTAGTACTGGAATTGCTAGCACTACAGGTTAGTAATATTACTTATTTATTTTGATAGCTAATTATATAAGGAATCTTATAGGGGTTAATTTTATTGACTCAGTTTGTGCTCTACATGTACCTTGACTGTATTTGACAGTTATGCACATGCACAGTGGATATTGCTAGATAGTTAATTTGATGAGGGGTACATCCTCATCAGAAAGGTATAGTCTTTATATCGATTATAACTACCACCTACACTTAAGAAATAGATAGTAGAATGATCAAACAAAAATGATTTGAAGTTTTATTTAATATTTTATAAACCTCAAGTGTTAAGAATGTGTTTGAATACTATGAATGCAATATACGTTTAAGAAAACAATATAAAAATGTTGTATAAAACAATAACCTGTCTGAAGCATTTGCAGTGCTCTTTCTTTTTCATTCACATATTAAATGAATCGCACAATTAATTTACCGTCTATCTTTTACATCTAGCTAGTCCTGCATCCGTCACTACTGCTGAAACTGCAGCTAGTGCCGGCATTGCTAGAACAGGTCAGTTAATATTACATAGTATTTAGAGAGACTGCTCTCATCGATCTCTCTGACAGAATCAAGTTTAGCATGGACAAGGGCCTATTTACGGGAATGGTTATGATTGACCTGCAAAAAGGTTTTGGTACAGTCAACCATGCCATAATGTCTGATAAACTCGGTGCTGTTGGATGTGATGATGGGCCAGTGAACTGGTTTAACTCCTACGTATCCAACATATCTCAATTTATAGACATAAAGGGCACTTTATCAGACCGAGGGGAAGTTACTTGTGGCGTACCCCAGGGCTCTATGTTGGGACCTTTATTGTTTTTAATCTATGTGAACGATATGGAATCAGCTGTTGACTGCGATCTTTTGTTGTATGCTGATGATCTGGCTCTTTTGATCAGAGGGAAAACATCATTGATATTGAACAAAAGCTCAGCGAGGAACTTGCCAAATTAAATGTGTGGTTGATAGACAACAAACTTTCACTCCACCTGGGAAAGACAAAGTCTCTCCTATTTGCCTCAAATAGGAAGTTAAAACAACAGAAATTTCTAAGAATCTCATGTAATGGTATCAAAGTGGGAGGGAAAGAGGTTTTAACATACCTGGGTGGTCAACTAGACCAAGACCTGTCAGGAAAATCTATGGCTCAGAAAATCATCCATAAGGCTAATGCCAGTCTCAAATTCCTTTACAGAAAGAAAATGTTCCTAAATCAGTACTGCAGGAAAACTGTCTGCATGGCAATGATTCAGTCGAGAATAGACTACACCAGCAATTTCGATTACCACGGTCTACCAAAATTCTTACAGAGTCGCCTTCAGGTTGTACAAAACAAAATGATTAGATATGTTTTAAACTACTCAAACAAAACACACTTGGTAGCCAACGACTTTAATGATATTAAGTGGATGAGCATTGAAAACAGAATAAAATATCTTGCCGCAAGCCATGTATTTAACCGCATTGATGAACAGGCTCCAGAGTACCTTCAGGTTTTTGAAAGAGTAAATGAATCTCACCACTATAACACCAGACACAGTGTTAATGCTCTGATTTTACCAAAGGTTGGTTCATATGGTATAAAGTCCTTCCACTACATAGGTGCCAAAATCTGGAACTCTTTGCCAGACGAGATCCAGACTACGTTCAGTAAATCTCTTTTCAAAGTGAGATGCAAAAAACATTTCATGTCAGTCCTCTCTGAGTCATAAGAAGAAATTCATCAATTCTAGTCCGAACGTTTGTATTATACTATATGATATTGTTGTTATGTCAATCTTGAGCAGTGGAGTTGATCATTACATGTGATGCCATTAGACTCTGGGCAGACTGGGACCACTATGGAAATAAGTTTCTAACTTTTAGTGTATATATCCTGTGTCTGGTTAGAATTCTATTCCATAGCAGTTAATGCCTCTCCATCTAGTCACCGTTATGTATGATTTTGTGTGTGCCAAACGCTATGTACATCCTACTAGACCGAATAAAATCAAATCAAATCAAATCAAATGAATCTCGTACTAACAATGCTTCAACATTTGGTTTTCATTTGATAATATGCAAATTACTTATGTGAATACCAGCATCTATAACTCTTTCAATGTTTTTGTTTGTTAAATGTATAAATTAATGGATACCTATTTTGATAGAGCTGGCATATATGTACACATTAGAAATGGATTAGGGGTTGCCTATTTATCGTCCTTTTGTTTGCAGTTTTATTTATTGTTTTATATGACTTTGATGTTAAGAATGTTTTTGAATAATTGAACACATTATAACTTAAAAAAACACAGTATAACACGTTATATAAAACAATTTCTCGGAAGCATTTTGTATTCTCCTTTTCTTTCATTCACATATTAAATGAATCGCAAAACTAATTTACTGTCTATTTTTACATATAGCCAGCCCTGCATCGGCCACCACTAGTGAAGCCGGAACCAGTGCAGGCATTGCTACAACAGGTCAGTTAATATTTCGTACTATTTGAATAACTCTCATAATAACAATGCTGCAACATTTGGTTTTCATTTGATAATGAATCATTCCATGAATCATTTCCTGAAGCTGTTATTCATAATGAAAACAGTAGAGCTGCACTCACCACTCATGAACTTGAGTGGCTCGAGCACTGGAGCAAACTCGCCGAGCTCAAGCTGAAATGTTCAAATCGTGAGCTCGTCTATGTTGGGGACACAAACGTAACAGAGGGCACATTATACACATTATCAACATACAAAGCTGCTTATCGCTGTCATGTCTTCTTTACAATCCCCAATGTATACATTCAAGCGGTGTTGAGTGTTAAACTGACCTTTGTACCTCGTCAGCACGTTTTAAAAATAATTAAACTTGGCAATGTTGATAAATGTCCGCCAATAAATATTTATTTCTTAATAGCTGCGCTGGAAAATAAATATCTTTTTGGAAAATCAGAACGTCGATGAGTTCATGAGCTCACGAGTCAAACAGGTGGTGAGCTCATGAGTTGATCTCCCTCCGTGAGTGCAGCTCTAGAAAACAGTGATAAACGATCACCATTTGTTACAGTTGCACATACAAGTCTTTATACCGGCATATATCAATGCAACTTGCCTGTCCTATCAACGGAGTGAAAAGTAAACTGAGTAAAAACAAGCATTTATGTTTTCTTTTATAATTTACATGGTTGATACAGCTGTTTGAATATCACCTGTGATCCATTGGGTTGAGCCTTTTGCAATTTAGAATGTTGTGTTACAAAGTAGACAAAATCATAGAACATAATGTTGTTCTTGATGTCATTTGATGTTCTATAAGACTTGATGTTGAGAATGTGTTTGTAAGATGTAAATGCAATATATGTAGTATGAATTTAAAACAATGTGCTAAACATTTGCAGAGGTCTCACTTCATTCAAAGATTGGATGGATGACAACATCATTTCATTGTTTCTTTTTAAATTTTTCTAGCAGTCCCTGCATCCTCGACAACAGATCAAGCTAAACCTAGTACCGGAATCGCTAGCACTACAGGTTAGTAATATTTCTTATTTATTATAATAGCTAATTATATAAGGAATCGTATAGGGGTTAATGTCATTGACTCAGTTTGTGCTCTATCTTGACTGTATTTGACAGTTATGCACATGCAAGGTGGATATTGCTAGAAAGTTAATTTGATGAGGAGTACATCCTCATCAGAAAGGTATAGTCCTTTACTCGATCATTACTATTAACTGCACTTAGGAAATAGATAGTAGACTGATCAAACAAAAATGATTTGAAGTTTTATTTAATATTTTATAAACCTTTAGTGTTAGGATTGTTTTTGAATACTATGAATTCAATATACGTTTAAGAAAACAATAGAGAAATGTTGTATAAAACAATATGTCTGAAGCATTTGCAGTGCTCTTTCTTTTTTGTTTACATATTAAATGAATCGCACAATTAATTTACTGTCTATTTTTTTCCATCTAGCCAGTCCTGCATCCGTCACCACTGCTGAAACTGTAGCTAGTGCTGGCATTGCTACAACAGGTCAGTTAGTATTACATAGTTTTTAAATTAATCTCGTACTAATAATGCTTCAACATTTGGTTTTCATTTGATAATATGCAAATGACTTATGTAAATATGAGCGTTTATAATTCTTTCAATGTTTATGTTTGTTTAATGTATGTATTAATGGATACTTATTATGATAGAGCTGGCATATATGTACACATCAGAAATGGATTAGGGGTTGTCTATTTATTGTCCTTTTGTTTGCAGTTTTATTCATTGTTTTATATGACTTTGATGTTAAGAATGTGTTTAAATAATTTGAATGCATTATACGTTAAAGAAAACAGTATACAAAGCTATATAAAACAATTTCTCTGAAGCATTTCGAGTTCTCTTTCTCATTCATTCAAATGAATCGCAAAACTAATTTACTGTCTATTTTCACATATAGCCAGCCCTGCATCCGCCACCACTAGTGAACCTGTACCCAGTGCCAGCATTGCTACAACAGGTCAGTTAATATTACAAAGCATTTGCAGTGCTCTTTCTTTTTCGTTAGCATATTAAATGAATCGCATAATTAATATACCGTCTATTTTTCAAATATAGCCAGCCCTGCATCCGTTACCTCTGCTGATGGTGTAGCTTCTTCCGGCATTGCTACAACAGGTTAGCTAATATCACGTAGTATTTGAACAACTGTCACACTAACACTGCGTGTTCGATGACTCTATGCCATACTGCAGCGAAAATGGTGCACGCTGTTCTACATTTAGATGAGCGTATTCCTAATGGGTATGACACCTGGCTCCCAAGCGTGAAGTCGCATGTTCGAATCTCCACTGGGTCCCAAAATAGCAGGTTGGCCTGATTGCTATATAAATGTGAGGCGTTATGGAGGACTGTCTACGGTCCATCTGCAACTGAAGACCCCTTGCAAGTATTCGTAAAGAAAAGGGAATTTCTTCTTCCTTTCTCTCTATCTCGTCGCGTTATGACCTAAGCTGTTGAAAGCAATGTAAAACCCCAAACCTTCGTTTCCAAGGTACATACCGGGGCCTGCTCTGACGTCCGTGTGGTCTAAGGCGCCGCCACTGACTGTGCGCTGTCTCTCACCTCTGCCTGGGTTCGAATCCCGGCCTGGGCATGTGAGAAAGTTGCCAGTGACTTGGAGTTAGGCGGTGGTTTTCGCCGGGTACTCCGGTTTCCTCCACTACTTACAACTGGCTAGTCAGGAATTAGCCACAATTGGCATAAATGTGACGAAAAACGAAATTCAAATTCAAATTCCAAGGTACATACCTGATCATGTAATGGGGTAATTAGTCAAATAAACAAGTGTTCGAGAAATTTGTGTAACTGATACAAGTTTGAGCATGTAACTACCTCAGGATAAAGACGATGTGTCAGCCCTCATTTTGACATTTGAGATGACAAACAGACAATTTCTCTTCCTTCAAAATTAGATCTTGCATACATTTTCTTTCGTCCATAATGAGACGCTTGAAGCTAGCACTGAAACGTGAGCTTTAAAATGTTTGCGAAAATGGATGCATAACCTATGTCAAAGAGTAAAGGTAAAATATGCTCAAAAGGTAGTCCGAGTCTACATTTTGATAAACGCTGGGCGAATGTCTAAATTTTTTTATAAAACTGCTCTCCGGCGTGAGAAGTGTTGCAGTACAGAGGGAATACTAGTATTATCTCGTCTTGAAATTCTTTTGACTTTATTCCAACGTTTTGCAATTTTGAAGTTAAACAAAGCACTTCTTTCTCATTTCCAACAAAACGTGTGGAAGCAATGGCTATAAAACGTGAAAAGAGCAAACATATTTTGAAATGAGCTACCCTTGTCTCTATTAAGGGCTATTGTTCTTTTCTCCACATTTATGAACTTCGATGGTTTTATGGTTTATGAAGCCTCCCTAAAGGCTCCACATATCTGCAGTCATGTGTTGACTTATCAACTATTCTGATCGAAATAATTCAAATATGCGCAACAGTATAGCAGAAGGGTGTGGTTCTAGAAAAAGAGTTGTATCTTTTCCAATATTGCTACCTTGGGCATATTAACTTGGGTCGAAGGGGGTTGATAACATTTGGGTATATAGCGTTCTGACTGATGATATATATCGAGACCAAATTATTGTTAATAAAAAGCATATTGTTCTAACAGAAGACTCTGTATATGTGGTATCTAGATTGCTAACGATATACAATGTTGTTTGTTTTTGAAGAATCTGACACAGAGCCATCGAAGACCTGCCGTGATATACAGCAAAAGAGACCTGATGCACCCAGTGGACGCTATTGGTTGGACCTTGATGGTGGTAGCTCAGACAATGCCTTCCTTGCATACTGTGACATGGAGACTGATGGCGGTGGATGGACACTGGTCTGGGCATACACATTTACTTACTTTTCATCCTTCAGTTCTTATTCAAATTATATTACCCCATGGCCTGCTATGCCTAATAGGGCATATGCTACAGTGCCTGTGTCTACAACACCTCCCCAGAATACAACAGACTTCAATGCTCTGAACTTTACTCTGTGGAAAGACATAGGATCGAACTTCACGGTGACATCAAACATAAACCATTGGATTTCCTGTTCTCCAGGCACGGGTAGCCTGGTGGCTTTCAAAGGTGGTTCAATCAAATGTCATAACGTAAGGAATGTTTCTCAAAGATGTCTTGGAAATGCTCCATCAAGGGTTGCATTTGCGCGAATTGCCGTTTTTGGCCTTTCGTCACAAATTGGTGGTATTTTTTATAGGTTTAAAGCAGTAAGACGTTACCAACCAGTGCATGACCCATGTAGTCTTACTTCCGCTACACCAGGGCCCGATATTATAAAGGAAGGTTAAATTTAGCATGGTAAACCCGGCGAGCAGGTTTGTTCACCCACTGGTGAAGGTTAAAAGAAAACGGGTTGCATGGAAGGTAGGTGAACAATACTCAGGTTAGCTAACTCTAACCCTCAGTCCAACTGGTTAGGCAAGGTGCAGGGAAATGGGTCGCTTATTTTTAGCCACATGCAGGTTCTCAAACAATAGAGCAGGTAGTCTCTCTGGACAAACAACTGACGCAATGAGCAGCTCTGCCAGTACTACACAGGGTGGACAAGCTCCTCCTAGAAAAAGAACTAAAAATTGGGACGACACAGAAAAGGAGTATCTACTGGATGCTCTCAGAGATAATATCAATGTAATTGAGGACAAGAAAACAGATGCTGCAATCAACAGAAAGAAAGCAACAGCATGGGAAAATGTATTCAGGTCCTTCTCAACAAAATATGGGGAAACCAGAACCAATAAGCAGCTGAAAGAACAGTGGAAGTCTATGAAAATTACAGCGAAGAAGAAATTTTCACACTATCAAAAGGAGAGAGTCAAGACTGGCGGGGGTCCACCACCAAAGTCACCTTCTGCACTGGACAACGAAATCCACCAACTTATTCCAGCTGAGTTCAAGCAACTTAACAACCCATATGACGATGATAGCCAAGATGGCGGTCCGACTCCACAAGCAGATCTACCAGAAGTGGAACCTATTATCTGGTAATATCTGATTAATCCCCCATAATATTTATATATCAGTCCATCCTGTTGTGGTTGAGCAACACACTTTAACCCTTAGTAGTCCAAATTGTAACTTTCCCCACAAAGATCTGATGCCAAATTGTAATGGGAATTATTGGCCAAAATCCTTAGGGAAGTTTTTTTTTCATTTTTGACGATTTTTTATAATTTTTCATGTTACATATCAAAATGAAATTTGATTCAAGCACAACATTAGGCCTGTGTTAGACCCTAGGTCACAAGTCAATTATCAGATGCACTGACCACAGATCAATCTATAGGGGTTGAAAATAGTCCTTATTTATCTAAACGTGATATGCACACTAGCAGGTCCTTTAATGATACATATGCTCTTTTTGAATAATATCTGGACTCCCCTTTGAGCCATTATGAATGAGATGCACTTGATGGTATATAAACATTGGTTCAACAGCCCACAGGACTTTAACTACTTGAATGAAATACTGTATTCGTCGGAATAAGTGCACTGACCCCAAATAACTCCAACCCCCCCCCCCCTTTTTCTGAAAAATATTCGAAGGGGCAAGCCAACAGACATTAGTTTCGGGCCTTCCCGTCCTCCCCTGCAAACAACTTAAATGTTACCATACCTTTACAAGTATTTCTGGTACAGACCCTATTATGAGAGTATTTTCAAGGGTAAGGCCTTATGGACCGTATATTTGTATTATTCGAGTGCTCGGACACTCGGATGTGGTTATATGGTTTCTGTGTGCTTATTAGAAAGAATACGGTATTTCAATTGGCAGGTCAGCTTTAATATCAATCATATGTTATCTTTCTGATTTGCAGTGATGCTGAATCTGATAACGAGCATGAAGTAGATCGGAAATCTGATGTGAAATCTGTCGGAGCACTGAATCTTTCCATCCAAGATGAATCTCGGGCATCAACTAGTACAGATTCCAAATCAACATTCCAAAAAAATGGTACAAAAGTCCAAAGGGAAGTGGGAACTGGAAAAAATAGTGGCGAATCAATGATACAACCAGGTTCAAGTGATTCCCGGCCAAACTCTCCAAAAGCTGGAGCGAAACCAAGAGTTAGAGGTCCCTCTGGGTCCGCTGAAGAAAGGCTATTAAATTTTGCGAAAGAGGAACATGAGTTGAAAATGACACAACTTCAGAAAGAACATGATGCTAAAATGGAGATCATGCGCATCAAGCGAAATGCAGCTCTTCTAAAACTTGAAATAGCTGAGAAAAAAAAAGCTGATCTATCAAAGTGTGAGCCGCATAACTACTCACTCCAGAGACTCTGACTCTTTGAAAGTTGAAATTCTTTTTGTGTTGAGGTAGACCGGAAATACTTTATTAAAGAGACTATTCATTTTATTCATCATTTATTTAGTAAGTATGGCAAATCAGTTAGAGTACTTACATCATCTTCAGCGTTTGCAGCATCTTCAAGGTAGAAGACAGCTGAGACGAGAAAGAGTATTTCGGGATAGACAAAACCCATTCGAATACTACACCAATGAGGAATTTCATCATCGCTTTCGGTTTACGAAGGAAAATACCATTTTTATCATTGACATCATAGCTGATGATATTCGATTCAACACAAATCGCAATAAAGCATTACCACCGTACCTACAGGTCTTAACTGCACTGAGCTTTTATGGTAGTGGTGGCTTTCATGTGTCTGTTGGTGATCGAATAAATATTCACCGGTCCACTGTGTGCAGAACTGTTAAACGAGTGAGTATTGCCTTAGCACAAAGAAGGGCAGATTTCATAAAAATGCCCACAACTCGCAATGCGGTACGTGAAACATACGAAGCATTTCACGATATGCATCAATTTCCAAACATTATAGGACTTATTGACTGCACACATATTCGGATAAGCAATCCTGGTGGAGAGGGTGCAGCAAGGTTTTTAAATCGTAAGGGGTATCATTCCATCAACACCCAGGTTATCTGTGATGCAAAACCTTCGATAACCAATATTGTTGCACGGTGGCCTGGAAGTGTGCATGATGCACGAATTTTTGATGAGTGTCAAATAAAGGAGAGATTTGAGGAAGGCGTCATCGGAGGCTATTTGCTAGGTGATCCAGGCTATCCTTGCCTCCCATATTTGATGACACCTCTGCAAAATCCAACAACACAAGCCGAGCGAAATTACAATAGAGCCCAACGGCGTACAAGATCGCTTGTTGAGAGGCTCTTTGGTGTGTGGAAAAGGAGGTTTGCTTGTCTCCATTACACCTTGCGACTCAGACTCGAGACAAGTTTTGCAGTGATCATTGCTACTGCAATTCTCCATAACATTGCTGTAGCCAGGGGAGATGCTGAGTTTCAGGGAGATAATGATGAGGAACCTCCAGTTGACCCTGTGAATGCACAGAATGGTCAAGGTTTCCGTGCTCGTGCACGGCTGATCGCTGAACATTTTTAACAGGCCACTAGAACAATTTGTTCTACAATAAATGAGCAATTGATTATGGGCAGTCACACTGGAGTCAGACCACTATACAATTACATATTTGGCACATTGGGCCCTATAATTCTATTTATCGTGCTATAAGACAATTCTATTCCAGTATGTCTTGCATCCAAAAACAGAATTGTATGTCTATAACATTGTACAAATGTGAGACCTAAATATCGGACAGAAGTCCAATAGTAAGACTTGCCATTGTCTGACAAATATATCATACAACATATATTGCGAAATATTTGTACAACAATAGCGAGTCTAAATATTGGACTTGCATCCACTTTTATAGACTTGCAATTGTTGTAGGAACAGAGTATGAGAATCGGGAGAATATTACAATCATCATGAGATAAGCCAGGGTCTTAGCCAGGACTTAGGAACTGGATGCCCAAAATTGGCAATTTTGAAATTTTGGGGCATCCAAATTTGTAAGGGGGACCACAATATACTCAGATTTCAACTATACACATGAATAAACTTATCAAAATAAGGCATGATATCCTTATGCAATGTCATTGGAATTATATGGAGATGGAAAAGTTCAAATATATGCTTGAGACATTTTAAGAAATTCCTTACAGAAAAATTTGGGGGTCCTGAGGGGTGCTTTTAAAGGATTTGGGTGTCCAAAAAGACACCCAGACACCCTGCTGGCTAAGACCATGAGATAAACGACAAATCTTTTAATTATAATGTAATAGTTGTAAGATAATCTGCTCCGAATATAGTACGATGAGTCTTGCGATTTCACTGCAAATATGTCCAATATCACAATCGGAACTGTCCAGTTCAGATTTTGAAATTTGAGCTCAATCGTAGACAATTTCAAAATTGGAACTGTCAGACTCCAGTGCGACTGGTTCTAGGACAATATCCCCCCAGATCAAAATCCCCCCGGACAAAATCACCCCCGGAAAATCTTCCTCTCACCCCCCAAATGTAAAATATTTTTTGTACTTAAAATTTGGATAAAGTTATAAGTATTACTATTCATCTACTTTTGATTTAAGATATAGAAACGGTAATCAACTTACTATTGAAAATAAATCTAGATCTGACCATATTTGTCAAGAGTTTAATGAGCAATGTAAATGTTTTGCTCGGGGGGGGGGGGGGGATATTGTCCTAGAACCAAAGTTATCAGGTAAATATCCCCCTGGACAATAGTAACACATAACTTTATTCAAATTATTAGTACAAAAAATATTTTACACGGGGGGATATTGGAATGGGGGGGACTTTGTGTGGGGGGGATATTGTCCTGATACCAGTGCGACTGGCCCATTCAACAACTGCAGCACTATAATTCCCAACAGAGTCAGTCTGGTACAGGCTCTATCACTTTCGTGGCATGAAATTTTGGTCTTATACCTTTTTAAGAGACAATTTCAGTTTCAACAGCTGCTGAATGTCTGGCACCCATTTTGTTTATGAATGAGAATCAGACAGCCTCCTTGATGTCTCTATAATTCATTGGGAAGCAATTTCTTGTATAAACACCAAAAAAACTGATATCTTCCATTTTTTTTTAAATGTACAAATACAAACATGTAGCGGATCCCACAATATAGATTTAGCTCCACATCCCTGAAATTTGATACCTTCACTCAGTAGAAAAATACCCCCACTCTGACTATCTTACAATGAATCCAACAATAGCATGTTATGTGCAGGATGCATAATGCACGTGCTAGAGTTTGAAACATTGTACAACATGTTCCAAATGTATTCTTTCATTAGGGTATCAAATTTCAGAGGTGTGGTCTTGAATTTATATAATATGATATGCCCCAAGTCTGACACCTATTGTATTATCATTTCTTTAGATCTCTTATTATTTATGTTGTATTTGTGGTTTTGTATCATGCTGATACAGTCAATAAACTTCATACATACATTGACCAATCAGCATCAGCTGGGCAGGTGATAAAACAGTTTATCCTATTTCTGGGAAGAATTTTCTAGTCTAGTATCAGTCTGAGTATTTTAGGTGGAACAAATTAAGCTCAATTTCTTTTTCATTAATGAACAAGTTATGTTAACTAATCCATTGATCTATTTAATGTTCATATCTGAAACGTGTAACCTTGAAAATGTTCATTCAACTAACATGAGGTATATTTTGAAGTTTTCAGTTCAGATCTATATGTTGTTGTGATTGTGGATGGAGATGCATTTGATAAGAATATCGTTTATTCATTAATGAGGGTTTTCAAGCAAAAGATTGCAATAAGAGGGTACCCTTATTTCATTATATTCATTTTACTTATGTATTCAAAGAGTTAACATTTATTGATGACATATATGCCTCTTGTTACCATAGATACTGAAGTTTTGTTTGATGTGCACTGAAAAATGCATTGATAGATAAATAAATCATTTCCAGGATTTAAATGTCAATAATTGTTTGTTATACCTCTACCATAATGGTTGCAATGGCTGTTCCATGGTGAGTGAGTCGCTAAACTACCCACTAAACCTACCCCTTAGGAGGTTTAGTGAAAGCGGCTGATTTGGCCGCATTTACCCCACCGTTTAGGCTAACCCACCTCCTTGCAATCAGTCCTCTATACCTAGGGTAACGATAACCCACTGTTTTGCTTGCACCTCCGTTATGCACCTCAACAGTGGGTTAAATGGAGTTTATTCTGTGGGTTAGCTTAAACCACTGCTAAACCACCTTTATAATATCGGGCCCTGGTGTCTTGTCCCCTATTGGTGTACCTCATGGCAACATATTCATACGATAATTCCCTGCCATTCAAGAGTGTGTACGAATCACACATTTTTCACAAAAATAATGAAATCTTAAGCGTATGTTTGTAGACAGCAAGTCAGAGGACACCAGCTACTCCGTAATCAACGAATTTCAAACTATTGTACGCGCACAATGCAGTGCAAAATTACTTTAATGGCCTGCATTTTTTGACTTGATAATCACCTTGAATAGCATGTATTCACTACATGAAAGTCAAAGTTTTCATTCGCAAGAGGTAAAGAAGTGAATTCGTTGTATATATTAGCAAGCATGAATACGAACGTTAATGCATCAAATATGTCTTGTGAAACAGACAAATCTAAATTTGACTCAAAAACTGTGCATCTTTGTAGTAACAGTTAAAGGGACTGGATAGTTTTTCAATGCAAAGCTCTGAAAAAGGTTCCTTTCAATGATACCACGGCTGTAAGTCTTGAAGCGACCATTACGAAATGTAACATTATACACTGGTGGGAAGAGATTAAGATTTAGATTATGAACAAAACAATGCAAGAAAGGGATACATTCTGCCATCGGTGGTAAGAGACAGCTAGCGGTCAATGGCAACTCTTTAGACCACTCTGCCATCAGGGTAAGAGACATCTAGCAGTCAGTGACAACAGCTTAGACTACTCTGCCAGCAGGTCAGGCCGCCAGTGGAAAGAGACAGCAAGCAGTCATTGGCAACATGTTAGTCCACTCTGTCATCAGGGCAGGCCCTGAGTGGTGAGTGACAGCAAGCAGTCAGAGGCAACACCTTAGACCACTCTGCCTCAGGGCAGGCCCTGTTTGATCATTTGAATGCACTCGAGTGATCCGATGTCATGGTGTGACATTCGCTTTACACTCTACATGAACATATAACTATCACGTATGAAAGGTATGTAGTTATTTCGCACAATCATATGCAATATTATTCGATTTAGATTTTGATGCTCCTGAAATTATTTAATCAGGAATAATATAGCTATGTAGTCTTAGCCTAATAGAGTTCACTTTGCATGTTAAATGCACTCGAGTGATCCAGTGTCATGTTGTGAGATTCGGTTAACACTCTACATGTATATATAGTTTTATCACCAGCTCCACTGTGATACTCGCAGCTGATTGGTCAATTGCTGTTGGGTACTGGATTGTATTTCATTGCTTCTCATTAAATGGCAATGTTAGGATCCGGATAAGTGTTTTATCCCCACTCTCAATGTTTTATCCCACTTAAAATGGCGGACATTCCTCTTTACATCGCCACCTGACTCGATTCTTTTGGCGTTTAAAACACTATTTGCGCATGTTAATCTGCCAACATGGTGTACACATGGAAAAAAAGATGGCAGAAAGTAATTAAGATGGATTTAGGTTGGTATGTTGCACATACATATGAGAAATGAATGCCGTTTGGTCGGCGTCAGGTCGGACGAAAATCTCCGTTGCTATATAGCCTGTCGGACTCGAATTCGGCAACCGCTTTTTTCATTTTCTTTGTGACAAATCGCTCGAATTTGCCATCCAAACTTGGCAAACCCTTGCCTCAACTCTGCATAATGTTAATTTTACCCATTAGGTCCCATTGTGAAATTTGCCCATTGCCAACAATACAACTATGCTGGTAGGCGTGTGTGGGGGGGGGGGGGGGGGGGGGGGGGAGCTGATGATAAATTCGTTATCCTCCTTGTAAAAAAGGGATACCAGGCCGTATCCCTTTTTTACAAGTAGGATAACTAATAATATACCTATTTCGTATGTGGTATATGAAGTTATTTTGCATATATCCAATAGTATTGGATTAGGATTGTGATGCTCCTGACATTGTTATTTAGTCAGGAAAGATATAGATATGTAGTTTTAGTCCTGTAGAGTGCTCTTTGAATCTTAAATGCACACAAATGAATCGATGTCATGTTGTCATTCTACATGTATATATTACTATTTTCGCATAAAGTATATATACATATATATATATATAAATATATATATATATATATATATATATATATATATATATATATATATATATATATATATATATATATACATATATAATTTTTTCTCATTCAACAATATTCGATGCTCTGTATTGGATATATATATATATATATATATATATATATATATATATATATATATATATATATATATATATATATATATATATATATACAACCAACAATATTCGATGCTCAGTAATTAACAATATCCGATGCTCAGTATTGGATGCTCGTTACAAAGTAATATTGTCTTGAGTTATAGCCTTCCTGGTTCTGTATGTTTTGGCCTTATCAACTTCCGAGAATATGCCAAAATCACATCTTTGATCAAGTCTTATCTTGAATGGAAAGACATACCAGATTACCGGGTACCTAGATCAAAAAGTTCTTTTCCAAACATCCTCCTATCAATAGATCTAAATGGGGTCTCAGATCTGTACAGAATGTTACAAAACAAGGGTAATCACATACTTGGTGAACTAGACAATAACAGGATAACAAAAGCAGATCTTTCCTTCCGCACTATCAAATTATGAATCTTTTTGTCTACATCATGCATAATTCTAAAGATGCATATTTTAAATACACTCAATTCCGCACTCTTCACCATAGGTTTGTCACCAATGACAAACTCTACAAAATGGGCATAAACGACTCTGATAAATGTACTTTCTGTATAATCAACACAGACAGTGTAGAACACATGTTGATATTTTGTCCTACAATAGTTAACGTATGGCTACAGATTAATGACTGGTTCACTGAACTAGGATTCACAAATTACAATCTGAGTGATGCAAGGAAAATCTTAGGTTATCTTTAAAATGGACCAATCATCAAATCGATAATTTTAATCACCAAAAAGGTCATTTATGACTCCTTCAAAATAGAAAAAGTACCATCTATCTTTCATATCAAAAATGAGGTAAAAATTTACTACTACTTGGTAAAAAATTAAGCATTTATTTCAATGATTCATAGTTCACTTACATGTAACAAAACACTGTAAAATACTGTCATAACTTATTCATTCTTATGTATCCATAAAACTGACTTCAGGTTGTACCAGAAAAATACACTCTTGATATACTTTGTACTATTTATTCATAGTACCACTGAGTGGTACATCTCGATATCTCAATGTAACTGTACTTTTCCATTTTCATGCAATTGAATAAAAAGAAATTTCCAAAAATAAAGAAAAATGTTTTGGCCTTATATATTTCCATATATGAATGATTAGTGGTCCGATATCATGTTGATAGATGGCACTGCGATATACTAGAACTGTAGTTGGAAATAACTACCCCTCATGTGGCAATTGTGTGAACTAAATGGCCAACAGTAGGCCACAAGTCCCTATGTTATAACTATATGTGCAGGCATACATTCATACATATTCACGTAAAACACAGCAAAGCCTAGTAGCTAGGCTAGAAGATGTATAGATTGCGAGTTACGTCAGAGGGCATGACGTGCGCACGCAGCTCAGTATCTGACGCACGACAGGGGGTGGGGGGTATCTGACATTACGATGGCTCTTTTCGATTCACACTCGGCTGGTGAAAAGCAGGGGTGTCAAACTGTCATCTTGTCGCACCACCGTGCGACAGAGACTTCAGAACGCGGGAAAGGCAACATCCAACTAGCACTGTCTAACTTGGCAAATTCTCCGACAGCAAAATTGGTAGGCGTAGACCGTTAAATACTACCTCTATGCGTTATTTTGGTGATATTTTATTAAACATATTATTACCTCCATTATATTGCAAAGTCTATTCCTTGATCAAGACCTTTATTATTGATATGAGTACCTCATATATTAGTGACTGCACGAGCTGGCTTTCACCACTGCCTTGGTTCGGGATCTGTGTTGGGTGCACTGTTGTTCCTAATATACATCATACCTCTGGCACAGCTAATCCGATCCTACGGTCTGAACAATCATGGCTATGCTGATGACACCCAGCTCTGCTTATCATTCAAAAAGACAAGTGATAACGCAATAGTCAAACGTGAAATCCTAAATCTTGAGAAATGTTTGTGTGACATTAGTGTCTGGATGTCTCAGAACAAACTGAAACTCAACAATGACAAGACTGAAATCATTCTATTCGGCTCTAAGAAACACCTAGCTGAACTGAACATTAAGTCACTCTCTGTAGCGGGGACTGATGTGTCTGTTGCATCTGAGCCTGTGCGGAATCTGGGAGCTATGTTTGACTCTCAACTGACCATGGCACCCCATGTCAAAAGTGTTGTCAAAAAATCTAGCTTTCACCTGAGAAATATTGGAAAAGCGAGACGTGTGTTAACAGAAGATGCCACTAAAACAGTGATGCAGTCACTGGTAATGTCTCGCTTGGATTACTGCAATGCTCTCCTAATTGTAATACAACAGGATTTGATTGCTAAGCTGCAGCGACTACAAAACAGTGCAGCAAGGATAGTATCGAGAACCAGGAAGTATGAATATATCACACCTGTTCTCATCAAGCTTCACTGGCTACCAATCAAATTCCGCATCCAATTTAAGGTCCTACTGCTGTTATACAAGGCGCTAAACGGACTTGCACCTAAGTACATCAAGGAGCTGCTCGTGCCTTATAAACCCAGACGCCATCTACGATCAGAAGCAAAGGGCCTTCTGGACGAGCCTCGGACTAGACTCAAATTTGGAGATCGCGCTTTCTCCATTAGTGCACCGAGATTATGGAATGCGCTTCCACAACACCTGAAGGATTCTACATCGTGTCAGGCCTTCAAGAAGTGTCTCAAAACACACCTTTTCAGGCTCGCCCATTGAGGCGTTGTGGACTATTACTCAAACTATGACAATGTGCAGCGCTTTTGAACATTTTATGAATGGAAAAGGCGCTATATAAATTCCAATTATTATTATTATTATTATTCGAATCCCGGCCTGGGCATGTGAGAAAGTTGCCAGTGACTTGGGGTTAGGCGGTGGTTTTCGCCGGGTACTCACGAATTAGCCACATTTGGCATGAATGTGACGAAAAGCAAAATTCCAAATCCAAATTCTCATATATTAGTGCTGCCTGGTAACAATCTATTTTCTCAGCTAAGTGTCGCATTGTCGGACACTTACGATCATGCTGTTTTAGGACTGCTTCTTAAATGTGCTCCAGGATTTATATACTGTATACACCCCCTGAAAAAGTGGTGTTTATAGAATATTCATCGCGCATGTTACAAGGAAGGAGTTTCACGCGCTTTTAGGTCTTTAGGTTTTACGCTCCTGTAACGGTTGGGGTAACACCTGAATTGGACAGAGAACCGCAAGATGTCAACAGCGCATAACGCAATGTGAACAGCGGTTCCATTCTCCTCTAATTTACCCTGAACAAGAACATCTCTCGAAATATTGGAGGTGTCTTTGTGTGTAGGACAGCACTTCAACATGTAAACAGTTACCGGTAGTCAATGTTTGTAGTTTTCGAGAACATGTATAGTAAGTTATGAAACTCGTCTGACAAGTTAGTCTAAAGCCAGTTTATTTGTGCCGAGAGACTGGATAGTCAGTCTATATCCCCATCCATACCCAAATATGTACACTTGTAACATACTGATGGGCACACAAGCAGGATCTGTCGACAGTTTCAAAAAGATTGTTAGCAGTTTAAGTGGGGAAACTATTTATTCCCAAACGTGCTCAATCGCACATAAAACATCAGTCGTCATATCCAATGCACAGTTCAGGGACGTGTCATGAATTAACGCTTCAACAATTTTTCTTAAACACCCTGCACTAACAACACATAAAGGGGTGTTTTTTGCTGATGCGTTGCAGGGAAGTAGGTCTTCGCTCTGAGAGGAGACAGGTTTGACAGATTCACCTTGTCACCCTTGCCTTACCTGTACATCCAGCACTGCAAACATGGCGTGCATACACGGCAAACAGTGGGTAATACTCTTGGCTCTCATTCTTACATTCCTCATCGCCTTCTTCATTGGGGTGGTGGTAGGGTACCTCGTAGTGCCTGCGGAGGTGGCCAAGGGGGTCGGAGGAAAGGGGGGCAAGGAGGGACCGTGTCTTCCCGGCGCGCCGGACAGGCTGGTTAAGGACGCCGATAAAAACATCGCCGAGAAGCTACTCCGGGAATTCAAGGCGGAAAACCTCGAGGAGAATCTCAGGTAAGTTATTGTAGGTTTTTAGTCCGTTTTGAATGAGCTTTTGACAATAGAAAATAACTTCAGACTTCAAAAGACAAAACGTTATTGTACGTACACCTTGTTATGATTTTGTAATCGTGAATCACACCAAATAAACATGCGTAGAGACGATGGGATAACTTTTGAACCCATGCTTCTAAAATACTATCTTCCTGATTGTGGCTATCCTGCAAACGTTTAGCCTAAAATAGTGCTAGGTTAGAATTGTCCATATTATGCAAGTAATCCTACACCTATTGGATTTTATGGTAGGACTGTGTTGTGGGACTTAAATGGTCATAAATACTTTTCTAATAGAGCGCGACCAACGCTGAGCCTATAACTGTGATAGTTTAAAACATCCTTTAATTTGATGTGAAATCAGTTTTACCACAGCGAGAAGCAGTTATTTAACAACTTGGTGCTACTGATATGTCATTAAAGCGCCACAATTAAAGGCTATTTATGTACATCAATTTTAGATACGTATTAGTTTTCCGCTATCGGTCGGTTGAATAGTTGCCAATGAAACCTCTTAATGAAAACTTCGCGGGGATGTGAACACAATTTCCCAGTTCCGGACCCTTTGTACGTTGGAAATGTGAACCCCCTTACCCCCCTCCCCCGCCCCCCCCCCCCTTATTAGAAGGCCTTTGACCTGGCCACAAGGTATTCAAATCTCCGAGGTTTCGCTTTTATGCTCGTTTTCTATGTAATGAACATACATATTTTTTTCACTCAGTTTGTGTACAAACGTATTCTGAGTATAATGTATTCAATCTATCGTATGTCATTATGTCGCAACATTTCCAAACATATGATTGCTATATCGTAATTAGTGATTACATTGTTTGTCTGTAAAGCTTAGTTAATTACTTTTGATTATATTTATTTATCTGCATGTTCCACTTTCTCTATTTGTAATATGTATATATTTATTTTTGGTGGTGTATCGTATGTACATGTCTCCATGATATGGCAATTAGATACTGTATACAATACAATACTCGACGTGACGTAATCTGAGAGCAAATTTGGAACACTTAGGTGCTTAACCTGCACTAGTTTCACTTTATACCCTGAACAGGTAGAATCCGGACGAATCGTTCTTATTGGATGTTCACATTCACTTAGAGTGTTAGCGTTGCCATTGCCTGATCTGCCCTCTTCCTGCACAGAGAAAACCGCTATTAAACCTCTGTCTAATATAAAAGAAACACTTGAAAGAAGTTGTATTATATGTTCTAGTGCACAGAAAACACTTTAGGTCCCTTGATGTTCAGCAAACAAAACACTTAACTATTGTCAAAACAAACAGATGCCCTAAAAATCACCCATCCTTTCTCATGCTCAGAGCAGTCACGTGACCTGACAAGCAGGATTTTTATGACCTCGAGTGCACTCGAGGTCAGTATTTCTAATTGTTGAGATTGATGCAGTCACCAAATAGAGTTGAAATGTTTCCCATCCAAAAAAATCCCGCAGTGTCTCAAAAACGATAGGTAGTTATCGAACTCCTTGTTCAGCTTATGTTACAAAAGGGTAATACACTATGCATGGTGTTTGGCATGCAATCTACTATCCAAAATGCTCTGCGGGCATACACTTGATTACTTACTGTGGCCCTCAATTAAGGTACATCCCCAAAGAGGCAGAGCAAGATACGACGGTTTGAAAATAATCGGTACTGAAAGGGTTAAGCATGTGTCAAGATATGCACATGCCAATGCATCTTTGCCTTGCCCTTGTCGTAAAAATGGGGCACCTGGCTATGTAGAGCGTGAATATCACATTTAGATACACACCCTAAATGCTGCGAAACTTCCTTCTACGAATACCGCTGAGATGCGAATACAACCACTTCGAATGGATCAGTGGATTTATATTAGCCGGCTTATTTTTTTCTTAATGCTATTTCATGATAGCTAACGCGTATTAGCACTGTATTGGGTGATTATCTTGTAATTGCACTACGCATGGGGCCATTAATGACAAAAAACACGACAATAAAGTGAACGATACGTAATGTCGCCGTTCATCTCATTAACACCTCTCTCTCTCTCTCTCTCTCTCTCTCTCTCTCTCTCTCTCTCTCTCTCTCTCTCTCTCTCTCTCTCTCTCTCTATATATATATATATATATATATATATATACAAACTTATTGTATATAATATATATATATATATATATATATATATATATATATATATATATATATATATATATATATATATATATATATATATATAGAGAGAGAGAGAGAGAGAGAGAGAGAGAGAGAGAGATACATACATGCATGCATACATACATACATACATACATGTACATGTACATACACACATACATATATAGTTACACAACATACATACATACATACATACATACATATATAGTTACATATATACATACATACATACATACATACATACATACATACATACATACAAGCATACATACATACATAAAGTAACCAGGGAGAGTTTAATTGTATTACATACTATCATTATCGCAAACTGATAGCCCTGCCAACATCTAAAATAACAAAACATAACCTACTTTACCGATACTAGATAAATTCAAGTGTAAATGCGGGACAACAGTGTAGTTCCATACCATGAAAGTCGATACCCGTCATGAGGGTCACTACACTGTTCAAATCAGATATGATATCATTGTCCTTTATATCTGACCGTGCATAATCCGGGTTCAGGCCCTCTTATGACATAATTGTCAATTTTGATATGGGCTTGACCCTTTACTGACCCATCTCTGAGATGTTAAAACCTATTGTAAACACAATTTCCCGTCCCGTTTTTTCCTAATTCAGTTAATTAAGAAAAGACCTTTTAGACGTGGACACCTCCCTAGAATGTGAAAACGTTTGTCCGTGTCCCGAGTGGTTCACATGTCAAAAGTTTATTTCTGTATGTGCTTTACATTGACTAACATTTGGTATCATTCTGTTGTTGTTGTTGTTATTGTTTTTATGTTGTTGCTGTTGTTGTTGTTGTTACACGTTGTTGTCGGTGTTGGTGGTGTTATTGTTGATATTGTTGTTATTGCTGTAGTTAGTAGTAGTAGTCGTCGTAGCAGTGGTAGTAGTAGTAAAAGTTGCACTAGTAGTGACAGCTGCTATTGTTGTTGAGGTTGTTGTTGTTGTTGTTGTTGTTGTTGTTGTTGTTGTTGACGATGATGATGATGATGATGAGGATGATGATTAGGATGATTAAGTTGATAATAAACAAGAGAAGGAAGAGGAGCTGGAAGGATGAAACAGAAACAGCAATAAGGTCAATATATAAAAATTGAGGATTATTGTCACACTCCTCATTTTCCTTTCCTCATCCTCCTTGTATGGAGTAAGAGAAGGAGGGGGAAGGTGATGCTCTTGGTCCTCACTAGTACCTAATAGTGTACACTGATAGTATGGTCTCTCGTAGGTCAACGTTGATCGCCCATTGTTTTACCATGCCATGTATGTATCATTCAACTATGGGTGTGACCTTACTACTACTACTACTAAAAAAAAAAAAAAAAAAAAAAAATAATAATAATAATAATAATAATAATAATAGTAATAATAATAGAGACGTATATAACTACATCTCCTTAATAATAATAGTAATAATAATAATAATAATAATAATGATAATAATAATAAGAAGAAAAAGAATGAAGGAGAAGAATGATGATAATGATAATAATAATAATGAAAAATATGATAATAATAATAATAATAATAATAATAATAATAATAATAGAGACGTATATAACTACATCTCCTTAATAATAATAGTAATAATAATAATAATAATAATGATAATAATAATAAGGAGAAGAAGAAGGAGAAGAATGATGATAATGATAATAATAATAATAAAAAATATGATAATAATAATGATAATAATAATAATAATAATAATAATAATAATAATAATAATAATAATACAATTTTCTTATCTAATACACTGTATATGTATGATTCCAGGCGCCTGACAGCCAAGGCCCATCTGGCAGGCACCCCAGCAGACTACGGACAGGCGGAGGAACTGAGGCGCCTCTGGCTTGACCAGGGCCTTGACCACGTGAAACTCAGCCGCTACAGGGTGCTCCTGTCCTACCCCGACCCACAAAAACCCAACAAGATAGAGCTGCTGGATGCGTGAGTAGCCTAAACAAGGGTGGTCGTATTACAATGTCTAGATACTATAAGGCTTGGCAGGCCACGGAACCCTTACCCACTTAAACCCAATAAGATAAAGCTGGCAGATCGGTGAGTAGCCTAAACAAGGGTGTTCGTATTACAATATCTAGATACTATACGGCTTGGCAGTCCACGGAACTCCTACCAAATTAAACCAAACTATATAGAGCTGGTAGATGAGTGAATAGCCTAAACAAAGGTGGTCATATTGATACTCCAGTATCTAGATACTAAGGTTATGCAGGTCATGGAACCCCTACCAAATTAAACCCAACTATATAGAGCTGGTAGATGAGTGAGTAGCCTACACAGGGTGGTCATATTGATACTCCAGAATCTAAATACTAAGGCTATGCAGGTCATGGAACCCCTACCCACTTAAACACAACACGACAATGCTCTTCTGAAGGGGTGGGGAACCTAAACAAGGGATGCCACAATGATACACGCACTCACAGTGTCACGAAACTAGAGCTTTCAACAGGGCAAATGCATCTCTACGCCCTTTGCACTTAAACCCTGCGAATTTAAGTGTCTGGTTATCGTAATGATACTGCAGTTTCACAACACCAGAACTGTGGACACCCACACGCGTCCCTTAAGCCTTCCAACTTAAACCCAACAAGGTAAAATTTATCAGTGGGTGGGTAGACACGGGCAGTCGTGATGATACTCATATATCAGGAAACTTGAACTCTTAACTGGCAACATGCATTTCTAAACCCTTCCCACTTCATCCCAGCAAGATAAAGTTTTAAATGGGTGAGACTAGCTTAAACGACGGTGTGCGATCGTGATAATCTATTGTCATTTAATTTGACACTAACTGGCCACGTACATTTTCCCTTAGCCTGCCTCCCAGGCCATATTTAGATGCCATCCCTTGTGGATAGATGGCACTAAACACTAATCTTCCTCGTGTGGCAGTTGTGTAAAATGAATGGCCAACAGTAGGCCACAAGTCCCTATCTAGTATAGGTGCATGCTTCTATATATAATAAAGTAAAATCATAATAGAGACTTGTAGCTAGGCAATTTTGAACCCAGCATTATAGGGTTCTGCTTCACTGGGTAAAAAATACAAACTCTAACAGCCACATCGATGGCTCCATATCGCCATACTGATTGCTGGGTGCTTGTTATGATTACTTCGTTTAAACCACAGAAAATATAATATATCTTTATCAAATGAAAATAAAGGTTTTACCATATTGGTTCATTTCATAACGTAACATGTTCTGTCAGAAGTTGAATTATATAGGTATGGCTTCATTCCTTCTATCCCCCTCTCATTCTAGATCAATCACATCTTTTGCAAACGTATTGAAACTATGACAGCCTTTACGAACGCCTAGAAAAAATATTAAGTGGCAAAATAAAAAATAAATCACGCGTGTTGTTTCAAAACAGGCATACAAGGTTATCAAGTATAATCATATACTTATTCTCTCTCTCTCTCTCTCTCTCTCTCTCTCTCTCTCTCTCTCTCTCTCTCTCTCTCTCTCTCTCTCCATATAAGGGTAATGCATAACTTGGGTATTTTTGGACAATTTTGAAATCGGTTGAGTGGAATCCTATCGTTAAGTACGATGATCTGATAGTTCGTAATTGAAACCACATGTGGTGGCGAGATAACACTAAATGGTTTACTGATCATTAGGTCACTTCTTCCATTAACCTCTTGATTGCGCACATGTTCTTACAAATTTAAACATAATCCACTCAGAGTGATATTCGAGAGAACATTGAAGAGTGATTTATAAGCAGGTTTTTGTACTAAAGAGAGGTACTATAGGTACTATAACTATTTTCACACTAATATCTTTGAGTTATTGAGACATTTGATATATATTCCAGTTCATTCGTATGTAAATTGGCCAAAATAATGCCTTGAACACCCAAACTACCACGACATGACGTGGGTAGTTAGTGAAGATTTAAAGGTAACATAGCGTCTATGTATTCGATACCGTATAGTTTCAAAGTTAATGCTTCGTCAATTACCTCTATGTTATATATATATATATATATATATATATATATATATATATATATATATATATATATATATATATATATATATATATATATATATATATATATATATATATATATATATATATATATATATATATATATATATATATATACGGGTTAAAACAGTTTATGTATTTTTGGTAGTCAAGACAAGGTGGTACACCAGTCTCAATTGGTGGAGAAGATAGTTCGTCCAGAGCAGAACCAGTCTGACGTAGTTCCTCCCTTCAACGCCTACTCCGCACCAGGTATTACCCAGGTAAGACAAGCACAATAATAATAATAATAATAATAATAATAATAATAATAATAATAATAATAATAATAATAATAATAATAATAATAATAATTAGAGCTGCACTCACCACTCACGAACTCGAGTGGCTCGAGCCCTGGAGCAAACTCGCCGAGCTCGAGCTGAAATGTTCAAATCGTGAGCTCGTCGATGTTGGGAACACAAACGTAATACAGGGCACATAACACACATTATCAACATACATAACTGCTTATAGCTGTCATGTCTTCTTTACAATCTCCAATGTATACATTCAAGCGGTGTTGAGTATTAAACGGACCTTTGTACCTCGTCAGCACGTTTTGAAATTAAATAAACATAGCAATGTTATAAATGTCCGCCAATAAATATTAATTTCTTAATAGCCGGGCTGGAAAATAAATATCTTTTTGGAAAATCAGAACGTCCGTGAGCTCATGAGCTCATGAGCTCACGAGTCAAACAGGTGGTGAGCTCATGAGTCGATCTCCCTCCGTGAGTGCAGCTCTAATAATAATAATAATAATGATAATGATAATAATAATAGTAATAATAATAATGGAAATAATTGATATTTGATATAGCGCTCTTTCTATCTATAATGTTCAAAGGCGCTTTAAATAATAGTCAGTGGATAGATGTTCATCGTCCATATATATAGTCAAATCAACTCCTTTCGAAATAGCAATTTTTCAGCTTTGTTTTGCACACTATCAGCAGCCTTGATGATGTCAGGGAGCTCATTTCAAAGGCTCTGTCACCAAACCTTTTCAGATTAGTGTGTGGTATCTGTAATAAGTTCTTAGTGTTTGATCTCAAATTAGAGTTCTCTATTGGTTTGTTTGATTAGCAATTTCCTCAAGTATAGAGATCACCTCATTGCATGCATTCTGCTTTTGACTTTCAGTCAAAAGCAGAATCTTCAACTCAAGCATAGAGGCAGGTAAACTCAGCACTTGTGTTACTACGGGCTGGCTGATTTGATAATCCATACAGTTCTCTTAACAATCAAAGAGTTATCTACCAGAACCGTAAGGCAGGTGGAGCTCTTAGCCTGAAACCACCCCATTGAAACACCAAAAAGCGGTAGCTGCATGTCAAAATACTTTTGTGAACTACTTGTCTCATATCAAATGAAATTAGTCATTTAGCAAAGAAGTAAGATGAAATAAAACGATAAAATATTGAATAGATGAATAGATAAAGAAATAAATAGATAAATGAATAAATAGACAAATAAAGAAATAAGTGAATAAATAAAGAAATAAATGAATATATGAACATGAATAAATGATAGATATAGAAATAGGGGAAAACATTGCAACTGATTAATAAATGTTCGTTTGACTGAAAACTTTGTTTTCAATGATTGTATCATGCTCCCTTTATAACCTATGCCATAACTAACAGACCTGCACAAACATAACTCATTTATCTGTGTATATCTTAGGATACACAGAGAACACATGAGAACACGTGCATTTATATTCCTTACAATAAACTAACTTTAACCACGACTTCACCACGCCTCCACCACTAGTTACGTGGTAGAAACAGGTTGATGTTCAATTTCCATGGTCTGACCACGGGTCAGTTGTACACCCGTGGCACATTGTTTAAATGTTACCACCATTCCACCATGGATCAGAGGTGTGTCTACCACGATATTTGGTAGAATATGATAGCAATATATGGCACTGCCTAGGTAGTGTGGTAGCTACATGGTAGTCCTGGGATAGAGTTTAATCACTAGACACCATGTGCCATAGAACAACCTAGTCTCAGCCACGTGTGTGACACAAAACGTTCCACTTTTGTAAGGGATGTGATTATAATGAGTAAAGCTTTCGAGAAATAATAAAACCGCCTCTTTTGTAATAATAGTAATAATACTGATAGTAGTAGTAGTAGTAGTAGTAGTAGTAGTAGTAGTAGTAGTAGTAGTAGTAGTAGTAGTAGTAGTAGTAGTAGTAGTATGTTTATTTGCTTTAATATTACATTAAAACATCATACATGAACTAAAGAAAACAACGGTGATAACATAACTCAGGAAATAACGTTGTGACTACATGGTCATGTGAAATACATCATCATACAGAGAAAAAAGTAAACTAAGGAATTTTAAACATAAGGAACACAAAATAAAATTATAACATGTTTGAGTACATGGAGTGAGTAAATGCAGATCAACTAGATGTCACTATATTTACTTCAACGTTTTATAGTATAAGTGGCCCTTAGCATAAACTCTATACAGGTTATTGTATTTCTGAATATTAAGCTAGGAGCTCATCTCACGTATCTGTCACGCAAGCAATCTGGCATGCAAGGAAATATGAATGGCTTATGGTTCCCACGTGTTATTCCTACAGGGGGAGTTGGTGTATGTCAACTATGGCCGCATCGAGGACTTCATTTGGCTGAATGAAACGAAGAAGATCAACTTCACTGATAAAATACTCATCGCCCGCTACGGCAAAATATTCCGCGGCAGCAAGGTAAGCTGATATTATGATAATGTCTCTGGGTCGATTAATGTATGTATGTAATGTGTGTATGTATGTATGTATGTATGTATGTATGTATGTATGTATATATGTATGTATGTATGTGTGTGTATGTATGTATGTAGTATGTTTGTATGTATGTATGCATGTAGCTATGCATGCATACAATGCATATACGTATGTATGTATGTTTGTACATGTATGTTTGGAAATAGGGAATTTCATTTCATTGAAAATTTTCATGCCACGATTCTTTCATGCATGACACTTTTTGTACGGATATAACTGACAAAGCTACCGCATCCATCTCGTTTCAGCTTCAGAACGCTCAGAAGTATGGCGCCAAGGGTCTCATCCTCTACTCAGACCCCGCTGACTATGCTGTTGCCAGAAAAGTCAGCCCCTACCCTGACTCCTGGTGGCTGCCTGGGTCCGGGGTTCAGAGGGGCTCTCTGGCTATTCTAGGAGACCCCTTAACTCCAGGCTACCCAGCCAATGGTAAGTAACACTGCTGTGGCTGCCTGATGATAAAGCAACAGGGAAATGTCAGTACGCCCTTTAACTCCTGGGGGAAATATCATGGAGGGGACCAAAGCTAGCTGCATGTTAGAATGTAATTTCTCAGGCCTTTGATAAACAACCACTTGTATCATGGCTGCCTGGTATTGTTTTAAACCTTAATGTTAAAACTCTGTTCAGATTCTAGGTGGATTAGCTCTTAAGTAAGTAGTATTCGCGGCCACGATATTGTACCAAGAGTTCACCATACGTTATCTTAAATTACAATCTCCCGCCTATGACACGTTTTTAAGTTGTCAGTGGTGTGAATAAGGTCTTGGTTTTCCACAGCGCGCTCTGGTGATCTCAAGCATTAACTATTTGCCACTCACGTGAACCAGCAAACGGCTGAAGCGCAACGATATCCTAACTTCCATATTTTTTCCTGTTAAATGGTAGTGCCTTTCTCGATTTTGTAATAATCTGATATTCCAGGCTATGTCACTGCTTTGTCGTTCTTTGGACAATACAGTTTACCTCTCATTGCCTCAGTACACTGAGCCCTGTGCGGAACTGAGTGGTACAGCATACGAACATGTCTGTCAGGGAAAAATGTAGTAGTTCTTGTGAAACATTTTCGTAGTGGAACAATTGACTGTATTGTCTTCAATTTTACAAATCTATCTTATTTTCTTTTCAGATGCTGCATACAGAATTCCTCTTGAAGAAGTGAAAGGCCTGCCCACTATACCTGTACACCCAATAGGCTATGATGATGCTGCAGAATTCCTCAAGTATGTTTCTTTTTCTTCATGAAATCAACAATTCAGCATCACATACATTTTGCTTAAGCATATTGATAATGTGATAGTATATTCCTTTACTTGTATATGTACTCAATGATACTTATGTTACGTTTTCTCTTGGTCCACAAGTAAAGTTTGCATGGTATGGGGGTTGATAATAAGTAATGAATGTGTTAAAATCTATTCTTTATCCCAAGAAGCAATATAACAGTTGTGTTCGTGGACTGTCATTAGATAATAACATATTCACACAGAACAACGGTTTCGCGCAAATCTTAAAGCTTTCAATGACATCTAATATAAAGCGCAGTAATCAAATGTAACAGCTTGTTGTAAAAACACCACTCTTCCCAATTGTTTGATTATGTATTTGTGATTTCATGTATATGATATGGTCAAAAATGATACATTACATCACATATTATTGAGACGACAGAGGGAATATCTGCGTCGACAAAAAGCTCTAAAATTAGTTTGCCTTAGAAGTTAATCTGTGCTTCTGTTGTTTTGTATGAAGGAGTATGTCAGGTGAGGAGGCACCACTGGCATGGCGCGGACGCCTGCCTATCACCTACAGACTAGGACCAGGATTCACAAACAATAAATGGTAAGTACACACGCACACATACATACATTTGTACATACATACACACATACACACATACATACATACACACATACATACATACTCTCTCTCTCTCTCTCGATCTCACTCTAGACCTAAACCTAAGCAATATTAGCTATTTGAGTGTGGTGTTTTACTTGGAATTTTCTACTGTATTTTAATTTCATTTTCACTTTATTCAGTTTCTAACGGGGCACAATCATTACTCGAAGTTCTTGATTTACACGAGAGGAAAATAGCGATAAAATGGGTATTATTAATTTACACGATAATTGAAAACAAAAGCCTGGAACAATATTAGTTACTAGTATTTGATAGTGGTATTCAACTTAGCAAATTCTACTGTATCTTATTTCTATTTTAGGAAGGTGAAAATGTCGATTTCCACACGTAACAAGATGGCAGACACCTACAATGTGTTTGGCTACATCAAAGGAGACGTTGAACCAGGTGCGTTTGTTGTAAGAAGTGCCATCCTAATATCATACACCCTCAATTAAAAACTGAAGTTGAAGATATTTAGGTTGAGAAGGAAAATTCAATTTTGTATTGAACTTTGGATTATGTATACTGTAATGCATCTCAACTCTGCACAGGGCCTCAGGTGTTCGAAACACGATTTAGGTAGCGGTGAACGAAGATAATGTTTTGAGTATTGTCTTTGGTTGATACGAAAAACTCTGTTCTTCATCATTAACATCCAGCTAAACACAACTTATCCTATACTTGGAAAAGTCTATGTGTTACGTTCTCTGTCACGGTTCCAACTCGTTCCGTCATGGTCGGCAACCACCGTACAGTCTGGTTGTTCATAAGGGAAGGAATGTAAAGATTCATGTGTTATGTGTTATGTAACGTCATCGTTTTCAATGATCTTTCATTTGTGATATTCTTTGTTCCAGATCGTTACGTCATGATTGGCAACCACCGTGACGCGTGGGTGTTCGGCGCTGCTGACCCGTCCAGTGGCACAGCCGTCATGATGGAGATATCACGTGGCATGGGAACACTGCTCAAACAGGGTAATGGCCGCTGTATACAACTTCTCCACTCTTTCTGTCCTGTCAGGCCTGTCGTGGTATTAGAATTGCTCTAGATCAGCCACGGAAAACCCACACTGACATTTAGCAACCTCACGAAATAAAACAACTCTAAGCGATTTTTGCAGCCCTTGATTACTGCATGTGTCGCGATTTAACCTTCTGGTCAAAAAAGTGTCTAGAAAGATAAAGGCGGTGTACAAAACTGTTATACTTTTATAAATAGATACATTATACTCCAACTATAGTTTCATTCAAAGCTATAGACGCATCTATTAATTTTAATTATGCCGTGTTTAGTAAAGCGTGTATTGGCAACTTCCCTCAGGTGCTACTCAGTACGAACTTTCTTACACCATTCATTATGCATATCACTGCGTAGAAATGAAGAGATATTTGGCCATGCAGTATTTCCAATTTCACAGACTAACAATAGTACTAACAATGGTACTTTATCTTCCCGCAGGTTGGCGTCCGCGCAGAACTATAGTATTCTGTAGCTGGGGAGCGGAGGAGTTCGGACTCGTGGGTTCCAGGGAGTACGTAGAGGTATGGATCCAAATGAAAGATTAAAGAATTGAAATTTTACTTGAATATGAAATGTTTTTTCATCAAATTGACTCCTGAAGCGTTTCAATATAGGGAGTTATTATTGAAGTTATGAACGTCGATGACACCAAAATGACCTTTAAGGCAAAATAACCATATCATCGGATAAAAGTGCATTTCTTACTAACAGGTGTTTTAAGTGTCATTGAAATTCTTAGATATCTATATAAGTAGTGTATGAAATGACACTAAGCAGCTATTGTTTTCATTTTCAGTAGTAAGTTGCCATTGCACTCTCAGTAGATATCTTTATTATGACGTACAATGTAATGTGCACGTATAGAATACGAAAACAGTGTGTACATATTGATTCTTGGTATTGTAATTGTTTTGGACACCATATTTCTCATCCATTTAAGGAATATGGGAAAACTCTGGAGAAACGAGTCGTGGCTTACTTGAATATGGATACTGCTGTTGAAGGTAAAACAGTCTGGATCATATCATTGCAAATTGCATCAGAAAAGCATTATCATTTTTGTTATTATTATCATAATTGTCATTATTATTATTATAATTATTATTATTATCATTTTTATTATTATTGTTATTATTATTATAATTATAATTATTATTATTATTATAATTATAATTATTATTATTATTATTATTATTATTATTATTATTATTATTATTATTATTATTATTATTATTATTATTATTATTAATATTATTATTATTATGATTATTATTATTATTATAATCATTATTATTATTCTTTTATTATCATCATCATCATCATCAATACTACAGTAGTTAATAGTAGTAGTAGTCGTCGTCGTCGTCGTCGTCGTCGTAGTAGTAGTAGTAGTAGTAGTAGTAGTAGTAGTAGTAGTAGTAGTAGTAGTAGTAGTAGTAGGAGGAGGAGGAGGAGGAGGAGCAGCAGCAGCAGCAGTAGTAGAATATATCAGTAGTAGAAGTAGTAGTAGCAGCACCACTAGTAGTAGTAGTAGTAGTAGTAGTAGTAGTAGTAGTAGTAGTAGTAGTAGTAGTAGTAGTAGTAGTAGTAGTAGTTTTAGTAGTAGTAGTAGTAGTAGTAGTAGTAGTAGTAGTAGTAGTAGTAGTAGTAGTAGTAGTAGTAGTAGCAGCAGCAGCATTAAAAGCAGTAGCGGTAGTAGTTTTAGTAGTAGTAGTAGTAGTAGTAGTAGTAGTAGTATAAGTAGTAGTAGTAGTAGTAGTTGTAGCAGCAGCATCATTAGTAGTAGTAGTAGTAGTAGTAGTAGTAGTAGTAGTAGTAGTAGTAGTAGTAGTAGTAGTAGTAGTAGTACCGGTAGTAGTAGTAGTAGTAGTGGTGGTGGTTCTAGATCTCTTTCATAGTATTATCATTTCATAGTATTATTTCATATTGTTATCATTATCATCATCATCATCATCATCATCTTCATCCTCATCATTACTATTATGTTATTTATGCTTTATGATTATTATTTAAATCAGGGAACTTTACATTCCGGGGAAAAGTCCTACCTCTGTTAAAGACAGCCATGTTCAATACAGCTAAAAAGGTAACTTTTATTTTCAACGTCCACCCTTAATCACCCTTTTCATAAACAGTTTAAACACTTGACGACTTTATAGAGCAGGTCACCTCTCAGATAGTTAACATAATGAAGTCCAAGATATTTGTGTTAGCAATCCTATAGGATTGTAGTATGAGCTCGTTTAATTGTTAAATTATCTTCCTATGCCATATCAATAGGAAAGCATGGGCAACGATCAAAACAGATTAAAAACCATGAGCCATTGAAGATTGTTGTTGTAAATTTATTGGTGTTGAATGATATAGAAAAATACGGTATTATAGCAGTCTCTTATGTGATTTAGATGAAATATCTTCTGTAGAAGTACATCACTAACTTTATATAAGCATTTTCACATTCTCTTGCTAATATAGTGTCAATTGTATGTGATAGTTATGTTATATGTTGAGTTATATGTGTTCATAATTCAGAAAATGAGAAGGACACATACATTGTGTACAGTCAGTAAAATATTCTATGCTTTACATACTCTTTACGCAGAAATTGGCACAATAACATTTGCTATTTCATTCAAATCATTCCTCTCTCTCTCGCTCTCCAGATCCCTAACCCGGACCCTGCCGAGGTGTCAGCGGGCAGGAAGTCTGTCTATGACACGTGGCTGATGAGAACACCCCAGAAAACCCATGATGGCAGAACCCTAAATGTACCCAAGTAAGAAATGTACCCAAGTACTTAACTCGTTCTACATGTATGTTATAACTCTAGATGCACCCAGGTAGTTTAATCTTGCTTTTTCAAAAGTAGTGTATTTGACTATTTGAACATTTTGCATAGTTCTAAAGCGATCAAAATGATCAGATTATGAATTGTGGCATTTGTTCCATACACTGTACGTTAAGACCACCTATTTCACAGTTCATTGATGAGTATTTTAATACTGATACCGGTCCTTCCTAACAAATTTGACTATACGCATCAACATAAAATGTTCAGTTTTAGGGCTACTTAGTCGTAATGTAGAACAAAATGCAGTATGTATGATAAAACAATACGTTTGAATTTGCAGGTTGTCTTACCTTGGGTCAGGAAGTGATTATGATCCATTTATTCTTCGCCTAGGTGTTACTTGTGTCGATATCAGATATAGCTTTGATCCGGTGAGCAATTTTCTCTATATCATTTCTATTTTCTTTATTTTATCTCTATTCTATTCTTGTATTTTATTTAGAATAGGTTATTTAGAACAAGTTATTGGTTCATGAAAGGCAATTCTCTAATAATACCAAACTGTGGTATAGAAGATTTTGGTATACGACAATTGTAGCTGACTATGAAGTAGAAATCCGTAGCATTTCCAGCTAAACAATGTTTATTTATAAATATCCATGCGTTTATGCGGTAGTAAAAAAGCATACGTTATATTATAAAATGTTACAAATGATCTTTGACAATTACTATATCATCTGGAATGTCTTAATGGTATCCAAGTATTTCCTAATCTAAATTGTTATGCTGTATTGTGGCATGCGTTGCGCTTTTGACTAGCACCATCTGTGTATCTTGTGCTGCTTAAGAATTGCAATCAATGCAGTGTAATAGTTCCTGCTGTTTATTTCATTTGAAGTGTATGTTTTCTTATGTTGTTACAGTTTCTTTATCCGTATTGTGTGTATTTTATGTTGATTGCTGTTGATGTCCTATTTATGCGAGTATTGGACATTTAGCGGCCATTGCAGTTATTAAAGTTACCTACATGTACGTAAACCGCATGTTCCTCATACAACATCACTAAAATTGATTTTTTATTATTGTTCCAGGGTTTTAAAATTCTCGACTACCCTCTTTACCACTCAGTCTATGAAACATTTCATTTGATGAAGACCTTTATAGATCCGGAGTTTAAGGTGAGTCTTGAAAGGCTTTGTTCGATGTCTATAAACATGTAACCAGCCATTGACATAATATATTAACTGATTATTTGAAAAAAGAAATTTGTTGAAAAACAGGAAGATATGCTTTGATTGAAATAAGTACCCCAGAGGACATGGTATTTTGAACCTTTTAACATTAGAAAATGAAGAGAAAGCGATGATTGTTTAGTTTTGGACTCCATGATACATAGTTACTTTATTATAAGTTCATATTTTGTTCTTGATACTACCATAAAGTTATTTACGCAGATAATTAATGAACACAACACTTCGGGCACAATTCTAGATATTAAGTCACTCGAAAACACACGAAACTTACGAGCAACAGCCATCAAAATACCCAACGACTGAGAAAATAAAAATAAATATCTTAACCTTTCCAATGCTGGAGCTACCTTTGTCCAAATCACAGGGACGCAACTACTTTTTAATACCATCTAAACCCTGTCATGTTGGTACTCATTGGAAAGCTCTTGCTGAGTACTCTCAGATGAGTACCCATTTACTATGATTTCAGTCACTTTTCCGAATTCTTTGCATCATTTTGTTTTGGTCAAATTAGCCACCAGCAGCATAAGGGTTAATTTAAATACACATGTTCTGAATTGCATTGTTCCTCTTTTCTTATCTTTTCTTGGTGTTTGTAGTATCATCTTGCGGTAACACAGTTCAGTGCCGAGCTGGCGAGGTCGCTGTCTGATTCGTTAATCCTGCCCTTTGATCTGATGGAGTACGCCAAGTCGCTGAGGGATTTCGCAGGAGCTATTGAGAGGGGTTATGGCTCTATCATGAGGAGCAACGGCGTCTACCTAGGTGAATATATATATATATATATATATATATATATATATATATATATATATATATATATATATATATATATATATATATATATATATATATATATATATATATATATATATATATATATATATATATATATATATATATATATATATATATATATATTGTTACGTTTTATGTGTGTGTCAGATACAACTTGAAGACGACCTTCATTTGTAGACATATATGTATTTTCGTTTCAATGTTACAGTTGTTTCCAGTACATCACATCACATACCAATGTCCAATCCTCCAAGTGCTACACACATAAAAGGGGGCCTGGTGCAGTGGCTGATACTGGCACCAGGTCCCAGTCTACTACAGAGCCCTACATGACCCTCACTCTATCTGACTCCAAAACTAACTGCCTAAACCTAAGAAACCTGCTCCTTATATACTGACTGGGATAGCATTTTTCCTGTCTAATTAGAATATTCGTGGACAACTTTCTGTATCAGTCCTGTCCAAATGTATGTTTTCCTGGCTAAAGAGGGGGAGCTTCTTGCCCGGGATGCTGGGTGTACATTTCAGTTCTACCCTCAACCTCCTCGTAAAATGACCATAAAACGTCACTAATTACGTTACCAGCTAAAGGGTATACCAAAACAAATACCGCTTACTATCTAGCACCCCAAAACCATAACAATATATATATATATACATACATATATATATATATATATATATATATATATATATATATATATATATATACATATATATATATATATATATATATATATATATATATATATATATATATATATATATATATAGTTTAGCATGCCATGCATATTATTAAGTGGTTACTTTATTTTATTACCAGCGCCACATCGTCATAAGATACATAATACTAGTAATGATGCCATCTCATAAACGTGGATCATCACCCAATACTTTCAAAATTGGTGTTCTGACGTACCTGTATCTTAGATGAACACAGAGAATGTAATCGATGTGTCAAATAAGTGATAGATTTATCAGATATGCATAATTTACAGGGTAAATGTATTGAGAAAAATGGAAACTGATCCTTTGATAACAAACATAAGGATAACAATATTGAGACGGTGAACTCGTAAATGTTTAGATACGTGTAAGGTTATCTGTCAAGGGGACCTATCATAAACCTATCATGGATTCATGTTGGTCATGGTATGTTCATCATATCGTCAGTTTTCAGCAAACACTCTTTCCATTTCAGATAATTTGAATGCCGCTATCACAAATTTCACTCGTGCAGTTGAAGCGTTTGAAGACAGGGTGAAAAAGGTTAATAAAAACAAGTAAGTGTTAGGGTTCATAACCTATGAATGCAAACGATGAGAACAAATATACATTATCCGTGTTCTATCTATCGGCAAAAAACCTTTTGGTGACAAAAACCCTAAGAAAATTCTTAGCTAAATTGATATGTTTTAAGGCTGTGATGCTGGTAACACACTCAATTTCTAAAAATGGTAAGCCAATCCCTGAGGTCTTGGTGTTTCAACCATACGTTTTTCTTTCACTTAGCTGTTTGAGCTTACCACAGTTTCTAATTTGCAATGTTTCACCTCAAATGATATTGTCTTTATAAATAAAGGGTACATCCGATTTGTAAGTAAAGTGCACGTTCCCTAAATGAACTAGGCTAGGGCACATGGGTTAAAAATTCAGGAGTTCCTGCAAGATAATACCTTACAGCTCACGACTTTGATGGAAATTTAACCAAATAAACTAGGTAAGCCAGCAACAGATATTGATGTATTGCTGTCTTTAACTGTTGTTGGCCTACTTCCATGAATAAAATCTCTTCCAAAATCGTGTGATGTAAGGTATTATCTCGCAGGAACTCCGAATTTTCAATCCAGTTGCCCTAGCCTACTCATGAGAAACGCAAATTAATGCAGCTAATTGCTTTTAAGACAAATGATGTTGTTAGCTTTAGATCGAAAACTTTTTGGTACCTACTATCTAATACCCATGACAAGCTGTATGTATCACCTTTTTATCTTTAGCCCGTACGAGTTGCGCCTCATCAATGACCAGATGGTTCAGGTGGAAAGGGCATTCATTAACCCGCTGGGCCTACCTGATAGACCGCTCTCAAGGTATTGACCACTTGCTTTTCAAGACATCCTCAAATAGTCAGGCGCCATACGTACCAGCAATGTGTTATAAGCAACGTTTTTGATAGTTTCTTGTTATCTATGATGTCCCCTTTCCGAATCTGCACGATAGCAGTTAAAAGCATAACTGTTATCGGTTAAAGCAGTTAAGATGCAAATAAATGCATAGCACGATATGCCTCCATTTTGAAAATACCTCTTTGATGTCATATAACAAGTTCATACCACAAAAGGAGCAAAACACAAATGCACATCCTTACCTCTGCCTTTTTTTTTTATCACATTCGTTGTTTCAAAGCAATTATATCGACATGTATTACAGGATGCATCTGATGGGTTTCTGAATAAATTTATAATAAGATCACCAGTGGTCATAAGGTCGAATTTGCCATTTTCTTTCAATTTCTGTTCAATAGAAAAATGGTATCGTGCAGTCTTTTCTGGGAACTCTATTTGGCAACATACAATGATTTCTGGCATGACATCAGTTTCTGCTATCATTCCCCAACATTTTATAACCAAAACCTGGTTTCAAGGCTCGAAATTGCAGAACTGTTTTTATCATTACCATTTTCAATAAGCTTGGTATATTATATATATATATATATATATATATATATATATATATATATATATATATATATATATATATATATATATATATATATATATCTATTTATATATATATATCTATGTATATATATATATATATATATATATATATATATATATATATATATATATATATATATATATATATATATATATATATATATATATATATATATATATATATATATATATATATATATATATATATATATATATATATATATATATATATATATATATATATATATATATATATATATGTTTGTGGGTATGTGAGTGTGTGTTCGCCATTTATATATGGTGTGCCATTTATACATACCATGTACCATGTGTGTTTTATATACATACATATTTGTAATTCTTTCTGTGTATTCCCTGCTTTCAGACATATCGTGTTTGCGCCGAGTAAGCACAATGCCTACGCTGGTTCCAGCTTCCCTGGTTTGGTGGATGCAATGTTTGGGATAGAGAAGGCTAGCGATGCTGCGAAAAGATGGATTGTGGTGAAAAAGCAACTAAGCCTTGTTGTATTTACCATTCAGTCTGCAGTAACATCACTCGCTGACACGATTAACTTTTAATGGGAAATATCATCGATTTAGGAATTCTTACAGGGGAATGCAATCGAAATCTTTTGAAGTGATGCATTTTTGTAAATGGAAATATCTTATGACTTTGTATTCATTAAAAACTAGTGCGTGATCAATAGCTAGCTAGCTCTTAAGAGAATTATGCAAAACTGATATATTATTCCTTCACTGATTGGGAAGGAGGTTCGTTAACAGATTATATCACGCCTACTTCTTAGTTCAATTCTGTTACATGCTTATTTTTTTATTACCATTTGGTATTATATTCCGGAATCATTACTTAAATAACCTGTGCCATTTGAATTCTTTGCGAATACGATATATCGACGCGTCACCAGAATAAACAATGTTCGTTTTCGATCAGTCCTTCGGTGTAAATTCTTGGTAATTCGGGACACTTTATAGTAATTACAATTTCTATGGTTGATGGTGGTCCATGTTTTATAAAAGTACTGACAAAGCATAGTAATAGTGGTCCATACTCGGTGAAATAGGTAACAGCGATAGATCCATATTTCCCAATAATTATTTTGCAAAATAATTACAGTGGCCAAAATTCTAAATCTAAATGGTCTAAATTTTCGAGAATTTACGTTATATCTATTAGGACTCTGGATGCAAGAAAATGATAAGCATTTAGCTAACTTTGTAGCTTTTTTTTTATATTTACGTTAGTGTTTGAACTAGGCATTCATAGGAACCGATGGCTTGCTGACACGTATTGTACAAACGTACATATATGCTAATAACATACTTCTATGTTTGTATATTTCTAACCATTGATGTGTTTTCATATCATCACCCAAATGAACTTGTGTAAGGTTAGTTTCATATTTTGCATTGTGTTCAGATGTACCTCATCGCTCATTCTATCTGTAACACTACACTGGGTGAATAGGGGTTTAATGGTGGATTATTTACACGGATGTTTAATAAGCGCAAGGTCTCGAAAGGGTAACCGCCAATGGTATAATGTATGCATTCAGCAAGCAACGGACATGTTATCTTTAAAACAGGTTAAGTTGCTCCCAGGGTAAAGATGATTTACTCACATTGATGTTCAATGTACCTTTTGTGTTATACTGGACTTTACTTATAAAGTTGAACGTTTCTAAGTGTTTATTATACGAACTGCTTGTTTATTATGACTGTTTTGTGCACGAAGGTGTTCAATTTATCAATGGTTTATATTTGGGCCATGTAACCAAATACTTAACATACGTAGGTTTACAATAAAAGAAATATTTACATGTATATTTGCATTGCATCGTTAATATTTATCTTAGGTGTAGGTGTTTGATAGTAGTAGACGAATGTGTTCAATTTAGTCTCAAAGACTGGAAGTTTTACGTACGTTATACGGCGTTCAATATTCGAAAATTATCCACATGGACTCTATAGCGAAATATGTTGTGCATTACGTAGCTGGTCAATATACAAATGTGTTATATTTAAACCATATAGTAAAAACGAACGTTGCTGTTTAATATACAGACGTATAATTCAGACTGAGTTTCGTAGTTGGGTAATCAATTTGAGAATGTTATATATATATATATATATATATATATATATATATATATATATATATATATATATATATATATATATATATGTGTGTGTGTGTGTAAATATGTATTATATATATATATATATATATATATATATATATATATATATATATATATATGTGTGTGTGTGCGTGTGTCGAGTAATGTGTAGCCTTGCTCTATATTCTCGCTCTGATTCAGAGAGAGAGAGAGAGAGAGAGAGAGAGAGAGAGAGAGAGAGAGAGAGAGAGAGAGAGAGAGAGAGAGAGACCGCTACTGAGGGGTTACATTTGGATAACAAGATAACCTACTTATAGTGTGGCATGAGATCTTTATTGGTTAACAATAACTTATAGAAACATTAAGTTTAGCGAAACAATACCTATCAAATACTGTTTTTCAAATAGTGCCAAATTGTATAAAGATTACCATTTACAGACACATGCGTCTGAGTTCAAAGTGTATTTAGCTTACTTTTTCAAATTTTGGTCATCAACTATTTTTCCTTTTTATGATGCGACGGCACCGTCCTATTCGGGTAGTTTTATTAACAAATAACTTTCCAACAAACACCAACATATCTCATGGATATAACAGTGGTTCATGAATATAAGTATTATGTACAAGGTCTCTAACTCAACTTGTAACTGTATGAACTGTGTATTAGTTCAACATATGAAGTAATACGCTTACAAGTATCTACATCAAAGGAACTTGATATTCCAATAGAAGTGCATAACATACTTTGTAGACGGACAGAAAACATAAATATACGGTTTCAAAATAGTGTATACATCGTTGATCACAGTTTTCCAACTGGGTTAAAAACAAAAATCAACTGAACTTGATACCTTAATAACTTAATTAATACAGAAAGCCTGACGTCTCGCAAATTCTTGTGGATTCTCGTGAACGCTCAACAGGCGTTTGCTATATTCATTTCGGAATCTTAAAGACACTCGGGCAAACGTCTACAACAATTCCTCTTACGAAATTGTAACCAGATGCATTTAAATGGTACACAGCACAAGACCTACACAGAGAGAAATTTCGAAAATTTATCAATGTTGATAATATATACAGACCATGCTTTTTTTTATAAATCTTTTAAAAATATCGATTTCCAACTTCACATATGATACATGCAAGTCACTCGTCACTCGGCTTTGCATAGTTCGAACTATTCTTTTCAAATTTTCATCAAATTATTTTAGAAATATTATCTGAAACACGAACAGCAAAAGCGTTAAACTTTTCCAATGGCATACTTAATTGTAGCAAATGTTGATCCAATAGAATATCTTTCCCTTGTTTTTGCCCTCCTTTGCTGAGGGTTATTTTGTTGTCATCTAAAACTAGATTGGAAACACGACTGCAGCATTACCCTGTTAGCAAAGTAGCATATTTCTATTATCACCAGTGCACTGAATCATGATATTGTATCAACCCTATGTGATACAGTGCTTATCATAGGAATAGCAGTGGGATGATTGTAGTAGCTGAAAGCATTGCGTGTGTATCACATTCAGTGTCGGTACGTATTGAAAATGTCCTCAGTATTGCAGTGATTCCGGTAGAATGGGAAGGAAGATTGCCCCATCCTACTAAGCCATTTCCTCATGCTTCTTGCATACTACCAGTACTTCTTCAAAATTCAAAGAAGAATTTCCACTTCTCGATGGAATTCACACGCATTTTGAAATCGTCCAATGTTCTCGTGAAAGTTAATCTAAATATGTTTATTAATGAGATTCATTTTTAGGTTTCGCGGGTACAAACATACATATATACAATCATACGTACATACATACATGCATAGAAAATACTATTTCTGTATTACAGGAGTGCATGAAAGTAGAATATAATTTTTAAGATGCAAGATGGTAAAACCCTTTTACCTTACCGTACTGAATTTCCAGATTTTGTTTTGGCTTATAGGTTAGGAACTTACGATTATTTAAAAGAAAGAGTTTTTAAGCACTAGAGTAGGTAAATTCATTGCTTTAACTCAAAAGGCAGAAACAGCAAATACCAAGCTATTCTGTATGCTTCTGCAATAAGATAGCACGCTATGCAATGTGAAAACTACAGCAAATAGGCACACTACTAGTAACTCCCTCACACGCACGCCAATATTACGACCATAAGAGTTCCGAAAGCTTTCCGAAAAGCTCATTCATAGAATGTCCATCTAAAGCATTTCATCATATTTCAAGTATATAACGTTTTTGCTGCAATGCATCATATCACACGCATGTAGTCTTTTAGTTAGCTGGCTATTCATGAATTGTAATTTGCAAACATTTTTGACATCATAAATCTGATGGTGTGGACATCTGCAAGTGGTTGAATTTTAGAGTTTACCATCAGATCATAAGAACAACTTGTCTGTTGTGTGGTTGCAATAAACCTCAGGGAAAGACTCCTTGGTCGGACCTCTATTGTCCATAAAGTAAACTAAATAGATCATTATTAAAAAGATCGAAATATATTTCCAATCAAATGTTCATATGATAATAGAAGCCATGAAATGGACTCGATAGATACTTTTCTGTTGTAATACTTAAGATGGACAGCCTTATCGTATTCTCTTCTCACTCATACATGGATTGCTCTATCTAATGGTACGGTGCATTCTCTCTAGAACACAAAGGTGGCATGCTGTATAAAAGCATAGTGTGTGGCAAATGGAAATATCTCCTTGTAGGGTGCTTTGTGTGCTTCGGAAAAAAAGTACAGTCTAAATGCTAACAAATCAAAAATCTAATAATGATAATGAAATGAAGGCATTCACTTTCTATTATTGCAAAACACTTGAAATATTTTTGATTTATTCTAAGATATCCACAAATATGTTAATTATACATCAACAAAATTTAAGGAGGCATCAAATATATCCGAGAGATCCAGAAAATTGCTACAGTTAAGTAATAAAAACCTTGCACCAGGGAGCACCGTTCGAAATTCAAGGAAATATTAAATTGCACTGATTATACCAACTCCACTGTACATGGAAATGTGCATGGTAAAGTGAAGATGTCGTCACACAGATAGATGGAGAAGATGGATCCCTAAAATATAATCAGTCTACACGATTCTTACATGTTGCATTACATTGTAGGATTTACGAAAAGACTGATGTAAAGTGCAATATTCTGGCAGTACATGAAGTAAAACGAAAACCGAAATAAATCCCTACACCAGATCTTCGACAAACATGCAATAGTTAATGCTCTCTGGATTTTGTCACACAAAAATGTAAATGTTCCAGATCGTAATGAAAACGGCAGAACATTTTTGTTGAGGATATTATCATCGTTGATAGCAAAAACTAGTGGAAAACGTAATGATAGGAGATACTGTCAAATTGTACTCGGTTCAAATGAATACAACACACCAGAGTTAACACGCCTACTTTTACGAAACATTTGATCATTTCATCATCGAGGCTCAACCCTTTGACGACTGGAAATCTTCACAAGTGCCATTCGTACCTGTGATGCTTTCAAATATAACTGAATCATAAAGCCTATATTCAAACATGTTTGGAGAGGAGTTGTTGGAAAAGTTCTAATAAAGATTTCTCATTAACTTTGTGTCCCAGCTAGGTTTTATTGAAGAGATATCAGCAAAACTGTGAAGGCATTTGCGGCGCTACAGGCACAAGTGGGTTAAAAATACTTAAGCTTCATGTACAATTGCAAATTTCCGGATATTCTGACAATTCTAAGTGAGATGTAGGATGCATAGTCTACAGTATCATGTCACCACGAAGGATCCCTTTTGAGAAAAAGAAAACAAATAGTATAAAACTTACTGTTACATCTAGATGTACACTTTATACATCGTGTCTCTGCACAGCGTGTGTGCAAAAATAAAATGGTACAAATAGTATTTAAAACGCTTTACTTCAGCGTATCAAATATACGCTACACATATCAAAACTTCCTTAACTCCCCACCGTAGCTTGGAGTTAATACATTTATTGCAAGTTGCCAATTATCCACCATTTAGCATGCAGTGTTTTTTTAAAACATTAGTTTTACTCCAGGATGGTCTAGTGGATGGAAAATTCTAAAATTTCTACTGCAGCTCAGGTATTGAATACGTTCATTACATTGTCTGGTGTTGTTAATCTATGCTATACACTCCACTATGGCAAAGCGGGTGTGTGCATTTTGGTTACTTCGCACACTATTCCTGTTTATTTTTTGTACATCCGGGTGATTTTAAAATATCCTTATAACCTGTTTTGCGCAGCTCTGCGGAAGGCACTTATGACACCTGCCGGTCGCAATACTTTCTTTTTCAAATAATCGACTCGCTCGATCCAGACTCGGTTCTCGGGATCGATATCAAGCGAAGACGGGTCGTCGACCAGCTTGGCTTTTAGGAACCCAAATTTAATGGCTGCAGTCGGGTGCAACCTCTCGCCAGTCACATTATTAACATAGCACCCAGTGTCCTTTTCGATGAGACCCTTCCTGACCGCCTCCTGGAAGGGGACCTTCTTCTTCAGCCTCTGATCGACCACTCCATTGATGGCGTATGTTTTCGTTACCATGTCGGATTCGCTGCAGATGCTTGAAGTCTCGCTCTCCGTATCACAATCATCGGTTATCACTAAGCCACTCTCGATGGCGTCCACGATTAACATCTCGCGTCCTGTTTTGTTGTTCATGTAGGTTCCGGCGGATTCGTCGAGAATGCCCTGGTGCGTGGCTTCGTTGACGGTCAGTCGCAGTCCGCTATTTGTGTCGATCACCTCAACGATCGTGTACGGTTTAGCAGCGACCGTGGTACGGATTGTTATCAAACCAAACGATTTTGTTTCCTCCTTGGTGCGTGACGTTTGCACGTACTGTACCTGTATCTGTCCCGTGGTCATGGCTTCCGGGATGGGGATTGCGTCACCGGTGTCAGGGTTGACGTACGTGCCATTGTTCTGGTTGACGATGCCGAGCATGATGGCTTGCTGGATGGAAATCTCGCTGTGGTCACGTGGGTCGATGACTGCCCGGATGATGAACCGTTTCCTCTCCTCCTGTTTGATCTGTGTCACCTGAAGCAACAAAAGCAAAAAGTGTCAAACTTGTAACTAAATAGAGAAAACATAGACTTAGTCATATGTATAAACGACTTGAATAAAGATGACGACTTCCTAATCTAAAGCATAAAGGCACAACATGCAAAAACACATACATAGTTACCGAATCTGTAAACATTATACAATAACAATTTTATTTTCATGATTAACTTAAGAACTTAAGTATGCTTGCCTACTCCTGTCATTTATGTACAAGAGAGGCATCAATATATACTTACATATATATGAAAACTTGTCTAAGTCTTTAAACACAGCTCATTTAGAAATATGCATATATATATATATATATATATATATATATATATATATATATATATATATATATATATATATATATTTATATATATATATATATATATATATATATATATATATATATATATATATATATATATACATATATATATGTATACATGTATATATATATTACTCTTGAATTATGATTACACTTGTTGATATGATACTACAATGTGTAATTTACTAGGCATGCTTCCGCTGGCTTGAAGCTCTTCTCAGCCAAAGCTTCACATAAATAAGCTACGATTCTAAAAGCAATGTACATTTAGGAGGTGGTTGATAATGTTGATCCAATTAAAAGTTGGGACATCATCGTATTGAAAATAAATGAGATAAATTCGACCTAAGAGAAAAAAATCTTATTGTCTTAACTAAGTTTATAATAATGAAAATGGTGCGAAAGGACTATCATTTGCAGGGTGAAATTTCATATAAAATATTGGGTGGCAAGGTAAAAGGAGGATCCATTCCATCATGATTCAATAGCCTAGCTACATGTGACTATCAACCTATAGAATCACCCCTTATGTCACTAGTAATGATCACTCATTGTGCTTGGTACATTGGTAGATGATAATAATAATAATAATAATAATAATAATAATAATAATAATAATAATAATAATAATAAAAATGGTATTAATAATTTAATAATAATAATGATAATAATAATAATAATGATGATAACAATCATAACCATAATAATGATAATAGCAAGCTATCATTATCATTATTACTATAATAATAATAATAATACTAATAATAGCAATAGCATAATGATAATGATAATAAAAATAATGATAATAATAATGATAATACTTATTATTATTATAATGAGCATTATTATTATTATCATTATTGTGTTTGTTTGTTATCATTAATGTGATTGTGATTTTTATTAATATTATTGGTAATTTCCATAACAGAACATGTTTTTCAAGGCACTTTGACAATTTAGATTGCATGAATGATTTGCGGTAAACACCATTAGACACTGCGTATTATTCTAATCGATATCATTTATTCTAAACGTTAAACTATAACATTTAGGGAATGATAAACAGGTCCCTAATTAAAGGAGGCTATTTAGACATCTCTTTTAAAAATCGAACCATATATCAAATAAAATTGTACCATATGAAATAAGATATCATACAGTGGAATAATGATAAGTCATATCAAACAAATGTGGTTATGTCATATAACCCACGTCTTTTTAGGTCTGTCATTGCTGAAAGGCAGGCAACTTTGGTACAATAAAGTTAACGAATATAAACAAATATAAAGCAAACATGGATATAAGGCAGCATCAGCAGCGCAGCCTGGCGGCGGGATCATGAACCATAGCGTATTGAAACACAAGGTGGGGGTCGGTGCACCGGACAACGGCACGGGTATCCCAAACATGGAGAGTGCATTCATATAGGGAGGTACTGAGAGCGACCTATACCCCCCCCCCCCCCCCCCCCCCCCCTTGTGGTATTTCTGGGGATCCTATAATCCGTTTCTAAACTATTGAAATAGTTATTTATGGGCTGTAGGGTGCGCAAAATTGCAGATTCCTGATTTTTCGCAAGGTTATTTATTTTTAAGATGTTTAATGTAAAATACAGCAACATGCAATCCACACATTTAACAACCAAAATTAATTTTTTGTGGCGACACCTTCCGGATAAAATGCAAACTGCTACCTTTGGAGTTTTGAACTTAATAATACTTAATTGGCCGGTGCAAATTATATTGATGATTGATTTGAGTTAACGTGTGTTACATCATCAAATGTAGTAATTCCCACAAATGTAACGAGCTCTACATATGTAGTAAAAATACCACAAATTTAGTAAGCCAAAACAAGTCAGGGTCGACATTTGAACAACTATTGCCAATTCGATCGCGTTATTGAATCTATTTACGCAATGACTGCAGTACTATGGCTAAAATACAGGTTTTGCTAAACATCCTACAAGGAAATATAGCAGGCGCTACTTTCCTAGTATCGCTCCGCCAGCTGAGAAAGTAATAATATTACCACATGGTACAGTACCGAAATTTAATTTCTGCACTAAATGAGTGGGCAGCCTGGGCATGATACATGCACGCCCGATTGCCATTGGACATGGATGTACGGATGACCTCACAACTGAACGCAGCAATAGATACGTGGGTCATTGACAGGCATGGCTTATGTTTTGACATGTAAAGCATGGGTGTTTGTACAACCAGGCACTGGCAGACGGTCGACTGGTGCAGGAATTAAATGTCTGTACTGTAGAACACATGCTCGTTATGAAAACACGGAACGCAACTGAATCGCTCGAAACCGAACTGAACCAAAAGGAGGAACAAAAGTTGAATGAATGGAGAACTGTGAAAGACGAACTGAAAAGTGAAATCACAAATCGCGGCAAGTGGGTGCATTTTACCTCTATTACTGACGTGTGCCATTCAGAGTGTATAAAGATCGTCATTTTTATAAAAGTCTGTGAAATGTTCGAAAAAAGACAAGAGTAACAGAAAGTGAACGAAACCAATGAGGCTACATGTACGTACAGAGATACAGTACAATACTCAACAGAACGAACGTACTCGACGCACATTGCATAATCATAAAATAGTAGAGTAGAAAGTGGTACGTATTGAAAGAGTGGATTTGATTGGTGGGGTGGAATCACGTGACATTGGTGCGGAAGGGATAGCGGTATGTCTGCAGGAGATACATAGAGATATGATGGGGGAAAAACCTACATTCTCTTCTACTTCAGTCACTTCCGCTTCCGCCATCTGAAAAATCACCGCATAAATCATGCACAACAGCTGACCTAGTAGAACGCCATATGCAAATCTCTAACATGCGAAGGAACTCTCGTTTCTCAAAGCAACTCTCGTCTCTCAAAGCAACTCTCGTTTACCATTAACTCTATGATAAGCAATAGACCAAGAAACATAGTGTTTTGTTTTTTCATCTATGTGTTTGTCCCATATCTTCGATTTTACAGTAGTGACTGCTAGCTTTCTCTCGCCACTGTCCAGGTTCGAATCCCACCCAGGGCATGTGAGAAAATTGCCAGTGACTTGGGGTTAGGCAGTGGTTTTCGCCGGGTACTCCGGTTTCCTCCACCAGTTACAATTGGCTAGTCACGACTTAGCCGCATTATGGCAGAAAGAGTGACGAATA
>OZ012698.1:14684394-14701894 GCA_963942565.1 Maea johnstoni
ATATATATATATATATATATATATATATATATATATATATATATATATATATATATATATATATATATATATATATATATATATATATATATATATATATATATATATATATATATATATATATATATATATATATATGTATATATATATTTATCAATATAAGTATATATGTATATATATATATATAAATCTATCTATGTATGTATATATACTAGTAGTGTGTGTGTGTGTGTGTATATATGTATATATATATATATACATATATATATATATATATAGAGAGAGAGAGAGAGAGAGAATATATATATATATATATATATATATATATATATATATATATATATATATATATATATATATATATATATATATATATATATATATATATATATATATATGGAACGGCCCTAACGCACTATCCCCTTTGCACGGAGGACGTACGGCCACCTTGAAGAGGCCTTGAGGAGGCCTTCCTGTGGTCTCACGGTCCCTATGGAGTAAAATTAACATCTATTTTCTTTAAAGGGTGCCGTGAGGCACTCTCAAGGATCAGTGGGAGCGCCGCACGGCCTTAAAGATTGCCGTGCGTCAGACGCTAAGTCCACAAATGTCCGTACGGCAGACGTGGACCGTAGACTGGTTTGCGAACATGTTCGCAAACCTCTCTACGGCCCACGACCACTGATTTTCGACCGCACGACCTCTACGGTTGAGGCCAACTCCTTGAGGCACCCGCAAGGTGATCCTGCGACCGCCACGGATTTCGGCCGTAAACTGCCCGCAAACAGCCCGCACGGTGGACGTATGTGTGATGTGACCAGGGCTTTAAACGACGGTGTGCGATCGTGATAATCTATTGTCATTTAATTTGACACTAACTGGCCACGTACATTTTCCCTTAGCCTGCCTCCCAGGCCATATTTAGATGCCATCCCTTGTGGATAGATGGCACTAAACACTAATCTTCCTCGTGTGGCAGTTGTGTAAAATGAATGGCCAACAGTAGGCCACAAGTCCCTATCTAGTATAGGTGCATGCTTCTATATATAATAAAGTAAAATCATAATAGAGACTTGTAGCTAGGCAATTTTGAACCCAGCATTATAGGGTTCTGCTTCACTGGGTAAAAAATACAAACTCTAACAGCCACATCGATGGCTCCATATCGCCATACTGATTGCTGGGTGCTTGTTATGATTACTTCGTTTAAACCACAGAAAATATAATATATCTTTATCAAATGAAAATAAAGGTTTTACCATATTGGTTCATTTCATAACGTAACATGTTCTGTCAGAAGTTGAATTATATAGGTATGGCTTCATTCCTTCTATCCCCCTCTCATTCTAGATCAATCACATCTTTTGCAAACGTATTGAAACTATGACAGCCTTTACGAACGCCTAGAAAAAATATTAAGTGGCAAAATAAAAAATAAATCACGCGTGTTGTTTCAAAACAGGCATACAAGGTTATCAAGTATAATCATATACTTATTCTCTCTCTCTCTCTCTCTCTCTCTCTCTCTCTCTCTCTCTCTCTCTCTCTCCATATAAGGGTAATGCATAACTTGGGTATTTTTGGACAATTTTGAAATCGGTTGAGTGGAATCCTATCGTTAAGTACGATGATCTGATAGTTCGTAATTGAAACCACATGTGGTGGCGAGATAACACTAAATGGTTTACTGATCATTAGGTCACTTCTTCCATTAACCTCTTGATTGCGCACATGTTCTTACAAATTTAAACATAATCCACTCAGAGTGATATTCGAGAGAACATTGAAGAGTGATTTATAAGCAGGTTTTTGTACTAAAGAGAGGTACTATAGGTACTATAACTATTTTCACACTAATATCTTTGAGTTATTGAGACATTTGATATATATTCCAGTTCATTCGTATGTAAATTGGCCAAAATAATGCCTTGAACACCCAAACTACCACGACATGACGTGGGTAGTTAGTGAAGATTTAAAGGTAACATAGCGTCTATGTATTCGATACCGTATAGTTTCAAAGTTAATGCTTCGTCAATTACCTCTATGTTATATATATATATATATATATATATATATATATATATATATATATATATATATATATATATATATATATATATATATATATATATATATATATATATATATATATACGGGTTAAAACAGTTTATGTATTTTTGGTAGTCAAGACAAGGTGGTACACCAGTCTCAATTGGTGGAGAAGATAGTTCGTCCAGAGCAGAACCAGTCTGACGTAGTTCCTCCCTTCAACGCCTACTCCGCACCAGGTATTACCCAGGTAAGACAAGCACAATAATAATAATAATAATAATAATAATAATAATAATAATAATAATAATAATAATAATAATAATAATAATAATAATTAGAGCTGCACTCACCACTCACGAACTCGAGTGGCTCGAGCCCTGGAGCAAACTCGCCGAGCTCGAGCTGAAATGTTCAAATCGTGAGCTCGTCGATGTTGGGAACACAAACGTAATACAGGGCACATAACACACATTATCAACATACATAACTGCTTATAGCTGTCATGTCTTCTTTACAATCTCCAATGTATACATTCAAGCGGTGTTGAGTATTAAACGGACCTTTGTACCTCGTCAGCACGTTTTGAAATTAAATAAACATAGCAATGTTATAAATGTCCGCCAATAAATATTAATTTCTTAATAGCCGGGCTGGAAAATAAATATCTTTTTGGAAAATCAGAACGTCCGTGAGCTCATGAGCTCATGAGCTCACGAGTCAAACAGGTGGTGAGCTCATGAGTCGATCTCCCTCCGTGAGTGCAGCTCTAATAATAATAATAATAATGATAATGATAATAATAATAGTAATAATAATAATGGAAATAATTGATATTTGATATAGCGCTCTTTCTATCTATAATGTTCAAAGGCGCTTTAAATAATAGTCAGTGGATAGATGTTCATCGTCCATATATATAGTCAAATCAACTCCTTTCGAAATAGCAATTTTTCAGCTTTGTTTTGCACACTATCAGCAGCCTTGATGATGTCAGGGAGCTCATTTCAAAGGCTCTGTCACCAAACCTTTTCAGATTAGTGTGTGGTATCTGTAATAAGTTCTTAGTGTTTGATCTCAAATTAGAGTTCTCTATTGGTTTGTTTGATTAGCAATTTCCTCAAGTATAGAGATCACCTCATTGCATGCATTCTGCTTTTGACTTTCAGTCAAAAGCAGAATCTTCAACTCAAGCATAGAGGCAGGTAAACTCAGCACTTGTGTTACTACGGGCTGGCTGATTTGATAATCCATACAGTTCTCTTAACAATCAAAGAGTTATCTACCAGAACCGTAAGGCAGGTGGAGCTCTTAGCCTGAAACCACCCCATTGAAACACCAAAAAGCGGTAGCTGCATGTCAAAATACTTTTGTGAACTACTTGTCTCATATCAAATGAAATTAGTCATTTAGCAAAGAAGTAAGATGAAATAAAACGATAAAATATTGAATAGATGAATAGATAAAGAAATAAATAGATAAATGAATAAATAGACAAATAAAGAAATAAGTGAATAAATAAAGAAATAAATGAATATATGAACATGAATAAATGATAGATATAGAAATAGGGGAAAACATTGCAACTGATTAATAAATGTTCGTTTGACTGAAAACTTTGTTTTCAATGATTGTATCATGCTCCCTTTATAACCTATGCCATAACTAACAGACCTGCACAAACATAACTCATTTATCTGTGTATATCTTAGGATACACAGAGAACACATGAGAACACGTGCATTTATATTCCTTACAATAAACTAACTTTAACCACGACTTCACCACGCCTCCACCACTAGTTACGTGGTAGAAACAGGTTGATGTTCAATTTCCATGGTCTGACCACGGGTCAGTTGTACACCCGTGGCACATTGTTTAAATGTTACCACCATTCCACCATGGATCAGAGGTGTGTCTACCACGATATTTGGTAGAATATGATAGCAATATATGGCACTGCCTAGGTAGTGTGGTAGCTACATGGTAGTCCTGGGATAGAGTTTAATCACTAGACACCATGTGCCATAGAACAACCTAGTCTCAGCCACGTGTGTGACACAAAACGTTCCACTTTTGTAAGGGATGTGATTATAATGAGTAAAGCTTTCGAGAAATAATAAAACCGCCTCTTTTGTAATAATAGTAATAATACTGATAGTAGTAGTAGTAGTAGTAGTAGTAGTAGTAGTAGTAGTAGTAGTAGTAGTAGTAGTAGTAGTATGTTTATTTGCTTTAATATTACATTAAAACATCATACATGAACTAAAGAAAACAACGGTGATAACATAACTCAGGAAATAACGTTGTGACTACATGGTCATGTGAAATACATCATCATACAGAGAAAAAAGTAAACTAAGGAATTTTAAACATAAGGAACACAAAATAAAATTATAACATGTTTGAGTACATGGAGTGAGTAAATGCAGATCAACTAGATGTCACTATATTTACTTCAACGTTTTATAGTATAAGTGGCCCTTAGCATAAACTCTATACAGGTTATTGTATTTCTGAATATTAAGCTAGGAGCTCATCTCACGTATCTGTCACGCAAGCAATCTGGCATGCAAGGAAATATGAATGGCTTATGGTTCCCACGTGTTATTCCTACAGGGGGAGTTGGTGTATGTCAACTATGGCCGCATCGAGGACTTCATTTGGCTGAATGAAACGAAGAAGATCAACTTCACTGATAAAATACTCATCGCCCGCTACGGCAAAATATTCCGCGGCAGCAAGGTAAGCTGATATTATGATAATGTCTCTGGGTCGATTAATGTATGTATGTAATGTGTGTATGTATGTATGTATGTATGTATGTATGTATGTATGTATATATGTATGTATGTATGTGTGTGTATGTATGTATGTAGTATGTTTGTATGTATGTATGCATGTAGCTATGCATGCATACAATGCATATACGTATGTATGTATGTTTGTACATGTATGTTTGGAAATAGGGAATTTCATTTCATTGAAAATTTTCATGCCACGATTCTTTCATGCATGACACTTTTTGTACGGATATAACTGACAAAGCTACCGCATCCATCTCGTTTCAGCTTCAGAACGCTCAGAAGTATGGCGCCAAGGGTCTCATCCTCTACTCAGACCCCGCTGACTATGCTGTTGCCCGAAAAGTCAGCCCCTACCCTGACTCCTGGTGGCTGCCTGGGTCCGGGGTTCAGAGGGGCTCTCTGGCTATTCTAGGAGACCCCTTAACTCCAGGCTACCCAGCCAATGGTAAGTAACACTGCTGTGGCTGCCTGGTGATAAAGCAACAGGGAAATGTCAGTACGCCCTTTAACTCCTGGGGGAAATATCATGGAGGGGATCAAAGCTAGCTGCATGTTAGAATGTAATTTCTCAGGCCTTTGATAAACAACCACTTGTATCATGGCTGCCTGGTATTGTTTTAAACCTTAATGTTAAAACTCTGTTCAGATTCTAGGTGGATTAGCTCTTAAGTAAGTAGTATTCGCGGCCACGATATTGTACCAAGAGTTCACCATACGTTATCTTAAATTACAATCTCCCGCCTATGACACGTTTTTAAGTTGTCAGTGGTGTGAATTAGGTCTTTGTTTTCCACAGCGCGCTCTGGTGATCTTAAGCATTAACTATTTGCCACTCACGTGAACCAGCAAACGGCTGAAGCGCAACGATATCCTAACTTCCATATTTTTTCCTGTTAAATGGTAGTGCCTTTCTCGATTTTGTAATAATCTGATATTCCAGGCTATGTCACTGCTTTGTCGTTCTTTGGACAATACAGTTTACCTCTCATTGCCTCAGTACACTGAGCCCTGTGCGGAACTGAGTGGTACAGCATACGAACATGTCTGTCAGGGAAAAATGTAGTAGTTCTTGTGAAACATTTTCGTAGTGGAACAATTGACTGTATTGTCTTCAATTTTACAAATCTATCTTATTTTCTTTTCAGATGCTGCATACAGAATTCCTCTTGAAGAAGTGAAGGGCCTGCCCACTATACCTGTACACCCAATAGGCTATGATGATGCTGCAGAATTCCTCAAGTATGTTTCTTTTTCTTCATGAAATCAACAATTCAGCATCACGTACATTTTGGTTAAGCATATTGATAATGTGATAGTATATTCCTTTACTTGTATATGTACTCAATGATAATTATGTTACGTTTTCTATTGGTCCACAAGTAAAGTTTGCATGGTATGGGGGTTGATAATAAGTAATGAATGTGTTAAAATTTATTCTCCATCCCAAGAAGCAATATAACAGTTGTGTTCGTGGACTGTCATTAGATAATAACATATTCACACAGAACAACAGTTTCGCGCAAATCTTAAAGCTTTCAATGACATCTAATATAAAGCGCAGTAATCAAATTTAACAGATTATTGTAAAGACGCCACTCTTCCCAATTGTTTGATTATGTATTTGTGATTTCATGTATATGATATGGTCAAAAATGATACATTACATCACATATTAATGAGACGACAGAGGGAATATCTGCGTCGACAAAAATTAGTTTGCCTTAGAAGTTAATCTGTGCCTCTGTTGTTTTGTATGAAGGAGTATGTCAGGTGAGGAGGCACCACTGGCATGGCGCGGACGACTGCCTATCACCTACAGACTAGGTCCCGGATTCACAAACAATAAATGGTAAGTACACACGCACACATACATACATATATACAAACATACATACATACATACATACGTACATACATACATACATACATACTGCATACAATACACATACATACATACACACACAGACACCCATCTCTCTCTCTCTCTCTCTCTCTCTCTCTCTCTCTCTCTCTCTCTCTCTCTCGATCGATCGATCGATCGACCTAAACCTAAACAATATTGGCTATTTGAGTGTGGTGTTTAACTTGGAATTTTCTACTGTATTTTAATTTTCACTTAATTCAGTATTTAAGGGGACGAAATCATTATTTGAAGTTCGTGATTTACAAGAGAGAAAAATAGCGATGAAATGGATATCATTTATTTACACGATAATTTAAAACAACTACCTGAATCAATATTAGTTATTTGATAGTGGTATTCAACTTAGCACATTCTACTGTATCTTATTTTTTTTATTTTAGGAAGGTGAAGATGTCGATTTCCACACGTAACAAGATGGCGGACACCTACAATGTGTTTGGCTACGTCAAAGGAGACGTTGAACCAGGTGCGTTTGTTGTGAGAAGTGCCATCCTAATATCATACACCCTCAATTAAAATCTGAAATTGAATATTTTTAGGTTGAGAAGGAAAATTCAATGTTGTATTGAACTTTAGATTATGTATACTGTATTGCATCTTACCTCTGCACAGGGCCTCAGGTGTTCGAAAGACCGTTCAGGTAGCCGTGAACGAAGACAATGTTTTGAGTATTGTCTTTGGTTGATACGAAAAACTCTGTTCTTCATCGTTAACATCCTATACTTGGAGAAGTCTACATTGTATGTGTTACGTTCTCTGTTCCAACTCGTTCCGTCATGGTCGGCAACCACCGTGCAGTCTGGTTGTTCATAAGGGCTATGTATAATGTGAAGGAATGTAAAGATTTATGTGTTATGTGTTATGTTACGTCATTGTTTTCAATGATCTTTCATTTGTGATATTCTTTGTTCCAGATCGTTACGTCATGATTGGCAACCACCGTGACGCGTGGGTGTTCGGCGCTGCTGACCCGTCCAGTGGGACAGCCGTCATGATGGAGATATCACGTGGCATGGGAACACTGCTCAAACAGGGTAATGGCCGCTATATACAACTTCTCCACTCTTTTTGTCCTGTCAGGCCTGTCGTGGTATGATAATTGCTCTAGAACAGCCACGGAAAACCCACACCGAAATTTAGCAACCTCACGAAATAAAACAACTCTAAGCGATTTTTGCAGCCCTTGATTACTGCATTGTCGCGATTTAACCTTCTGGTCAAAAAAGTGTCTAGAAAGATAAATGTGGTGTACAAACCTGTTGTACTTTTATAGTCATCCTCATATTATACTCCTACTATGGTTTCATTCAAAGTTATAGACGCATCCGTTTATTTTAATTATCCCGTGTTTAGTAAAGCATGCTTTGGCAACTTCCCTCAGGTGCTACCCAGTACGAACTTTCTTACATCGTTATGCATATCACTGCGTAGAAATAAAGAGATATTTGGCCATGCAGTATTTCCAGTTTCACAGACTAACAACAGATGGCGTATATGGTACTTTATCTTCCCGCAGGGTGGCGTCCGCGCAGAACTATAGTATTCTGTAGCTGGGGAGCGGAGGAGTTCGGACTCGTGGGTTCCAGGGAGTACGTAGAGGTATGGATCCAAATGAAAGATTAAAGAATTAAAATTTTACTTGAATATGAAATGTTTTTTCATCAAATTGACTCCTGAAACGTTTCAATATAGGGAGTTATCATTGAAGTTATGAACGTCGATGACACCAAAATGACCTTTAAGGCAAAATAACAATATCATCGGATGAAAGTGCATTTCTTACTAACAGGTGTTTTAAGTGTCATTGAAATTCTTAGATATCTATATAAGTAGAGTGTATGAAATGACACTAAGCAGCTCTTGTTTTAATTTTCAGTAGTAAGTTGCCATTGCACTCTCAGTAGATATCTTTATTTTGATGTACAATGTAATGTGCATGTATAGAATACGAAAACAGTGTGTACACATTGATTCTTGGTATTGTAATTGTTTTGGCCACCATATTTCTCTTCCATTTAAGGAATATGGGAAAACTCTGGAGAAACGAGTCGTGGCTTACTTAAATATGGATACTGCTGTTGAAGGTAAAACAGTCTGGATCATATCATTGCCAACATCATCACAACATCATCTATTATTATCATTATTATTATTATTATTATTATTATTATCGTTATCATTATTATTATTATTATTATTATTATTATTATTATTATTATTATTATTATTATTATCATTATTATTATTATTATTATTATTATTATTATTATTATTATTATTATTGTCATCATTAGCATTTTCATTATCATTACTATTATTATCATTATAATTATTATTATTATTATTATTATTATTATTATTATTATTATTATTATTATTATTATTATTATCACCGTCATCATCACCATCGTAGTAGTATTAGTATTAGTAGCAGTGGTGGTGATGGTGGTGGTAGTAGTAGTAGCAGTAGTAGTAGTAGTAGTAGTAGTAGTAGTAGTAGTAGTAGTAGTAGTAGTAGTAGTAGTAGAAGTAGTAGTAGTAGTAGTAGTAGTAGTAGTAGTAGTAGAAGTAGTAGTAGTAGTAGAAGTAGTAGTAGTAGTAGTAGCAGTAGTAGTAGTAGTAGTAGTAGTAGTAGTAGTAGTAGTAGTAGTAGTAGTAGTAGTAGTAGTAGTAGTAGTAGTTGTAGTAGTAGTAGTAGTAGTAGTGGTAGCAGTAGTAGCAGTGGTGGCGGTGGTATTGGTGGTGGTGGTAATAAGTAATAGTAGTAGTAGTAGTAGTAGTAGTAGTAGTAGTAGTAGTAGTAGTAGTAGTAGTAGTAGTAGCAGTGGTGGTGATGGTGATGGTGGTAGTGGTGGTGGTGGTAGTAGTAGCAGTAGCAGCAGCAGCAGTAGTAGTAGTAGTAGTAGTAGTAGTAGTAGTAGTAGTAGTAGTAGTAGTAGTAGTTGTAGTAGTAGTAGTAGTGGTGGTGGTGGTGGTTATAGACAAAGAATATCTCTTGCTTAGCATTATCATTTATATTATTACATATTATTACCATTATCATCATCATCATTATTATTTTGTTATTTATGCTTTATGATTATTATTTAAATCAGGGAACTTCACATTCCGGGGAAAAGTCCTACCTCTGTTAAAGACCGCCATGTTCAATACAGCTAAAAAGGTAATCCATTTTTATGCAACGTTATTATCCACCCTTTATCACATTTTTCATAAACAATTGTTAACGCTTGACAACTTGGTAGAACAGGTTACACTTGCAGATAGTCCAAGACATTTGTTTTAGCAATCATCTAGTACTGTAATATCAGGTCGTTTAATTGTTGTATTCCTTTGCTATGTCATATCGATAGGAAAGCATGTGCAACGACCAAGACATATATAAGATTAAATACTCGATAACACATCTAAAATGTACAACAAGCAAATCAGAAGTAACAGATGAATCATTAAAATTGCATTGATGTTGAATGATAGAGAAACCATACGGTAGTATGGGTCTCTGATGTGATTTAGATTAAATATCTTCTGTAGAAGCATACCGCTAGATTTAAATAAACATTTATCACGTTCTCTTGCTAATCTAGTGTAAATTGTATGTGGTATTTATGTTATATGTTGATTTATATGTGTTCATATGTCAAAAAATGAAAAGGAAACTTATACTTTGTATATTGTGATACAGTCAATGAAATATACCCTACTATACATACTATTTGCGTAGAAATTGGTAAAATAACATTTCCTCTTTCATTCAAACCGTTCCTTTCTCTCTAGATCCCTAACCCGGACCCTGCCGAGGTTTCAGCAGGCAGGAAGTCTGTGTATGACACGTGGTTGATGAGAACACCCCAGAAAACCCATGATGGCAGGACCCTAAATGTACCCAAGTAAGAAATGTACACAAGTACTTAACTCGCTCTACATGCATGTTATAACTCTAGATACACCCACGTATTTTAATCTTGCTTTTTCAAAAGGAGTGTATTTGACTATTTGAGCATTTTGCATAGTTCTAAAGAGATCAAAATGATCCGATTATGAATTGTGGCATTTGTTCCATACATGTACGTTTAGACCACCTATTTCACAGTTCATTGATGAGTATTCTAATACTGGTACCTGTCCTTCCTAGCAAATTTGACGTGATTTCCATACGTGATTATAAATGTACTATAAAATGTTCGATTTTAGGGCTACTTTGTCGTATGTAGAACTAATATGCAGTATTTATGATAAAACAATACGTTTGAATTTGCAGGTTGTCTTACCTTGGTTCAGGAAGTGATTATGATCCATTTATTCTTCGCCTAGGTGTTACTTGTGTTGATATCAGATATAGCTTTGATCCGGTGAGCAATTTTCTCTATATTATTTCTATTTTCTTTATTTTATCTCTATCCTATTCTTGTATTTTATTTAGAACATGTTATTCAGAACATGTAATTAGTTCATGAAAGGCAATTCTCTAATAATACCAAACAGTGGTATAGAAGATTTTGGTATACGACAATTGTAGCTGACTTTGAAGTAGAAATCCGTAGCATTTCCAGCTAAACAATGTTTATTTATAAATATCCATGCGTTTATGCGGTAGTAAAAAAGCATACTTTATATTATAAAATGTTACAAAGGATCTTTGATAATTACTATACCATCTGGAATATCTTAATGGTATCCAAGCATTTCCTAATCTAAATTGTTATGCTGTATTGTGGCATGCGTTGCGCTTTTGACTAGCACCATCTGTGTATCTTGTTCTGTTTAAGAATTGCAATCAATGCAGTGTAGTAGTTCCTGCTGTTTATTTCATTTGAAGTGTATGTTTTCTTATGTTGTTACAGTTTCTGTATCCGTATTGTGTGTATTTTATGTTGATTGCTGTTGATGTCCTATTTATGCGTGTATTGGACATTTAGCGGCCATTGCAGTTATTAAAGATACCTACATGTTCGTAAACCGCATGTTCCTCATACAACATCACTAAACATGATTTTTTATTATTGTTCCAGGGTTTTAAAATTCTCGACTACCCTCTTTACCACTCAGTCTATGAAACATTTCATTTGATGAAGACCTTTATAGATCCGGAGTTTAAGGTGAGTCTTGAAAGGCTTTGTTCGATGTCTATAAACATGTAACCAGCCATTGACATAACTGATTATTTGTAAAAAGAAATTAGTTGAAAAACAGGAAGATATGCTTTGATTGAAATAAGTACCCCAGAGGACATGGCATTTTGAACCTTTTAACATTAGAAAATGAAGAGAAAGCGATGATTGTTTAGTTTCGGACTCCATGATACATAGTTACTTTATTATAAGTTCATATTTTGTTCTTGATACTACCATGAAGTTATTTACTCAGATAATTAATGAACACAACACTTCAGACACAATTCTAGATATTAAGTCACTTGAAAACACACGAAACTTACGAGCAACAGCCATCAAAATACCCAACGACTGAGAAAATAAAAATACATATCTTAACATTTCCGATGCTCAGGCGACTTTTGTCCAAAGCACAGGGACGCGACTACTTTTTAATACCATCTAAACCCTGTCATGTTGGTACTCATTGGAAAGCTCTTGCTGAGTACTCTCAGATGAGTACCCATTTACTATGATTTCAGTCACTTTTCCGAATTCTTTGCATCATTTTGTTTTGGTCAAATTAGCCACCAGCAGCATAAGGGTTAATTTAAATACACATGTTCTGAATTTCATTGTTCCTCTTTTCTTATCTTTTCTTGGTGTTTGTAGTATCATCTTGCGGTAACACAGTTCACTGCCGAGCTGGCGAGGTCGCTGTCTGATTCGTTAATCCTGCCCTTTGATCTGATGGAGTACGCCAAGTCGCTGAGGGATTTCGCAGGAGCTATTGAGAGGGGTTATGGCTCTATCATGAGGAGCAACGGCGTCTCCCTAGGTGAATATATATATATATATATATATATATATATATATATATATATATATATATATATATATATATATATATATATATATATATATATATATATATATATATATATATATATATATATATATATATATATGTATAATGTTACGTTTTCTGTGTGTGTCAGATACAACTTGAAGACGACTTTCATTTGTAGACATCTATGTATTTTCTCATCAATGTTACAGTTGTTTCCAATACATCACATCAAATACCAATGTCCAATCCTCCAAGTGCTACATAAAGGGAGCCTGGTGCAGTGGCTGGTACTGGCACCGGGTCCCAGTCTACCACAAAGCCTACATGGCCCTCCCTCTATCTGACTCCAAAACTAACTGCCTAAACCTAAGCAACCTGCTCCTTATATACTAACTGGGATAGCATTTTTCCTGTCTAATTAGAATATTCCTGTCCACTGGTTAGCATTTTCATGTCTAATTAGAATATTCGTGGACACCTTTCTGTATCAGTCCTGTCCAAATGTATGTTTTCCTGGCTAAAGAGGGGGAGCTTCTTGCCCAGGATGCTGGGTGTATATTTCAGTTCTACCCTCAACCTCCTCGTAAAATGACCATAAAACGTCACTAATTACGTTACCAGCTAAAGGGTATACCAAAACAAATACCGCTTACTATCTAGCACCCCAAAACCATAACAATATATATAAATATATATATATATATATATATATATATATATATATATATATATATATATATATATATATATATATATATATATATATATATATATACAGTATGTATTTATATATATATATATATATATATGTATATATATATATATATATATATATATATATATATATATATATATATATATATATATATATATATATATATATATATATATATATATATATATATATATACTGTAGAACACATATATGACGCGTGTCCCAAATATAGCGAATTGGGGAATTTTCGCAACATAGCGTATCTTTATGTTAGCGACAGTAGCCGCCACTGACAGTGCCAATGCAGTGAGAAAAAAGTACAGCGTTTTTATATTTAGCGAAGCGGAACCACACGCTATGTACGCTATATATAAACAGACGCTAACATTGTGTGTTTCTACAGTATATATATATATATATATATATATATATATATATATATATATATATATATATATATATATATATATATATATATATATATATATATATATATATATATGCATATTATAAAGTGGTTACTTTATTTTATTACCAGCGCCACATCGTCATAAGATACATAATACTAGTAATGATGCCATCTCATAAACGTGGATCATCACCCAATACATTCACAATTGGTGCTCTGACGTACCTGTATCTTAAATGAACACAGAGAATGTAATCGATGTGTCAAATAAGTGATAGATTTATCAGATATGCATCATTTATAGGGTAAATGTATTGAGAAAAATGGAAACTGATCCTTTGATAACAAACATAATGGTAACACTATTGAGACGATGTTTAGATACGTTTAAGGTTATCTGTCAAGGGGACCTATCATAAACCTATTATGGATTCATGTTGGTCATGGTTTGTTCATCATATGATAAGACTTATTTAACTATATCGTCAGTTTTCAGCAAACACTCTTTCCATTTCAGATAATTTGAATGCCGCTATCACAAATTTCACTCGTGCAGTTGAAGCGTTTGAAGACAGGGTGAAAAAGGTTAATAAAAACAAGTAAGTGTTAGGACTCATAACCTATGAATGCAAACGATGAGAACAAATATACATTATCAGTGTTCTATCTATCGGCAAAAAACGTTTTGGTGACAAAAACCCTAAGAAAATTCTTAGCTAAATTGATATGTTTTAAGGCTGTGATGCTGGTAACACACTCAATTTCTAAAAATGGTAAGCCAATCCCTGAGGTCTTGTTGTTTCAACCATACGTTTTTCTTTCACTTAGCTGTTTGAGCTTACCACAGTTTCTAATTTTCAATGTTTCACCTCAAATGATATTGTCTTTATAAATAAAGGGTACATCCGGTTTGTAAGTAAAGTGCACGTTTCCTAAATGAACTAGGCTAGGGCACATGGGTTAAAAATTCAGGAGTTAATAGATAATACCTTACAGCACACGACTTTGATGGAAATTTAACCAAAGAAACTAGGTAAGCCAGCAACAGATATTGGTGTATTGCTGTCTTTAACTGTTGTTGGCCTACTTCAATAAATAAAATCTCTTCCAAAATCGTGTGATGTAAGGTATTATCTTGCAGGAACTCCGAATTTTCAATCCAGTTGCCCTAGCCTACTCATGAGAAACGCAAATTAATGCAGCTAATTGCTTTTAAGACAAATGATGTTGTTAGCTTTAGATCGAAAACTTTTTGGTACCTATTATCTAATACCCATGACAAGTTGTGCCCGTACGAGTTACGCCTCATCAATGACCAGATGGTTCAGGTGGAGAGAGCATTCATTGACCCCCTGGGCCTACCTGATAGACCGCTGTCGAGGTATTGACCACTTTCTTTTCACGACATCCTCAAATAGTCAGGCGCCATACGTACCAGCAATGTGTTATAAGCAACGTTTTTGATAGTTTCTTGTTATCTATGATGTCCTCTTTCAGAAAATGCACGATAGCAGTCAAAAGCATATTTGCTATTGGTTAAAGCAATTAAGCTGCAAATAAATGCATAGTACGATATGCCTCCATTTTGAAAATACCTCTTTAGTGTCATATAACACGTTCATACCACAAAAGGAGCAAAACACAAATGCACACCCTTACCTCAGTTCTACCTTTTAATCACATTCATTCTTTCAAAGCAATTGTATTGGCATGTATTGCAGGATGCATCTGATGGGTTTCTGAATAAATGCATAATTAGATCACCAGTGGCCTTAGGTCGAATTTGCCATTTTCTTTCAATTTCTGTTCAAAAGAAAAATGATATCGTGCAGTCTTTTCTGGGAACTCTATTTGGCAACATACAATGATTTCTGGCATGTCATCAGTTTTTGCTATCATTCCCCAACATTTTATAACCACTAACTTGGTTTCAAGGCTCGAAATTGCAGAACTTTTAGTGTTTTTACTTAATCACCATTTCCATTAAGCTTGGTGTATATATATATATATATATATATATATATATATATATATATATATATATATATATATATATATATATATATATATATATATATATATATATATATATATATATATATATATATATATATATACTAGTATAAATATATATATATATATATATATATATATATATATATATATATATATATATATATATATATATATATATGTGTGTGTGTGTGTGTGTGTGTAAGTGTGTGTGTGTTCGCCATTTATATATGGTGTGCCATTTATACATACCATGTACCATGTTGTGTTTTATATACATACATATTTGTAATTTTTTCTGTGTATTCCCTGCTTTCAGACATATCGTGTTTGCCCCTAGTAAGCACAATGCCTACGCTGGTTCCAGCTTCCCTGGTTTGGTGGATGCAATGTTTGGGATAGAGAAGGCTAGCGATGCTGCGAAAAGATGGATTGTGGTGAAAAAGCAACTAAGCCTTGTTGTATTTACCATTCAGTCTGCAGTAACATCACTCGCTGACACGATTAACTTTTAATGGGAAATATCATCGATTTAGGAATTCTTACAGGGGAATGCAATCGAAATCTTTTGAAGTGATGCATTTTTGTAAATGGAAATATCTTATGACTTTGTATTCATTAAAAACTAGTGCGTGATCAATAGCTAGCTAGCTCTTAAGAGAATTATGCAAAACTGATATATTATTCCTTCACTGATTGGGAAGGAGGTTCGTTAACAGATTATATCACGCCTACTTCTTAGTTCAATTCTGTTACATGCTTATTTTTTTATTACCATTTGGTATTATATTCCGGAATCATTACTTAAATAACCTGTGCCATTTGAATTCTTTGCGAATACGATATATCGACGCGTCACCAGAATAAACAATGTTCGTTTTCGATCAGTCCTTCGGTGTAAATTCTTGGTAATTCGGGACACTTTATAGTAATTACAATTTCTATGGTTGATGGTGGTCCATGTTTTATAAAAGTACTGACAAAGCATAGTAATAGTGGTCCATACTCGGTGAAATAGGTAACAGCGATAGATCCATATTTCCCAATAATTATTTTGCAAAATAATTACAGTGGCCAAAATTCTAAATCTAAATGGTCTAAATTTTCGAGAATTTACGTTATATCTATTAGGACTCTGGATGCAAGAAAATGATAAGCATTTAGCTAACTTTGTAGCTTTTTCTTTTTTTATATTTACGTTAGTGTTTGAACTAGGCATTCATAGGAACCGATGGCTTGCTGACACGTATTGTACAAACGTACATATATGCTAATAACATACTTCTATGTTTGTATATTTCTAACCATTGATGTGTTTTCATATCATCACCCAAATGAACTTGTGTAAGGTTAGTTTCATATTTTGCATTGTGTTCAGATGTACCTCATAGCTCATTCTATCTGTAACACTACACTGGGTGAAATAGGGGTTTAATGGTGGATTATTTACACGGATGTTTAATAAGCTCAAGGTCTCGAAAGGTTAACCGCCAATTGTATAATGTATGCATTCAGCAAGCAACGGACATGTTATCTTTACAACAGGTTAAGTTGCTCCCAGGGTAAAGATGATTTACTCACATTGATGTTCAATGTACCTTTTGTGTTATACTGGACTTTACTTATAAAGGTTAACG
>OZ012698.1:14704394-14709394 GCA_963942565.1 Maea johnstoni
TCTGTATTACAGGAGTGCATGAAAGTAGAATATAATTTTTAAGATGCAAGATGGTAAAACCCTTTTACCTTACCGTACTGAATTTCCAGATTTTGTTTTGGCTTATAGGTTAGGAACTTACGATTATTTAAAAGAAAGAGTTTTTAAGCACTAGAGTAGGTAAATTCATTGCTTTAACTCAAAAGGCAGAAACAGCAAATACCAAGCTATTCTGTATGCTTCTGCAATAAGATAGCACGCTATGCAATGTGAAAACTACAGCAAATAGGCACACTACTAGTAACTCCCTCACACGCACGCCAATATTACGACCATAAGAGTTCCGAAAGCTTTCCGAAAAGCTCATTCATAGAATGTCCATCTAAAGCATTTCATCATATTTCAAGTATATAACGTTTTTGCTGCAATGCATCATATCACACGCATGTAGTCTTTTAGTTAGCTGGCTATTCATGAATTGTAATTTGCTAACATTTTTGACATCATAAATCTGATGGTGTGGACATCTGCAAGTGGTTGAATTTTAGAGTTTACCATCAGATCATAAGAACGACTTGTCTGTTGTGTGGTTGCAATAAACCTCAGGGAAAGACTCCTTGGTCGGACCTCTATTGTCCATAAAGTAAACTAAATAGATCATTATTAAAAAGATCGAAATATATTTCCAATCAAATTTTCATATGATAATAGAAGTCATGAAATGGACTCGATAGATACTTTTCTGTTGTAATACTTAAGATGGACAGCCTTACCGTATTCTCTTCTCACTCATACATGGATTGCTCTATCTAATGGTACGGTGCATTCTCTCTAGAACACAAAGGTGGCATGCTGTATAAAAGCATAGTGTGTGGCAAATGGAAATATCTCCTTGTAGGGTGCTTTGTGTGCTTCGGAAAAAAAGTACAGTCTAAATGCTAACAAATCAAAAATCTAATAATGATAATGAAATGAAGGCATTCACTTTCTATTATTGCAAAACACTTGAAATATTTTTGATTTATTCTAAGATATCCACAAATATGTTAATTATACATCAACAAAATTTAAGGAGGCATCAAATATATCCGAGAGGTCCAGAAGATTGCTACAGTTTAGTAATAAAAACCTTGCACCAGGGAGCACCGTTCGAAATTCAAGGAAATATTAAATTGCACTGATTATACCAACTCCACTGTACATGGAAATGTGCATGGTAAAGTGAAGATGTCGTCACACAGATAGATGGAGAAGATGGATCCCTAAAATATAATCAGTCTACACGATTCTTACATGTTGCATTACATTGTAGGATTTACGAAAAGAATGATGTAAAGTGCAATATTCTGGCAGTACATGAAGTAAAACGAAAACCGAAATAAATCCCTACACCAGATCTTCGACAAACATGCAATAGTTAATGCTCTCTGGATTTTGTCACACAAAAATGTAAATGTTCCAGATCGTAATGAAAACGGCAGAACATTTTTGTTGAGGATATTATCATCGTTGATAGCAAAAACTAGTGGAAAACGTAATGATAGGAGATACTGTCAAATTGTACTCGGTTCAAATGAATACAACACACCAGAGTTAACACGCCTACTTTTACGAAACATTTGATCATTTCATCATCGAGGCTCAACCCTTTGACGACTGGAAATCTTCACAAGTGCCATTCGTACCTGTGATGCTTTCAAATATAACTGAATCATAAAGCCTATATTCAAACATGTTTGGAGAGGAGTTGTTGGAAAAGTTCTAATAAAGATTTCTCATTAACTTTGTGTCCCAGCTAGGTTTTATTGAAGAGATATCAGCAAAACTGTGAAGGCATTTGCGGCGCTACAGGCACAAGTGGGTTAAAAATACTTAAGCTTCATGTACAATTGCAAATTTCCGGATATTCTGACAATTCTAAGTGAGATGTAGGATGCATAGTCTACAGTATCATGTCACCACGAAGGATCCCTTTTGAGAAAAAGAAAACAAATAGTATAAAACTTACTGTTACATCTAGATGTACACTTTATACATCGTGTCTCTGCACAGCGTGTGTGCAAAAATAAAATGGTACAAATAGTCTTTAAAACGCTTTACTTCAGCGTATCAAATATACGCTACACATATCAAAACTTCCTTAACTCCCCACCGTAGCTTGGAGTTAATACATTTATTGCAAGTTGCCAATTATCCACCATTTAGCATGCAGTGTTTTTTAAAACATTAGTTTTACTCCAGGATGGTCTAGTGGATGGAAAATTCTAAAATTTCTACTGCAGCTCAGGTATTGAATACGTTCATTACATTGTCTGGTGGTGTTAATCTATGCTATACACTCCACTATGGCAAAGCGGGTGTGTGCATTTTGGTTACTTCGCACACTATTCCTGTTTATTTTTTGTACATCCGGGTGATTTTAAAATATCCTTATAACCTGTTTTGCGCAGCTCTGCGGAAGGCACTTATGACACCTGCCGGTCGCAATACTTTCTTTTTCAAATAATCGACTCGCTCGATCCAGACTCGGTTCTCGGGATCGATATCAAGCGAAGACGGGTCGTCGACCAGCTTGGCTTTTAGGAACCCAAATTTAATGGCTGCAGTCGGGTGCAACCTCTCGCCAGTCACATTATTAACATAGCACCCAGTGTCCTTTTCGATGAGACCCTTCCTGACCGCCTCCTGGAAGGGGACCTTCTTCTTCAGCCTCTGATCGACCACTCCATTGATGGCGTATGTTTTCGTTACCATGTCGGATTCGCTGCAGATGCTTGAAGTCTCGCTCTCCGTATCACAATCATCGGTTATCACTAAGCCACTCTCGATGGCGTCCACGATTAACATCTCGCGTCCTGTTTTGTTGTTCATGTAGGTTCCGGCGGATTCGTCGAGAATGCCCTGGTGCGTGGCTTCGTTGACGGTCAGTCGCAGTCCGCTATTTGTGTCGATCACCTCAACGATCGTGTACGGTTTAGCAGCGACCGTGGTACGGATTGTTATCAAACCAAACGATTTTGTTTCCTCCTTGGTGCGTGACGTTTGCACGTACTGTACCTGTATCTGTCCCGTGGTCATGGCTTCCGGGATGGGGATTGCGTCACCGGTGTCAGGGTTGACGTACGTGCCATTGTTCTGGTTGACGATGCCGAGCATGATGGCTTGCTGGATGGAAATCTCGCTGTGGTCACGTGGGTCGATGACTGCCCGGATGATGAACCGTTTCCTCTCCTCCTGTTTGATCTGTGTCACCTGAAGCAACAAAAGCAAAAAGTGTCAAACTTGTAACTAAATAGAGAAAACATAGACTTAGTCATATGTATAAACGACTTGAATAAAGATGACGACTTCCTAATCTAAAGCATAAAGGCACAACATGCAAAAACACATACATAGTTACCGAATCTGTAAACATTATACAATAACAATTTTATTTTCATGATTAACTTAAGAACTTAAGTATGCTTGCCTACTCCTGTCATTTATGTACAAGAGAGGCATCAATATATACTTACATATATATGAAAACTTGTCTAAGTCTTTAAACACAGCTCATTTAGAAATATGCATATATATATATATATATATATATATATATATATATATATATATATATATATATATATATATATATATATTTATATATATATATATATATATATATATATATATATATATATATATATATATATATATATACATATATATATGTATACATGTATATATATATTACTCTTGAATTATGATTACACTTGTTGATATGATACTACAATGTGTAATTTACTAGGCATGCTTCCGCTGGCTTGAAGCTCTTCTCAGCCAAAGCTTCACATAAATAAGCTACGATTCTAAAAGCAATGTACATTTAGGAGGTGGTTGATAATGTTGATCCAATTAAAAGTTGGGACATCATCGTATTGAAAATAAATGAGATAAATTCGACCTAAGAGAAAAAAATCTTATTGTCTTAACTAAGTTTATAATAATGAAAATGGTGCGAAAGGACTATCATTTGCAGGGTGAAATTTCATATAAAATATTGGGTGGCAAGGTAAAAGGAGGATCCATTCCATCATGATTCAATAGCCTAGCTACATGTGACTATCAACCTATAGAATCACCCCTTATGTCACTAGTAATGATCACTCATTGTGCTTGGTACATTGGTAGATGATAATAATAATAATAATAATAATAATAATAATAATAATAATAATAATAATAATAATAATAATAATAATAAAAATGGTATTAATAATTTAATAATAATAATGATAATAATAATAATAATGATGATAACAATCATAACCATAATAATGATAATAGCAAGCTATCATTATCATTATTACTATAATAATAATAATAATACTAATAATAGCATAATGATAATGATAATAAAAATAATGATAATAATAATGATAATACTTATTATTATTATAATGAGCATTATTATTATTATCATTATTGTGTTTGTTTGTTATCATTAATTATCATTAATGTGATTGTGATTTTTATTAATATTATTGGTAATTTCCATAACAGAACATGTTTTTCAAGGCACTTTGACAATTTAGATTGCATGAATGATTTGCGGTAAACACCATTAGACACTGCGTATTATTCTAATCGATATCATTTATTCTAAACGTTAAACTATAACATTTAGGGAATGATAAACAGGTCCCTAATTAAAGGACGCTATTTAGACATCTCTTTTAAAAATCGAACCATATATCAAATAAAATTGTACCATATGAAATAAGATATCATACAGTGGAATAATGATAAGTCATATCAAACAAATGTGGTTATGTCATATAACCCACGTCTTTTTAGGTCTGTCATTGCTGAAAGGCAGGCAACTTTGGTACAATAAAGTTAACGAATATAAACAAATATAAAGCAAACATGGATATAAGGCAGCATCAGCAGCGCAGCCTGGCGGCGGGATCATGAACCATAGCGTATTGAAACACAAGGTGGGGGTCGGTGCACCGGACAACGGCACGGGTATCCCAAAC
>OZ012698.1:14714394-14829394 GCA_963942565.1 Maea johnstoni
AAGGAAAGTAATACAATGCATACCGGTCTCTTAACGACAACAACCTTTGGCCGGAGCTTAGGTATCAATTACAACATATAAACTAGGTGTAAATATATTTGGAAATAATAGATCAGGAGGTGGTTTGTTAATTATCTGTTATGTTACCATACGACAAAGGATATGTATTATGCATGCATACACAAATGTAGGTTGTACTTATCTTAATTATATAAAATCTCAAAAATGCGTTATGAATATAGTTAAGATACGTGGTGATTGGTCTCGGTTTCTGTAATTTTCTGTTTGCCCTCGAATCATCCAAAACACTTTTTTATTTTTGACGTTCGACTTATCACTTATTCCACTTGCCAAATGACATGACCCTCTGAGTCAGGATCTTTTTATGGCCTTTTTAACATGTAGCCTTGTCTTAGCAATAGCGTAAATGGAATAAATAGAGTTGTAAGTAAATAGGCGTGTACATGCAGCTCAAAAGAAAATGCAAAATGGCGATACATGAGGTTGAAACATGTTCAGGTGTAAGCAAACTTGGGAAATGGGTTTGGGCATGAACAGAAAATATACTTTTCCATAGACCAATCACATATCTGACATTTTCTAACATTTACGACAGTTACTATCCAAAGAGGGTTTGATGGTCTCTAATGTTCAAACATTGATGATTATTCAAAGTAAGCCATATAGACAAAATGACCCACTTTGGTTTTGTCACAGAGGAAGAGCAAAGCTGAGAACTATTCAAACTAGGTCATAAAGACAAAATGACCCACTTTGGTTTTGTCTCAGTGGATAAATATTCGAAGGAGATCATATAGACAAAGTGACTCACTTTGGTTTTGTCTCAGTGGAGACTTATAAGTAGGTCATATAGACATAATGACCCAATTTGGTTTTGGCTCAGTGGAGAATATTTCAAAGTAGGTCATGTAAACAAAATGACCAACTTTAGTTTTGTGTCAGAGGAGAATTATTAAAAGTAGGTCATCTAGACCAAATGACCCACTTTGTCTTAGTGAATGTGTAAAGCGGAATAAGGTCCACGCCTACCTGTTCAGATTCCACGTGTTCCTCGACAGTTTCTACATCCAGGTCAGCCGAGCTCTCATCTGCATGGTGGACCTCCTTAGGCGTGGTAGGAATATATGTCACCTCCTCGACCGTCTCAACCGTCTCGAGGGTGATCTTTGTCTCCCAGTACCTGAAGTAGGAATATAGAGCGCAATGAATATATATGAACAAGGATAACAATAACGAAGACAGAAGAACAGGGGCATATGTATAAAACTCTGGGTAGTGTGTATGTACCTTTTGTACAGTTGCGGTTTTAAAAAGAACATTGTTCTCCCGTTGTATTCCCAACTACAAGAATAACGCAAGCACTACGCAAAGTTTTATACTTAGGGTAACAGGCCATCAACACACAAAGGAAGCATAGCAAAGTTCATGGATTTCAACTAGTATAGATAGACAGTTTTGGCACCTCTAGTAAAAAACAAATACACTTGTGGGCAAAAACGTTTAGAAAAACATAGAGTTTTGCATAAAACGCTGATAGAAATAGATATACGATCTATGTCTATAAACTTGAAAATATGAATAGTTTTTAAAATAGTTTACAACTGTGTATAAGAGAGAAAGAAAGTTTAAGCAATTTCAATGTCAGTCTTTGAGTTTATATGATCTTTACATAAAAAGACTCCAGAGAAAAAAAACATGCAATCTTTATTGTATATTGTAGGGATATCATATTCAAATATAAAGGACTTGGCAACACTGTCAGCTACCATTGCACATGTATATAGTCATGCAGGTGCGCATTAATCAATCGTCTAAACAGCCCATCATAGGAATATGCCCGAAATATCATTTATTGCACGTTTATGAACCTCTTTGCATCAGCTATTCGTATATGTACATCTTTATGGACATCGTATTGACAAGTTATACCAAGAACTGGACTTGTCCATCAACTTAAAAAAACAGAAGATTTCTAATGAATTAAATAAGCATGATGCATAAGATTTCTCAACCTTGGTAAACAAAACTGTAGATGAAAACGATATCCATTGACCTCTAAGTGTTATATTGTTTAGGGGAAGATGTGTTCTTTTCAACAATCTTACAGTCTTGGGTTAAACTTGGCATGTATTTTAAGGTTCCTAGAGCGGGTACCGATTGATAAATCCACATGTACAAGCCTAGGATAAACAAGACATGCGAGCTGAAACTTAGGGAGGAATCGGGCCATGTGAATCGGTCTACTTACCTATGGCTGGGAGGGGGAAGGTGTGGCCGGTTTAGTAAGCAGCGATGAAGAGAGACGGGAAGCATTTCCATACAACCTAGTTCTTTTGATTATGGTATGCCATGTATGGCCTGAGAAAGTCCTCGACTAATACTGTATACATGTAACTGGTATTTTACAGGCATTTAAATTTTGCTATTTTCACGCCATCCATGATAGCGCCAAAATAACATCCTTCAAATGAATATCGAATGAATATATGGTTTAGTAGGAGTGCTTCTATGCGCAAATCTAAAGAAGCACGAATACCCCACAGCAGGGCTGTAAAGCGAATTTTTAGCACTCCAAATTAAAGCCGTATGCAGGAAGAGGTATTGTCATATGTTTCGAAATATGTTCAATCTGGAGGGGAGTTGTCAATCTAGATTAGCTTGTTAAAATTCCCTTCACTATTAGTTTTTTCTTTTATAGAGCAAATGCCCTTCGTAAACAAACTCTCCTATTTTGATGGACATTTTTAGCATAATACTTGTGAAATCGTTTTTAACTACATTAGAAATATGGTTAAAGCTAAGCTAAACTGCTATTAACTGGAAGGCCATAACATATCGTACCAAGGTAATTGTATTTTATTCATGTAATAATACGAAAGTGTTTTAAATTAAAGGCATGCAAAAAGAAGAGATCATTCCAGATATATTCTAAAACTGGGTTTGGAAGAGTGAGGTTAAGAGGCTAGCTAATCATAATGAATTGCGATCAAAAGGAGTGTGTTTATAGGAATTATACGGAAGAGGGTATAGAGAGATAGTATCATGCACTATTTTAAGAATCATGAATCTCATAGACAATGCAGTCTGCAATGATACAGAGTAAAGATCGTGAAACAAATATGCCTTTCTTAGAATGCCTATTTGTTGATATTTATCATTATTATTTGTTTTTATTTTATTTATGTTCTTTTTCTGCATATTAAATTATAACAAGGTGTCATTGTTGTAGAAGAAACATGATGCACTTGCATCATTAGTTATGGTTATGCCAAAAAGGAAATTTGTTATTTCAGGTTTGACCAAAAGAGTACAATCCCATTGCCCATTTTACCATATAGGAGGCACAATTATCCATATACATTCCAAAATGAACATAACCAATACCACTTGGTATTGGTTTCTTGACACTTGCAATCGTATCGCTCACTGCCTCATAGTTGCATATAGTAGAATACATTTGAGAAGACTGTAGGAGGTTGGTAGTTATGTATAACACCATGATAGTGCGAAAGGGGTTAGACATTACCATGTTTAAATCTGATTTAACTAGAAAAGGTAAGCCATTATGAAGACATAAACGCATCTTCATTATCTATGTTTAGAAACGGTTAACTATATGTATATATATATATATATGTATATATATATATATATATATATATATATATATATATATATATATATATATATATATATATATATATATATAATATATATATATATATATATATATATATATATATATATATATATATATGCCTGCGGTAAACCTTTATGTGATAGAATATTCGATAGTTTGCAAAACACATGCATGGGAGCCTATTCCTCCTTAAATGTGCGGATAGACAATATACAAATCAATTGTAATAATAAGTGTAGTTATATAATGCCACAATTACGCTGTCACGTCATCACTGCACGGGTAGGTGGATAAGTTGACACATCAGAAATGGGATGGAGGACATGCAATAATAAGTAGTATGTCAAGTTTTACAACTTTGTAAATCAACCAACATATGTCTAGGATAAAATCAACACTTTTCGTAGAAATAAGCCTAGTAAGTCGAAATGGGTTACAATTTTTGCGATTTCTTAGTGTACATATACAGTGCTGACATTTAATTCCTGCACTAAATGTATGTGCAGTTGGTGCATGACACACAGCCGCACATGCCGTTTCCTGGGCATGGATGGGTGCATGACCACATGACTGAACGTAGCTTTGATCTGTAAGCTACATGGGTAATTGGTGTGCATGGATTATCATTTTGACATGATATCCATGGATGTTGTGCAACGAGGCACCGGCAGACGTCCAGTCGATTGTTGCAGGAATTAAATGTCTGCACTGTATGTTATCACCAATTTTGTCACCCCCTCCCTACGATGAATTCAGTAACACCTAGTACTTGTAATAATCGTAGATTACACAAACATCATGTAACGCGAATGATACCTGAAATACCTTCGATCATGTACTCACTTATTCTGGGTTACCACAACGGAGATTATTTAACGCAATACACCAATGGCAATCGTTTTTTCATTAATGTGCAGTATGATATAAACATGCAGGTACCTGAATGCATTTCCTGGCCGTGCTTCTTTCATCTGTTCCCAGTCCTCTATGATTTTCAGCCCCTGTTTTTGTGATTTCTCCGTGACAGCCTTGAACTGCTCCCAGCTCTCGCCGAACAGCTGGTACGTGCTGACTAACTCTAGTAACATGTGGAGTGTGGCTTTGTTATTGCTGGTTGGTGCTTTATCTGAAACAAAACAACAATATATAATGTATCATGTTCTCAGTTATTAAACAACTCCTATGCAACATAGTATTTATGAATAGCATATCAACTACATTATTGTAACATACATTACTCTATTCTCCTCACTATTTGTACTGTACCGTATTTATTGACATGTGGATGGAAGAAAATAAAAAGGAGTGAAAAATAAAAAAAATGTTCTCAGTTATACTCGTCTGTGTATTATTATAGCCAATACTATTGTGCTCACTTTGAATGAAAACAATAAACCTATGTAGAGCTGTTAGCTCATTAACTTCGTTTCATTTGTTGATGTTTGTTTCATGCTTTCTTCTTTAAATCTTTTGCAAATCATGACAGGTTCGAATTTTATTTTATAGTCAAACACTGGTTATGCTGACTATCCATATGAAGAGGGAAATCCAAAATTCATACATTCCAACACAACCTCTTCTTTCTCTATTTGTCATAGTAATCGATCACACATTTGGTAAAAAGGGGACCATTAAGTTGCTTTAGGTTAATTCTTTCTAATAAAGATATTGGTCTGAAAAGTAAAATGCACGGGAGCAATAGTTTCTAAAATCCTGAAGAAACTCAATATGTCAAATACTGGAACTACTTATAGTTTGGTATGTGGCGTTTTTTTCCATATTAAATGTTTGCTAATAGCTCAGTCCCTTTGGTTGATATCACCATCATGAAAACACCTAAGAGTGCTGACATTCGATTCCTGCACCAAATGCGTGGGCAACCCGGGCGAAATACAAGACCACACGCCAAATTGCAGCCAAGGTTCCTGGGCATAGATGCATGGAAACCTCACAAATGAAAAAATATTTGGTTCACATATCTACGTGGGCGAATGATGTACTTAGCTTATTTTTAGGACACATTATTCATGGGTATGTGTACAAACAGGCACTGGCAGACGTCTGGTCGACTTGTGCAGGAATTAAATGTCTGTACTGTACATATCAATAGAAGGTAGAGAAATCAATCTTCTATGTCTGAGACAACTCACCTGTTGCATCGACTTGACCATTTCGTATATCAGTCTCATGGTTTTAATGTATTCTACTAAGCGGTTATATTCAGGACGTTGTTGAGTTTTCTGACGAGGAGTTTTTACAATTAGGTCGAACAATCTCTGCAGGTCTTTCCTCATCTGGTTCGCTCTACTTGTTGCCAGACCATTCTGAAAAAGATAATACGCTGATATAACTGTTGCAATGGGGTGTAGTGGATGTTGCAAGTGTGTAGAGATTAAACACATTAAGGCAAGAGATCTTTGTATACAACTGTTACTTTCCAATCCTTATAGCCATAGGGACTGCTAGTGCATCTATGTAGCTTTGACGTCAACCTAAAAGTTCCCAAGGTGCATAATCCTCTTGAGTATATATGTCATCTACTCTAAACAACTACTAACTAATAAGCTACCTGCCTGCACCATACAAATAGGGAATTGATAATTGATTTTCCAGATTTTAATGTGGGAGTTCCTTTATTTACCTCTTATCCCTTATACTTTTAAACTGTTGTTAAGTGATTGGCCAATATTTATACTTGTTAAAATCCCCAGCATGTGCCAAGGCTCGAGCGACTTTAATGACATGTTTATAGAGATAATTAATTTACCATACAAAGGGCACAGTGGGTGAATGTGAAGGACATTTTTATTGCCTTAATGACTTTACCATATAGCGAGCCTAGCGTAGGATATTACCTTACAAAATAACCACTACCATCACGGTAACTCCAGACTTTCTATGCTACTACTACCATTACTGCTACTCCTACCACACACACACACACACACACACACACACACACACACACACACATATATATATATATATATATATATATATATATATATATATATATATATATATATATATATATATATATATATATATATATATATATATATATAATTGCTGGAGAGTGCCTACCTTTTCCTTAATCCAATCCTCAAATACCATTAGAAAGTATCTGATTACATGTTTTTCGAATCGTTTTAATGAAGTAGTCCAACTTGCAAGCAACTGTAATCTCAACCTGAAAACAAAAGATAGATAAGTTGATTTATTTTCTCTATCAAATTTGGATCATGCACCACATCTTTGATTAACCGTTCACATTGGTAGTAACTCTACTCTGGAATTCTATTAAGCACCGACATGTGTAGCACAAGAGATTGAAGGTGGCTTAATGCACCAATTCCATTATACTGTATCATTACTGACAAGCAACAATATGTTCCTTTCCCACAAGGTTCCCAGTGAAAATAAGTTTGGTCATCCATAATATAGATATAGAATAAGCACCTTTTAAAAAATTATTTGGAAATAAACAGTTACATAAAATCATATTGTATGGTAATTGCTTGAATAGGTCTTCTACACTGCAGATTATTATGGCAAAAATTGTGATGTTTGGCAAAAGATTATGTTGCAGGTCACCAGGATATTGCCTAGTGGAATGATCGAGTGTGATTACGAAGTCGGTGCAAGTGCAATTATACAGTAAAAGAGTCTCAAGTCATACACTGGTCGAGCAGTTAAAACAGTGCGACTAAGAATCGAATATATACGAATGTTTGAAGTGTTGTAAATTGGAGTGAAGGTGTTAAGATATTTCCTGGTTTAGTCAGTCAAAACTATAATATTGAAAGAGTATTAAAACACCATAAAAGCAAAACTACACCAGTAGTGCACATGGCAACTAGCCTAAAATGTATATACCAAAGATCAAAAGAAGGCGTTGTTTTGAGACAGTGAATACCTGGCCTCCGCTGAAATATCGAGTGGATACAATGCGCTACACTATCATATTCTACCAACGATTAAAGTGATGTTGTTGGAAATTACATCTTGATTCTAAAACTAAATAAAACGTGAATCCATGTCCTTGCTACAAAAATAATCATTAACACATAGTTTTGTGAGAAATTATAGAATCAACACAAAAGGATATTTAAGAAATGTAAAAAAATAATTATAAAATCATATAAAACAAAACAAAAAAAAAACGAGAAATAATGAAATAACGCAAAATGATACATAAGAAATGCAAAAAAGTAAAACAAAAGAAAAAACAACAAAGAGGACTCCCGTGCAAAACAAACCCTAAAACTTAAAACCCCTTAGAATTAAAAACCCTTAAACTTAAAAAACAATAAAAACTATAATTGTTCCTCCCTGGTGTATTTGAAGTGGTGTGCCTGGTGGCTCCTGCAGTGTAGAGTGGTGTGGCTGTGATCAGCTCCCGTCACGCACTGTGGACTGAACCAGCAATCAGCTAATTATATAACTAGTTCATTAACACCTAACTCTACCTAACTTACTAATAGCCTTATCGCAGGAACAAGCACGGGGATGAGGAGTGGGAATCTCGGGACTAGGGGTGAATCATTCACGTAAGATAGTGTTCACATATCAAACGTTCTCCACAAAACTTCACTCAAACCTACGGACGGGGAAATAAGTGTTCACATCCCTGAGGGGTTCACATTAGTGTGTTTAACCTCCTCCATTGAACGCCTGCGTGCTTTGTACGACTATGGAAAATGATAGTTTTTTCATCAAAACGTTTTCCCATTCAGTGGTAACCCCTTTCATTAGACACATGTTTACATCGAATGTAGCCTAAATGTAGGCGAAGGGCAACAGGAAAATCTGGCAGGTGAGATTGCCACAAGATAAACATTTAATATCAGAATTGAACATCTACCAAGGATTTACAGGATGACCTTAGAGAGCCATGTTATACTTGACCAAGAGGACAGGATATGCAAGAAAACGAGTTTTCCGGGAGGTGTAAATTCCACGAATAGCAATATCGGTGTTATCGATAAACTTATAAAACAGAAATATGATAATATTACCTTTTCGCTAACTTATGGTGACAGTATAATTCCGTTTATCAGGTATTTTACCGTATATATCTCCTATATGATTATCTCTCCTCCATAGATGTGTAGTGGTACCTAATACAACGTACGCTATGTGGCTATATCGAGACACGCCACGCTATGTATTTACTTATATACATAAACTGTGTCACCGTGCTCTGATTCTTAGAGAAAAGTGTTATTGTGTTTACGTTACAATACTATAGAGAATTTGTAAACACACGCATCAATGGGTGTGTGTTGCTACCATGTGAAAATCTTACCTATCAAGGTCAGAATAATATGTGCTCTATGAATTCACTCCCTGTGCACTTCGGGAGAGAAATACATCGACAGCGAGTATTGGAAATCTGCCCGCCAGTTCGAAAAGGTATCATATGACTATGGCTTATATAATGTGGGGTTTACATAAACATTAACTAGACATTCTGAAATAGTAACTAATCAATATAATACATATATGTATATATATATATATATATATATATATATATATATATATATATATATATATATATATATATATATATATATATATATATATATATATATACTAGTATATATATATATATATATATATATATATATATATATATATATATATATATATATATATACATATATATGTATATATATATATGTATATATATATACATATATATATATATATATATATATATATATATATATATATATATATATATATATATATATATATATATATGTATATATATATATATATATATATATATATATATATATATATATATATATATATATATATATATATATATATATATATATATATAATGATTATGAACTACAATGAATGTCATTATCAGTTGACAAAAACCATATGACTTTAAAATGCCAAATGTGGACTTGTCTATTGTAAATGAAAGCAATTTTCATGTAGTCAATTACATGCGTTTTAGGTTCAGACCTAATGTATATATCACTCCACACGAAAGTTAATACATGTGTGGATTCTTAGATTGCCATGTTGCTATTACTAAATCTACCTTAATTCGGCAAAGTGTGAATTTATAAGGTATTTTTTGTTTGCAATAGAACCTCGCAAACAATGAAGTAAATACCTGGTCATACAAGCAATTCAAAACCATTTAATCATATGCTTAACCTATAAATATTATCCGAATCTTAATTGATCCTCAAAATAGCGTTATTATCACGAAGTATCGACATAATACTATGCCTTCTACGCGTGCTGACATGTTTCCCATAATATAAAAACCCATTTTAGTACACATTTCGATTGATAGAGGGCGGTTCAAGCGAAACAATTATAAGTGCACGGGTTTAACATCAATTATATTAACTTCTGCTGTGTCAACGAAATAATTGAACGTTTTCGGTATGTAGGGGAATTTCATCATATGGGCATACACAAATGGTTTATACAAAAAGTGGAATTGATTACAAAACTTATAATTATTTTAACTAGTTTATTCTTAGCTTAACATATATCCTATAGCAATTTATGATAAAGATATGAATTTATTGTAAGAAATCAAGCGTATGTAAACACTATGTGTAGACTAACAGGTTGAACTAGACAAATACATCGACAGACAGAGGCATCTCTAATGTAAATAGGGGATATAACCATTCCCGCTTAAAAACAACACCCTTTCTACCAGGTATGTCCCAATGCCTAACTGGAGAGGTGTCCAGCAGAATGGGTATCGCGAGTGGTATGGGTTTAATGAAAGGGTTGCACTGGGCAGGAAGGTCCAACACCCTCTAACCCTTACGTGTAATATACACTTATTGACCGAGTCGAGGAAAGGGTAACTCAACTATTCACAGGGTCTGTTTAAGGCACAAGCACACGAACAGTATGATGTGCAAGTATTGACTATACACTTCAACAAGTGTGCAATGGGCATTCACTAATAGCGGGTACAAAACCTTTTTTTAAAGCGTTTAGGTCAATATGCAATTGAATTTAGAAATTCTTTTTGCACCAGTGTGAGATTATATACTAGTACTAGGTCTACGTTGCTAAATGTGTTATTGAAAGGGTAGTTTATTCATACATCAAATCGGGAGTGTAAGATACCCTTGCCTGTCTACAGCAGGTGTAAATATTTACCAAAGCTCACCAAAATCGTTCAAACTATGACGTCTTAAATAACTGTCGAAAGGCGTGCAGTTAGTATAAAACATAAAGAAAATTCCAACTAAAGAAAATAATAGTGGAAGTAAAGTGCCGATGTTTGAATACTGAACAAAGATAGAATAAACAATACAAAACAAGGATATATACTTGCATACTTTTGATGAATGATAGAGCTCAAAGGTATATTTTTGAGCTTAAAGGTATATTTTAAAAAGTCACCTATATATATATATATATATATATATATATATGTATGTATGTATGTATGTATGTATGTATGTATGTATGTATGTATGTATGTATGTATGTATGTATGTATGTATGTATGTATGTATGTATATATATATATATATATATATATATATATATATATATATATATACATATATATATATATATATATATATATATATATATATATATATATATATATATATATATATATATATATATATATATATTCATTCATACATACATATGTATGCATGTACATGTATGTATGTACGTGTATGTATGTGTGCTTATATCATTTCAACACAGGTTCAAAGTTTTAGATAAAGTACATTAGTCAGCTATGGCAACCAAACTATTAAAGCACCCTTCCTCCAAAAAGGGCTGAACGTCTGAGTAAGTCTGAAGGTCCCAGTAAGTCAGGTGTGCAGGGCATGTGCTTACCTGGTAGCTGCGTTAACGGGGTTGATGTCTGGTGAGGGTATGAGGCAGCAGAGGGTGGGTACGAACCCCTCCTCGCCCCGGGCGTTCCTGACCTTTAACCTATCGCCAGTCGTCTCCTGGAGAAACACCAGCTCCTCCCCATCCTTTATCGTCAACTGAAAATCAGAGAGTTAACGATAAAGCAAATAAATAAAGAGGTTCGACAAGGATGCAGGTAAGATAACCTTTTAACCCATAAATGCTCACAGCGGCCGAAACCAGCATGACAATTTTGATGAAATTTTGCAGGCTAAAGCAAAATTGGAACATATTGCAATAGAAATGTCATATAGAATATTACCAACAACCTTCCTTCAAATATTTTGTAAAACAATTGACTTGCAAGTTATTATCAAAGGTATCATGAATCCAGAAGTCCACTTTATAGGAACCCTTAAGTGAACCCAGTGCAATGAGTGTTGCGATACAGCGTGAAATCGGTCTGCGATACATTAGACCGCTCACATAATGGGGGTACGTCATTTACAACCTTTTAGTTGCGGTTCCTTTGCAGCACTCTTGCTACTAACAGGTGGCACTGGTCAATCAAACTATGTAAACTTTGGGATTCTAGGAATATATTTTGGTACCGGAAGTTAACCGAATGGCTAACTAGACGCAGTTAATGTGGCATCGGATAATAGGCGGTAGTTTTCGCCGGGTACACCGGTTTTTCTCCACCACTTACGACAGGCTAGAGCCGTAATATGGCAGAAAAAGTGACGATAAAAGAAATCTCAAATTAAAAGTTATTGTGCAATATATCGGGTAACATTCCTATCCAATGTCGGCTCGTTTGTTGCGAGCACGCTCACATTAAGTAGAGGCTCCGTAAAGTTAATTAACCGATTCGGCGTCTGGTTAATCTTCATTTCGGGTCACGTGGGGGAACAGAAGGCTTGCTACGGCAGGTGAGAACCCAGATCGATAGCTAAACGTCAGGTAAGGAAGACAAACGTGTCGACCTCGCCACCCCGGGCGTGCCTATGCCAAAACAAGCACTCTTACTGTATTTGGGCCACGTTTCCTTAAAACTAACTGGAATCTACGATGGTGCAGGTGTGAACGGCAGAAAAAAAATCCGTTGTTTTTCTCGAAAACGGTGCATTTTTTTCTGACCTTCACACCTGCACCGTCGTAGGAATCGGGAAAATTAACAAATATTTCATATTGAATATTTTATTTCCCAAACCGATGTGTAAGTTATAATGTTCATTCAGGTTGCCTTTGTTACCCTATGACTTTATTTTGGTCAGGCATCTTTATGGCTGTATGGTTATATGGGTTAAGCGAAGAGAAAATATCGCACAAATTAGTATGTGAGTAAGTTATAATTGTACCCTAATCGCATCTGGTAGTTCCTAAGAGCCCAGTCTCAATAAGATCAACACAATAACTATAATCAGTAGTTACGAAAAGATGCGGCGAAATTTTGTGAGGGATAATTTGCTAAAGGGCAAGTAATACCTATTGACAAACTAGCAAACTGACACAGTAGGCTGTACAATAGTATAACCCTGATGGCTAACCATACATCCACATGGGACATTCTTCATACTAGTTGCTGAAGTCACACGTTAGTGGCGAAATGGTATGTGCACCAATACATTTGATGTGACAGTCATTTTTGATAGATCACTCGCTCTCAGTGTGATATGATACCTTCCACCACGAAGGGGTGTGGATCTGCAGTCATTGAACATATATGAAAGGTGCGTGAACAGCATCTTGGCATCTAGCCTAGATCTCTAGGCTGCCATTATTTTGTATTTGTTGTCATGTTTTTCCTGTTACCATGCACCAAATAGTCTAGGTGGCCATACTTGTCAATTTGTTGACACTTATCTCGCAAGGGGAATAGAGGATTCATTTTTTTAGCATTAACCTAAAATCTCTAGAGATAGGAGGAGCAGGTGGTGCCATCTATCTACCATACCTGGTACTACACCGCACTGCTTGGTCAACACAGAATGGAATGTCAACTTATTAAGGACTATGAGCCTGTCTACTTGGCATCCAATGAAACTGCTTCTGATCAGCAACTTTTGTCAACTATACCCTACTTTGGAAAATTCTACACATGTTCATGCTTTTCTCAACTTCAACTTCAACCCTTATTAGTTGTCTTATGTTCGTATCCCGTGCACCCTACACGCTAGCACAGTATGATAAACTGATAGGCACAAATAAGCCCATAGCGTAAGTACCAATACGCGAACCTCTAACTTAAAAAACCCCATTGTCCCAAATACCACGAGTCAGGGATCGAACCGCTTAGCCAACCATGAGCTACGCGAAAAAAGGACATGAGTTTCCATTTTAAGTTAAAGTTAAGAGATAAAGAAGCGGATATTCTTTGAGGGTTAATGAACGAAGGAATGCCCCCTTCGTGATGTTGCATTAGAAGTCACAGATGACGGAAACGCAACTGAATAAACCTACATGTAGGTTGCTCTGGTTTACGACATGTATATGCATTATTCTACATCATTTCACGTAAGAAAGTAAGCAAATACATATATATAAATGTAAATATATATATATATATATATATATATATATATATATATATATATATATATATATATATATATATATAAATATATATATATATATCTATACACATGCAATGGATTCGTAATATAAGAGCTAATGTATCGTTTAGGTAAATCAAAATATATATATATATATATATATATATATATATATATATATATATATATATATATATATATATATATATATATATATATATGTATATATATATATATATATATATATATATATATATATGTATATATATATATATATATATATATATGTATATATATATATATATATATATATATGTATATATATATATATATATATATATATATATATATATATATATATATATATATATATATATATATATATGTATATATATATACATATATATACTAGTATATAAATATATATATATACACATGCAATGGATTCGTAATATAAGAGCTAATGTATCGTTTAGGTAAATCAAAAAATACACCTGAACTGAATGTATCCATATCTAATATGGAATATATTACAAAACTATATAGCCTCTCTTTTCAAAAAGGTTGTATTTAGTACATACCTTTGAACTTAATGTTTAACACTAGCAATACAAGGTGTTCATATTTGAACTTTATGTTTGACACTAGCATTACGGGTAGCATTCCCAAATTGGGGATAGGAACTACGACTTGTAAGCTTTCCGCACTCGCTAAATTCACTCCAGATTTTTTTGGTGTGCTACCCTATCGATCATCGTTTCGCTTTGGTAATCTAATTAATAATGCGCATGCGACATTTCAGCAGGAGCGTCTGGTTGTGATGCATGAACTAACGCTGTTAAGCAACTTTATTTTTCAATCAGCGTTAATTGATTTGGCAATACGAGAATAACAGTCAACTATCTCTTAATGTGTCTTTATCACTCAAATTTGGAAATTGAACAACTAAATTAAAAGAGGAAGTTTTCGGTGCCATGCCAATACTTAATAATGTTTCTTCGTGTGCTTAGACTTATCTTGAATATGTAATATCACTAGGGTATCATAGCCATATATGGGTTAAACGCTAAAAAGCTTTATTTGTGGTTTTTGGATCACTGAGGCTATATTGATGGAGTGTCTACCTCTCTCCCCAGAGTAGAGTGTTATAAAAGATAATAGATTTATGTTCACACAGTCTGTGCTGCCGTGTATATTCAATTATACTAATGATAAATATAACCCACACTGGCCAGCTTGATGAGCGTTATGATTGATAGTTAATCATATTGGCTTGGCAGGTTTGGCGTGTTCCGTACGAGACGATTCATAAAGCACCATACCTTGCGGAACATTTTTGAGAACGTTTAATAAAAATGATGCCTTTGCAAACACAAGACTAATAATGAGATGTTTTTAATGGTCTGGAATTTCTACTTGTGTAAGGTTTCTATCGTGTCGCTTCATTACTTAGGCTGGAAAAATTGTTAACACTTAAAATCAACGAAAAATAGCGTTCCTTGAACACAATCATGAAAAGATGCAATTGTAGCAAAGTAGCGTTGTGTGTTTCCTTTTGTTTGTAGGCCTTCAGGAATCGTTTATTATATCATTATCAAGTCAACAAAGGAACTGTTATTATACAGGTCCTTTGTTTTGTTAGAAGAAAAATGAATACTAAAATATGGGATTGAATCATTTTGGAATTTTGATTTTCAACACCTTTTCAGCAATATTGTGGCTAAGTTGTGACTAGCCAGTTGTGACTATTGGAGGAAACCGGACTACCCGGCGAAAACCACTGCCTAACCCCAAGTCACTGGCAACTTTCACACTTGCCCAAGCCGGAATTCGAACCCGGGCAGTGGTGAGAGAAAGCTAACAGTCAGTGGCAATGCCTTGGACCACACGGCCATCAAGTAGGCCCCTGAAATATGTTGAACACTAAACAGATTGGGTTCCGCTTTATGACTCCATGTCTAAACGACAAACTGTCAAAACCCTACTGGAACAGAAAATGCATATGAATAGTAATTCCATTTCTTACGTCATTGGTCTTGTAGGAGCACAATGCCCGCATTGTCTGGAAGGGTTCCAAGGCCTTTTGTTTTGCTTTGATAGGTGCAACACTTCCGCTTCTTTCGAAAATGGCGTCAACTTTGACCCACCAGTTTTGGTAGGTTGTGAACAAAGCCTGAAAGGATAACATATCATTATATCACATACGGTTATGAAAAGGTATACAGTTCAAATAGGATTTCCATTATCATCATGTCTTCTAGAGTGGAAACATTTAAATTCTGTACCCGTCAACGATCACTGATAAATGCCATGTCGACCGGTTTTATTAGCTTTCATGAGCTAGAATGGAAATGCAGCATTTTGCTGGAAAAAGGTGGAAAAAGATACCGTAGTACTTCATAGTAACACTAAAGAGATAAAATGCTAGTGTGCTATCCATACAAGGTAATAAAAGGACATTGCATTAGACTCATGGCATAGTAAAGAGTGAAACTGCCACCATATCATTTTGACCACTAGTGAAAATCAAATGTTAAAACTATAAAACCCAAAATTGAATGAGAAAAATGTCTCTCAGAAAAGTTGTAAAATGTAAAATGTGTGGAGCAGTCCTACTTAAATTACAAAGCACTTAGTACCTGGATTTCCTGTAAAAGTCTCTCTCCATCTTCCCTGTTGACATGTGGTCTCTGTTTCTTGAGGTTTCTGTGTAACTGGTAAAGGGCTATGTTCATAGCATACTCGCACTCCTCCACATCTTTGAAAAACTTGAAAAGAACAAAATGGAATAATGATTTTACTTGGAGGTTGAAGCAGAATATTTTACAAATATGGCACTTGGGTGAGTGCAATATCAATTCTCAGTAGATTTTCCTTTCCAATAGCCAAAAATACTTTTTTCTTTTATTAATAGACTACTTTCATACACATTGTTATCAAGTCTGAATCCCCATAGAGCACTTGGCAACATGTACGTCAAAGCCTATCAGAGAGATTAGGCCCAAAAACAGCCCTCCATACATACATACATACATACAGTTGGAATACAATGCCAATTAGGTGCAGAGAGGACAATCTCAGGGCCACATGGAAGGTGAAGTTTGAGGCTATTGAGAAGGACAACGGTTAATGTGCCACGTACAATAATTACGCTAATGGCAGCGACCACTTTTGTTTTATGCAAATCATAATAAACCCTAGGTTAGCAGAAAGCTTCTGGGAGTATACATGTAGTAGACGAAGCGGTCGTTACCAGATTCCTGACCTTAACCCATTAATGCTTAAGAGATCCTCTGGAAATTGTCGTCTGGTTCTATAATAGTTTTGACAATAACTTTTGAATTGCGAGAGATCTTGCAAAATATTTGAAGGAGAGTTGTAGGTAATGTTCTGATTTACATTTCTCCTTCAAATATTTTCTCAACTATGGTTCGTTTGAAAGGTTTCATTAAAATTGTCAGGCTGTTTTGGCTGATAGTATTCCCTAATCGATTTTATGAACATATTTCAAAAATAAAAAGTGGACGGGTCCTTAGGCTTGTGATAAAGAAAGGGTTCATTTTAATGTTTGTTGAAATGTTGCCCACGTTAAAAGAACAGGGCTCAACATTGGTGCTTGCCCAGTTGCCCCGGGCAAGTAGAATGTGTGAATTATCGCTGAAGGGCAAGTGAAAACTGTATCTTGCTTGCCCCATCGGGCAAGTACGCTGTATATATTTCGGGTTTACTTTTGAGAACGTGTGCAAGGAAATGCACACACTATTATCGAACCATTTTTGTTGAAAACTTGTCCACTGAGTGAAAGTGCTATTTCCCCATAGCTATAGACCTCGTGGTTGTTTTAGGAGGACTAACTGGTTGTCTACAGACAGAAGCATAGAGCCACAGGCAGCCTCAGGCTATTAAAGTCCACTAGTCTGGAAGACGATGCCAGTAAGGCAATAGCTATTAACCCTATTGATTTCGATAACTGGTTTAGATACATCCTCAAAAATTGAGATATTATGCTGATGGTGGCTACTGCACAGAATCTCTTCTGCTACTGCACTAATCAATGTGGAGTCTACGACTCATCATTGCTGAGAGAGATATTTGGCATTTCGTTTTTCTTTCTTCTGTCGTATTGCAACAAGTCATGACCAGCTAGTTGTAAGTGGTGGAGGAAACTGACTATCCGGCAAAAAACAACGCCTAGATCCAGGTCACTGGCAACTTTTCACTTGCTTTGGCTGTTACTCGAACCCAGGCAGTGGTAATAGAGAGTCAGCCGTTAGGGGCCATACTTTAAACCACTTAGCTGAGGGTACGACCCTGTGGGAGATGTTACAATTGCATTCTACAGTAAAGGACCCCTGACCTTTTACACAGGCAAATAAAAACAAAACTAAGAACAGACTTAACTCGACTGTGCGTGATAGGGCACATGCTACTCAGTGCATTTAAATGCTTAAATAAGCAGGTGAGTGATGAACTTTGGGACTGATATATGAATCAAACATCCATGATATTTGACGATGAGCTAATATGTATGTGTACATAGGTCTAAAATATATGACCAGATTATTGTTGAGGAATTAGTATGTACAAGAGGCGTTTTCCTGTATGCTGTCTACACACATACCAATGATTTCCTATAAGACTTGTTGGGGTCAACCTAGACGTAACAAACGTAAAAGCTAAGTGTTATGATATAAGGCTGACAACTGCTAATTCGTTCAACATTTTAATACAGTTTCTATGATAACCAAGACAATCCAACGAAATCGTCGCCGCCTCTGTGTGAGAATGGGTTAATGTCGAAGCACTGCGTCGCTAAGTATAGGTCTAGGTTGGAGTTGTATAGTGTATTAATAATACGATACGATGAATTCGCCTTGCCTTATTACACGCCTGGATGCTTCATCATACAGCTACATCATCTAGTGAGAGAATAATGACATATTTTCCGATTCGATGACCCTCTCGTCGAAGACAATTGGTGCCCTAGCCATAAACTGCACTAATCGGAGTTTTACATCCGAGAGTAAAATGTTAACATGATTGTTTTTCAGACTTGAGGTAAACAGCGATTGTTTCATTCATAAATGTTCCTCTCATCATTTGTAGAATACTAGTATCCGTTCATCGTCGATTTCTCATCAATAATGAGGCTAATTGGTGAGTTAAGTCTCTCTATTGACTGTTTTTTCATACAAAGAATGTTTAGGTTCCAGGAGACCAGACTAACCAGCAAATACCAGCGACTAACCTCATTTTATCAGAAGCTATCGCACAAGCCCCGAACCTTTAAGAATCGTGCAAGAAAGGATTAAAGTGTATACCCCAGTTTTGCTCGGCCGTTTTAAGTTCGCTGTAGAATTTCTCATACACCTAAGAACTTGATCATACATACGCTATTAATTATCCTCAAAACGTCAAACAATAATAAAAGCAGAACTTTAGAGATAAATGTATTTGTCTATGGTATGACTCGCAGGGGCTAATAGATCAAGGCGTCGATTTATCTCTGTTTAATGCTGCCTCCCCTAGGGATCCTAGATACTCGCTCATCCATGGCCAGCGCTCCTAGGCTACTGTTTGTTCAGGAAGCACCCGAGTTGTTCCCTGAGTTATTAACCCTTATGCTGCTGGTGGCTAATTTGGCCAATACAAAATGATGCAAAAACACCTTAAAAAATGACTGCACTTGGTATTCATCTGAGAGTACTCAGCGAGGGCTATCCAATTAATACCAACATAGCAGGGGTTAGATGTTTTTCAGAAATATTTGTGCCCTTGTGCCATAGCATTGGAAGGGTTAATAAACAACCTTAGTGACCCAGATAAAATCAAATCAAGATGAAATGCGCTACAGTTCACCCGTAACCCACCCTTTTTACTCTTGATTCCGTGACATTTTCTTCATACTTTCTAAGAGCTTTAAAATTATATCTTATTCCGTAAAGTTTATCTTTACGATGGTGCATGTGTTCACACCTACAGCATCGTACATCGTACATGTTAAATTACGTGCTCTATGCTAAACACTAATGACACTTGTAAGAGCTAGCAGGTGAAGCGACTGATTACATTTTGTCTGCTATTATGAGACATTCCCTTTTATACTCCGATTCCGCCATCATGCAGTTATTATATTTATTGAATTTATGCAAATGATAATTCCCTGTGTCGCCAGTGAAGTTTAAGTGTTGACTAGCAAGTAATTCATGTTTCTGACAGAAGGCTATCACGTTAACTCAAATGAAGAATGTGTGTTCTGAGTTGATAATGACTTCATCAACACACTCAAAGTAGGCCACGAACTGAAATACCTTTTGGACTATCACGCTCCGAGTTGAGATATCCAGTCTTGAAAGGATCATTAAAGCAAATAATGCCGACACTAGGAAGGCCAAGCACCAAGCGAGGAGGAGCAATTGCAGTAATGGGCTAATAGCTAGTTCTAATTTGGCAAGCTCTTCCCAGTAGAAAAAAAACATAGTATCCGGGCTGCAGCACCGAGTCACACGTTAATAGGGGGACTCTCTTACAACGCCGCAGTAAGAGCAATGGTTCCTCAAGAGCAATTGAAGGAAGGAAGGAATTGGGCTTGATACGTCGCTTTCAACAGCTTAGGTCATATTACGACGAGATTACTTCCAAGGGGTCTTTCAATTGCATAAGGACCATAGGCAGTCCTCCACAACGCCGCACATTTATATAGCAACCAGGCCAACCCGCGTGTGAATCCAGCGGAGACACGAACCTGCGAACTCGCGCTTGGGAGCCAGGCATCGTATAAACCACTATGTCACGGCGGATCCCTCCCGCTGACACGTTAATAGGCGGAATCGCCAAGGAGCGTCGCGGTAAGAGCATTGGTTCCTGGAAGAGTAATTGAACCTCATCATCCTGGTAAACCAGATGTTCCAATACATAATTACAAAGGTCATGACGCGGACACCAATCACCGCACTTGATTGGGAATGAGGCTTTGAGTGTTGTCATCCTCCTGCCCTTTAACCATTCGAATGCTAGGGCTACTTTCATCAAAAGCACAGTCACAAAGATTTTTAAACCCATCTAAACCTTGTCATATCGGTATTCATTGAATAGCTCTCGTTGAGTACTCTCAGATGAATAGGATGTACCCATGCCCCATGGTTTCAGTAATTTTTGCATCATTTTGTATTGGTCAAATTAGTTACCATGCAGCAGCATAATGGTCAAGGAGTAAGTAAAGAAATTATTACATACACATACAATTAGAGATAAGGTACATTTCTTTTGAAAAATGTGGCATTGTGCTAGAACGTGGTAAAGGCGAAACTGACACACACACGCATACATACAAACATACATATGCATATATATATATATATATATATATATATATATATATATATATATATATATATATATATATATATTATATATATATATATATATATATACATTGATATATATATATATATATGTATATATATATATATATATATATATATATATATATATATATATATATATATGTATATATATATATATATATTGATATATATATTGATATATATATATATATTGATATGTATATATATATATATATTGATATATATATATTGCAATAGATAGATGCAAGGTTATATACATGTGCAGATGATGCACTATCTACAATACAATGAGAAGGATTATAGAGGCAAGACCAGGGTCAGACAAGCACAGCAGTTGTGTCGGCAGCTGATATCATAAACGGATCTTTATAATGATTAGCCAGAATTATTTCCCAATGTCTGCTGATAGATAGCGGTATTGCGGCTCAAGGTTATAGAATATTGCAGCAGCCAGATTTCCGCACAATGCAATAGCAACTCTATCCCTCAAAATTATTTTTAGTTGAAAACATCCATAAGCTTGCCATTCCCTTGTAGAAACGTTAAAATGATGAAAAGCACGTGTTTATCGAACTTTTCCCATTACATTAATATATACAATTTCAAATGATAGATATATTCCACTGAATGTACCCGAGGTGATCAGAGGCTAAACCGAGTAACGCCAAGGATATCACAGACATGTTGCTTTTGAGGGGTATCTGTAGTTTGGGCCACAGTTAGCCGCTCTTCTAACAATCACAGGCCAGGAAAAGCCTAACTCAGCACCCTCTCATAATGCCCCTTGGATGACCTTGGTGGCTTTGGCAGCTTAAAGAACAAAAATCCGAATATGTATGGGGTATGTCACATACCGCACACTTTTCGAGGCCTGTGATTGGTGGAAGGAAACAAACCGCGGTACAACTTAATTCAGTTTCAACTTAGCAATGCATCGATTGGAACAATTGTAAATGTGAAAACATTTTCCTGCCATGTCATGTGTGGCAATTCTACCGAAGATCATTTTCCTGACCAGAATACCCGTGTTTATTGTTGCCATAATATGTGAATGAAAGGTGACCAAACTGCGTATCCTATCATGCAGGAAGATCATGGTCAAGCGTTGGAACTGTTTCAATTGGCAACAGAACCAGGCTGCATCCTGATCTGAACCCGGCGACAGGTCTTCAAACAAGTTGGCACTAGTTCCAAGACTAAATCTCCTAGATTCTCCCCGGGTCATTAATAATCCCTACGAGCATCCCCTAAGCATTGGTCAGCGCGTTCTGGGGCATTGCGTCAGGTCAAGACATATCTCAGGATGCTGGAATCTTACCAATAAGGTCATTCGTTTCTGCACATGAACCCTTACTAGTATCAACCCTTCCATTGCTGAGGCTAATTTCATTCAAAGCACAAGAACGTAAAGATTTTTGAAAGCCATCTAAAGCTGGTCATGTTGGTATTCATTGAATCAGCTCTCAAGGAGTACTCTCAAATGAGTACCCATTTGCAAGGGTTTCAGTATTTTTTCAGGTTTTTTGCATCATCTTGTATTGGCCACATTAGCCATCAGCAGCATAAGGGTTAAGCAGGATACAATGTGGCATTAACTTGTAGCAAGCATATTGAGTAGTATCAAACCTATTGTGGTCCTGCGCCGAGGTACGGTCAATGTTTCACGCATGTTATCAACGCACGTTTCATTTCAAGTCCAGTTCCTTTGATTGCAAATTCTACTGAGCGTATTGCTAAGTTTATACCTATGTGCTTTTCGTCAAAGTGGTAAGTTTTTGATACTGCAAAACTTATAATTTAAATGTTACATAGTACATGGAATAAATGCACACCATTTGCTTTGCCTCTAGACTTACTGAAAATGTATGGATATAAAGGTACCGTTTGACTGATTGATTCGTAAATGCTTCATAATTTATGTGCATAATCATAACACGTGGATGCATGTTTTGAAATAAATGAATAATAGACCTCTGTATATCAGAATAAACATTTTTATAATTCTTGTAATTCAAACTGGCATCTTCGGGACTGCAAAATCACGCCAGTTAATCTTTCAGTGTTTTAATAGACTTGATAATGCTCTTAAAATACGTTGGTAAACCAATATGCAGATATTTTCACTTCAAATGTATATTTTGCGATGAATAATCGTGAGCACAATAAAGTGATTCTGATGACAAGGGGCCACACTTCAACCACAATTTGCTAATTAGATGGTGTTGGAGAACCATTAAGAATGTCCCGTAGCTGTATGGACCTGAAGTGCTTTAGAAAAGATGGGTATATGCTTATAAAGATATGTATGTTCAAGCTCGAGAAGCACCCAGAGCCAGCAAATTATTGTTTTAACCTTTCCCGATATCCCCGCAGGCCAATCAATCAAATTAATTGATTGATTGATAACCATTTTTTTCTTATCAGCAAACAGATTGATCATTGTTTCCTGTCACTGATCAGCCGATAGTGTATAGAAAAGATGAGACACTAACAGTAACTGATAGAGATAGGCAACTCAGTAATAGCTAAGCTGGGTTATTCAATACGAGGACATGCCAGCATCATGCCCATGCTACCATTGGGTAAAAGTAGACATTAGAATTTTTATTTTCGACAGAAAGATTGTTGCATTATAGTCCAGCCACTGTGGTGGGTGTGGTCACTGAGGGTGTTTGACATCATAAGACAAATTGCCTGCCAGGCAACACTTTTGATCGGTAGAATGATGACACACAAATCATTGATTGAACAAAAGCTTTGATTAGATATTCCCGATTTAATACGATGAAATATCCTAATTTTAACCCTCTCAAAGAGAACATTTATTGGTAGGATATTTCATGATGACAAAGTTGGACTCGAAAACCCCTGTCAGTGTGAGCACTCTTGCTCGGGTTCCAAAGTGTTAAAGACTTCGAGGTTTCAATCTGCAGGGTAAATGCAATCGTCCGTTTCAAATTCTAAATTTGCTCTTTTCTAATCAAATGCGTATTTCATACAAAATTATGAAATTGTATTGGTGACATATCTGTTACTTTCCGATGTTTTCAAATTGACACTAAACACGATTGCAAAATGTGTCACTGGTGTTTTGACGATTGCAGCATCATACGTTTATTACAAAACCAAATGTAATACATTACATCAAAGGTATTAGCAATCGTAAATTCAATAAATAATTACATCAAATATAATAACAACCAGCAATGTAATTAGAAAATACACCAAAAGTAATATCAACTATAAATGGAATAGAAGAAATTACACCGAACGTGATATTAGATGTTTTTTTTCTTTGTCGTTGACTGTTCTTTTGGTCAGTTATTACATTTATAGTCAATCTATTATTACATGATTGATATTACATATGCTGCCACGTATAAAGGTATTCGGTTTATAGTTTGTATCCACTGAAATGTTCACACGACCTTCTTTCCCTAGCAGGCACTGTACACACGGAAACCATTTCAATCCCCTGGGGGATATTCCAGAGCAGCTGGCAGCATATAGCGCACACGCTCCAAGCACTGCGTTATTAATGCTAGATACCCATTTTGCAGCTGGGTAGACTGAGGCAATATGGAATAAACTGTCTTGCCCAAGGACAGGCCAAAGTGCCCCGGCCGGGAATTGAACCAGCGACCTGCTGATTACTAGTCCGACACCTAACCAACTGAGCTACTTTGTCCCTTTTGTCCTACATTTGGTGTTGTAACATACGCTGTTGCCCCTCCGGATTCCATACTAGTGCAGGTCTGAGATCCCCTGTAGGGCATCAAGAAGCATCTCCTAAGTAGTCTGTTTTGCTTCAGTCTGGGCCAAATCCAATTATTGCATGAGAGACGGTGTTTTATAGGAAAATCGTTTTCGCCATTTGTCATGGGATTGCCTCATCCCAGAGGGTAGGGAATAAACTCAGAACCAGAACTTCATCAAAAGGAAATATAATTAATGTGCGAATTATCATTAGGGATTAAGTATACATTATGAAGTATACATACTGTATACAAAGGAATGTAAAGGCCATTTACCCATCAAAACAATTTAAAAAATACGCTTGCATGTATGTGTAAGTATTCACTGTACGTGTAGGTACAGTACAAAACACGTACATAGCAAAAGTGTATGATCAGAGCAAAACTGTATGTCACCATTATAAGACTTAAATTAAGGGTCACATATTATATGGAGATCAAAGTGCAGTGTACTGCCAGCATGCATGTCTAATAAGGTACTCTTTATGGTATAACACACAAGTACAGCAGGGGAATGACAATATTGTTATGCACTGCACTTATTATGGAGACAAATTCCGACATTAATATATGCATGCAAGTAGGATGAGTTATGTATCACTTTAACAACAATTAAGTGCTGCACTCATAACAGCATTAAAACTTTTACCACTAATACGTACACTTACAGGTTACACACTATACATACCGATAAAATATTTAGATATAAGGGGACATGGTGTGCTATGAAGGCTTTGAAAAGTAAGTGCACTGAAACAAGTGCACTAAACATGTTTGTTTTACTGTTATAGAGGGACATCGAATTAGTTGTCTATCATTTCAACGGTAATAATATCAAGCAATCCGCAACGTTTCATAAAATTGGCGTGCAAATTCGTATGAGACCTAATTCCAACTAAAGATGATAACCTGTACCATATTGGTATTCGCAAAATTAAGACAAATATTGGGGAAAACTTAACATGTTCTAGCTTATATCCCCTTCGGACTCAAACCCGTGGGCATAGGATAGAGTATGAATCCTACTAGGGAGTTATAAGCGACGAGTGGTTAACCCATTCATGCCTAGAGTTTTCTAAAACAAGTATCTTTAAGATTTCTGATACTATTTCAAAAGTCATAGAAAATGGTATATGTATTCCAAGATAATCTTAAAGGGATGTGTAAATTGACTTCTGATAAACATTTCATATTGAAATATCTTTACAAATTGCCCTTGTCGGGGATGTATCACAAAAATAGTCTAGCATTGTGGCTGGCACAGGCACACGTGGGTTAACACCGTTAACACCATTTACCCACAGGTTCATGGTTCAATAATTCAGTTGTTTCGTCCTGTCTATTGTGAGCCATAAGAGGCCAGGGGCGAGTGTTATAATGACAGGGCCCCTTGACCTTGACCCACCACACATTAACAGATGACCCTTGAACTACACAGAGAGCCTTGAACGAGAGAGAGAGAGAGAGAGAGAGAGAGAGAGAGAGAGAGAGAGAGAGAGAGAGAGAGAGAGAGAGAGAGAGAGAGCAAAACAATGAATGAATCATCATTTTGACCCTTTTTGATAATTTATGATTGGTATGTAGTGCACAACTAGATGGATCGTATGGATGCCTCGAATGCTCTGCCATTCAGAGAAAGAGAGAGCTAGAGAGAACGGTTGTTGAAAGGCACACCGGCGTACCAAGGTCATTTAGTGATATATCAAAAGAGGCAAAACAAAATTACGATAATTCAACATATAAAAGGTTTGTATTTAACTACACCTCTGAGACTGTGTCACAACCTTGATTGCTGATTCGTGATTTAACTACTTAACTCGTAGTGTCGCTAAACGAGTAGAACACTTAATTGGATATTAACCTATACAATACCTAATAAACCTGCAATAAAAGCATGCATCCTGCATCCGCCGACTGCTTTCCCTTCAAATTGTTGTTAACTATAGTACAACATATTCACACCAACGTGCCAGCAGGAAAGAGGTCAATAGGTAGTCCCACATGAATGGCACATTTACCTATTTCCTAGCTATGCACCCATCTCTTCCAATTACCAATGGACTAAAATGGTAGCTGGTATCCCATGAGAAATTACCTCTACATGAACAGTGTTCTATCCATCTTTATAATGGTATTGCTGTCGCGGTTACCTAACGAATGTACTCAGCCACACCATATTGTGTGCAAAGAAGCATTTATCAAGCACCGCTTTAAAAAAGGTTTGGCATTAGTGCGTATTAGAGTAAAGGTCTCCCGGGACCATTTCATGACTAAGGGTCTGTCCCTAAAGTCGAGTTGTCTAGCACTTCGCGTGTGGAATGCCTGATGTTTTCTCTGCGGCCTAGAGTTCTACATGTAAGTTACATTCCCCTTTGAGGTTTGTCATCTAGCTGCTGGCGACTTGGAATTCGTAGATTGATTTTCTTGTTTTCCATGACGATAAATATTTATTTGATTTTTGCTAATTAGACTTCATGTCAGAAAAAGCTGACAATAACCAAAACACATCATTTTCCTTAATGTCTGGTAGAATGCATGTGTGCATCTTAAAGGATGCAATACTAACATGCAGTATACTTGAATGAGAAAAGTTACCCCGATTTGGGGTGGTTACCCCGATTAGCCCCATGGCTACTTGTAATAACCCCTTTAAAGAAATAAAGATTATATTACCCACAAATATCAAAACAATTTTTTTTTATTGAATTACATAATTTCCTTATAACCATCCAATGTTCCACGAAATAAGCATTTGTTTCAAGCTATGCAAGTCACCGTCGTTATACCTAACTTCATATTCGCATTCTCTCCTGCCATAGTTAATCTGCATCCACAGATCTCTACATAAATATTATACCATCCAGATCATTCCACGCGAGAAATCCCCTTTTGAGCCGTCAAGCTTATCATCCACTGTTTCTGTCTACCATACTGGGTAGGTATAATAAAACTGACGTGTTGGACTAGTCATTGCTACTTACACATACGAGATTGAGGCTGCACCTAATCATCCTTGACATATCTTAAGTCCATCAAGTATTATATAGCTTTTTGCGACGCCTGTGTTTCAACGATGTTGGTCCAGATACGACTCTCTTTAACCCACAACATTCGTTCTAAGATGCCATTGCTATGTGGATCCCTGATACTTTTGTTTTTATGTAACGAATAAAGGATACAATCACAATACATTTGCAAAAAAGGTGATGAATTGGTTCTGAATACTGTTTTTTATTCATATATTTTCCAAAAGATCACTTTAGATAGATGTCACCAAAACCGTCAGTCATTTTGGCCTTTTTTGTCACTAATAGGCTGATTGGGTTGGGACCCGTGGATCCCCCACGATACAGGAAGAAAGGAATCAGTGTTTTGCGACGAGATAGAAAATCAGAACCGGGAAGAAATTCCCTTTTGTTCACGAATTGTTCCAATGGGTCATTCAGTTGCAGAATCACCATAGACAGCCCTCCAAAACACCGCACGTTTATAAAGCGACCAGGCCAACCCGCTTATGGGATCCAGCGGAGACTGGAACCTTCGATCTGACACTTGGGAGCTAAGCATAATAACCGCTAGGCCACGGAAGGTCCCCTCCCTGACATGCAGAGTCACTGGCTATTGCTCCATACAACCCATGAGTCAACACCCTTACGTTCAATGCCAGTTAGATTGAAGTGCCGAACAGAACGCCCTAAGCGTATTACCTATCAGGGACATGGTGTGTTGTGTGGCTTATATAGGTACAGATGAGTGGACAATCATAATGCTGCAAATTATCTATCTGTCCCTGTTTCTTATACTCCAATATTGCGTGTGAACTTACCAAATGTTTCACTGCCAATCCTAGGATGAATGCAGTGTATTAGTACAGCGAGTTCTTTTCAAAATTGAATGGAACCAAATAGATGATGATGATGAGAAAACATTTATATATAATAATAATACTAATAATACTAATAATAAAAATGATCATACTAATAATAACGATAATAATGATAAGCAGAATGCAATGATTTCAATATCAATAATAAAAATAATATACATAATAATATACATAATAATAATAATAATAATAATAATAATAATAATAATAGTAATAATAATAATAATAATAATAATAATAATCATTCAAATGCCTCGTCCACTATTGATTTATTTGTATGGGTAAATGATTCAGCAGATATCTTGACTAGTATAGTTAGCAAAACAAAAACCAGTCCTGAACTGACCTTTCTATCTAAGGACACACATTGCCTCTTTTACCCTTTCTGGACAGAATTACCTAGCGACTATGATGACCCAGTTCAGTCCAATGCCATCATAATGCCTCTCACCCCCACACCCCCTCCCTGGTGATGGCTGACTAGTGACTGTTTTGATCTCATCACATCAGTCAAATCAGACGTTTAATCCTATTTCAAAAGCGGCAGGGACACACAATGGATATGGCATGGCAGCGTGGTGACATTTGGCGAGTGTGGGTCGCTGGGGCTCATTCGTCCATATCAGACATCATCAAACAGAGGGGCTGTTTATAAATGATGCCTAAGCATGCACACACACACACACACACACACACACACACATATATATATATATATATATATATATATATATATATATATATATATATATATATATATATATATATATATATATATATATACATACATAAATATGTATATATATATATAGAGAGAGAGAGAGATACATAATTACATATACATATATATACTAGTATATATATATATATATATATATATATATATATATATATATATATATATATATATATATATATATATATATATATGTATATATATATATATATATATATATATATATATATATATATATATATATATATATATATATATTCATGTCTATGTATTCATCTGCATTATGGAAGAGATTAGGATCAGTTTACGAAGGGAGTTGTTTGTAGTCCAACACCACTCTCGTTTGACTACATGTACCCCTCCTCTATGCATCCACAGAATTGGGAAATTTGCAGATGCGTGGAAGGCCCATAAATTATTTAAGTCACATTAATTATAGTGCAGAGTTGTGTAAAAGATATTCGAGACAGCATTCAATATCTCATCATGCATATACACATACTCATTACGTGTAGTGGCATGCTGTATCGAACGCTTCAATCGATCAACACCAACCACGTGCTCTCGTACAGGTATGGTTTAGTGACACATGCTATATAATATTCATATACTATATACTACAGCTGGTCATAAAATTAAATTAGAGAATGCAGTGCAGTATCTCAGCTCCATATTTGGAGGATTAGAATTACATCATCCACAGATACCATCGCCTTCATTGCTGTAATAGCTCTATCACTGGTGGGGCAATATAGTACTATCCTACTCCATATATTCTATAAATAGAACATAGCAGATAAGAATAAATGCAAGGTGATGAGTCTAAACGTATCGTCCTGTGTTATGTTTGTAACATTCATGTAAACGATATATATATATCTATATCTATATATATATATATATATATATATATATATATATATATTCATATATATATATATATATATTGATATCAATAACTCGTTCACTACACTCGCTCGTTCGTGATATCAAACCACCACTCGCGATAAAAACCATATCACACCCACAACCATTGAGTAACCTATTTATATATATATATATATATATATATATATATATATATATATATATATATATATATATATATATATATATATATATATATATGGCTTTCCTTTGTAGTATTGGCTCAATGGCTGTTTTTTGCTGAACGGACTCTAAGAATGCAACGCTGCGTTAAGCCCGTGACCAGTGTCCATACTTGACCTTAATGTGCTTGGCACCGTATGCTAACTAGCACAACGACTAGTATTCTGGCCACTGGTCAAGGCAGATGGGCAGTAGGCCATACCAGATGATGCTTTCAATTAGCATAGTGCAATAATATGGCATGTAAGGAAGTGTCCTGAATGGCCTATCCATATTCGGTTGCAGTCATAGCAAATACTTCAAACATTGCCTGAGCTGTTTCAGCATTGATAGTGCACTGACAACACGGTTGCTTCCAAAACATTTTCTTATAAATGGCTCAATCACCAAATCCAAGTAATACTGCTTGGCGACAATACTTCATATTTACGTCTCGAATTAAAGGATCTTGATAGGTCTCTCTCTCTCTCTCTCTCTCTCTCTCTCGTTCAGTGGCATAAAATGCTTGAAGGTTCCTAACCCCTTTTTGCGTAAGATGAAATCATTATCATCATCGCAGTCAACCAGATATTTCTCAGAGTATAATACTTGTGAACGAGTTCCCCATGGCAAAACATTCTATATCAACATTCTATATCATCCGGTCTGCCAATATCATTTCAATCAAGTATAGAGAAAATGCTATTGTAGCATAGTCTGAGTCATGTTTGGGATTCATTATATTCAGATAGATCGATACTCTATGAGAAACCGTTGCATCTTTGATATCTAGTCCAACGCAATAGTCTTCACAGCTTCACATTGTAAACACACTCCGCAGCGAGGCAGCTGTTGTGTCTACGATACACGCGCACAGCATCCAAGCCAGTGCTGCCAGTTAATATTGTATACATATCAATATCATCAATACAAAGGCTCGCGTTTTTCACTTGAGAAAGGGAGAAAACCCCATGATTTTAAGGCTACATACCCTTGATAGGTAGACCCTCTGAAAGGCCTCGTCCGTGTTAAATAGAATCCGTGAAAAGGCGTTCACCGTCGCCCTTTCGGCCGACGGAAGGCCGGACGCGGCCATGTTGATGTTACATTGGTACCCTGTATCACTTCTCCCGGCTAGCGGTTTATTTCATTCACTAGCTATAGGGTGAAGTCGTGGAGGCAAGGCGCCAGTGCAGGGATGCACATGCTAGCATAGATTGCTGCGTTCTTGCATACATTATGCGTGCGGGAGGGGGAGAGAGAGGGAGGTCATTCGCAATAGAGGTCTGCTGCGTAAATTGCAGTGTGATAGTACAGAAGGCAGGCGCGGTCGGGCCTGATCGATTCACTATTGATGTTCTACTGTGAATTGCCCGCAACCATCAGACGCTGGACAACAAATAAGCCATAAGCCAACAGAGAGAAGTGGGTTCGTAGAGCGAGGAACCTCACAGGATGAGTCAGCCGTGAGAGGGCGGGGAAGCCCACATTTAAATGTGATGCTCGAGGTCGAGGAGGATACCAGCTCAATCTCTATTCCTATCTCTTAGCATCATCTCAATAAAAAAATTCAATCGATTTGCACCCTATCTTTCTATCCACACACACACACACACACACACACACATATATATATATATATATATATATATATATATATATATATATATATATATATATATATATATATATATATATATATATATATGTATATGCATATATAGTATATACAATTTGGAAGGAGCGCAGACAAACATACATATATATATATATATATATATATATATATATATATATATATATATATATATATATATATATATATATATATATATAAATATATATATATGTATATGTGTGCATATATATATATATATATATATATATTTATATATATATATATATGATTATATATATATATATATATATATATATATATATATATATATATATATAAATATATATATATATATATATATATATATATATATATATAATTATATATATATATATATATATATATATATATATATATATATATATATATATATATATATATATATATATATATGCATATATAGTATATACAATTTGGAAGGAGGGCAGACAAACATACATACATATATATATATATATATATATATATATATATATATATATATATGTATATGTGTGCATATATATATATATATATATATATATATATATATATATATATATATATATATATATATGTATATGTGTGCATATATATATATATATATATATATATATATATATTTATATATATATTTATATATATACATATATATATATATATATATATATATATATATATATATATATATATATATATATATATATATATATATATATATATATATATATATATATATATATATATATATATATATATGACTACCAGAATGACATCGGTTATTTCATTCCCCAGCTGTGTGTAGGGTCTTGATTTGGCTTTGCAAATACTTGCAATATTAACCTAGATAAGCTTAGAGACAAACACAATATGAGATCTTTGCTTGGATGTACATGTACATTTGCAGCAGAGCGTTTCCTCGTACCCTGAGGGAAAATCAATAAACACATCTAGTGCAAATTCTGGTCTATAGATGGCGTGCTGGGAAACCCAAGCATATCGAGCGACATCTATTAGAGGAAACACAATTCTATTTGTTATATTTCCATCGATGCACACCTCTCTATTGAGTACATGAGCAGTACATGGCTTAAAATTGTTATATATTCTAGTTAGGACAATGATACTTAGTTGTACCATTTTTGAACGAATACTTTCATCTTTTTTATTACGATGATTCGTGTAAAAATAATTCAGCATACTAGATCCTTTATTCTATATCATCGTATGTTGACTTCAAGCCAATAGCTCAATTTGACTTGCTATTACATGGTTTGTATGCCACAGAGGAAACACCAGCACTCGAGCTCCCCTTATAAAACTGCATACTCACTATACATTTTCAAGGCAGCAATTGAATTTAGCATTTCACTACAAGTGCAATATCAAACAAATCTAAGCTATAAGTCTACCGACACCAAGACAACGAGTCCAACTCACGTTTGTAGATTCGACGGGAGTTCCAAGTGCCGCGAGAGTCTCGTACCAGGACCGACGGGTCTGCGAGATTTCCTAAAAGGCGGAAGGACAGATTAAGAGATATATACAAATAATGCAAAAACGTGGGTGAAAACGGTCGCTGAATAACCAGGACGTTCTTCACGAAGTTGTATATCATTTTTTTCTTTGAAAGGGAACTAATTCTACATTCTAAACCTGTATTACGTATTCCAACAATATCAAGTTAATACTGCTGTTGTGTTCATAATGTATCTGGTATTGTGTAAATGAAAAATGAAGGAAGGTGACATAACGTAATCAATGTCATGTCTGAAGACAGGATTTGAGGATGTTTGATAGTGAATCAATTTCCTTCCAATTCAGTCAAACAGATTTGATTGTTTAAGTCTTACCATTACAGTACACTTATTTTCAGTTTAGAATCTTTACGTTTGACTGTTCTTACAAGTGATTACGTTAAGTCGGATTTAACTAACTCAGTCTGTTATTTTTGCATAATTATAATTGAGAGATGATATAAATCATGAGCATAACATAACATCAAATAACATATGTAGTTTACGAAATACGTGAGCCATGAAAGTTATATGGTTTGGCAGCACACACTGACATAGTCAGAAAAGAGAACATGCCACACTGCAATAGTATGTATCTCCATCTAGTGGTGACTTGAGAAACTAAAATTGAAGGACCTGTTTAGAACGAGGAATATTGCCGCTTTATGAAACTCTCATTGACAGCAGTCCTAATGGAGATATTCATGGATTGATTCAGTTTGCACATACAAATATTTGGGCAAAAGTGACATATAAATATTAATACAATGGATACAGGTTTAGGTGTGTGCAATCTGTTATATATTTTTTTTATCATTTTAGACTTAATACGGTTCATAATTTGAGGTTGTGAAGAAGAGGTTTTTGTAATGTTTATCTGTTTATGTGTAAAGGTACTTGCAATTATGTATTCCCTGTTCTTTGTGTATTTTAAGTTATAACGACTTGCCATACATAGAGAACTAACTATGTCACGGTTCATGAAATTACATCTATGCAGAATATCCTTAACATCTTTTATCAAAGGATATACGTTCCATGCCAATGCCATATATTGCTTACACAAGTGAAGGTATCGGATATAACTTGGAGTTGTTATGTGCCCTTACTATATTCATTGCTACAACCTCACGTCATATAATTCAGCATATATTGCTTTTGTTCTCAGAGACTTTACATGCAAAACCACGCATTGCTGAATTGTATCATTTCGGTTAGGGTTCACTTGAGGTGCGACGGCATTATTCAACATCCATACCCTAGGATTCCGATATAGTTGACGTTTTGACATATAGGCCCAGCACACATAAAGAGCCCTATGCTGGAGGCAAGGGGTAATGGGATAAGTATCAATCAACTCACGTTTTACATCACTAGTGCATATAGTTCTAAAATATGTCCTACCAAAGGCAAACTCTGTTATGGTGAAAGTATCTTTAGATACCCGGGGTCTCCACAATCATACTAAAGATACCATCTGCTAAGAAGAACACCTTGCTATAGACACCAGCCCTTAAAATCTACAAGTGACAAGTCTATTGTTATTTTTCCACCTGTACAGTACAGACCAAGCAGTGACTACTATTGCCACTCTTAGGTGATCCCTGGGGTACTCTGTAGATTTTGTTTATTCATATTTGACTATCAACACTAGATCTAAGTATATAATGAATGACTGAGTGTTTAAAAGCACATATGCATGTACACACAATGGTCATTTAGTACCATCAAATATTTCCAAAAAGTGGTTCTTTGTTAGAATCCCTGGTCTAGCTTGAATTGATCTTATCATGCACCTATTATCTATTTTGATCAAATTTATATAATATGCTTAATTGTATATTCGTGTAACGAGAGTTACAGTCAATAACATAATAAGTTATCCTAAGGCATCGTCAATATCTTCAGAATGTTACTCTGAATAACCATGGAAATAAAGACAATAGAACCATCTCAAATAAACCATCAAGTAGCTTTTCCCCAGCGCTGCAAGTGTTAACCCTGGTCCTGCTGAACCCAGAAATATTGGGAGACACTAACTAAGCTGCTACACTGCGAAGACAGGAGATATATGGATGCACTTGCTGAACTGCTAATGACCATTTGAATAGCTCTATCTATAGGACCCCCAGAGAGCCTGTACATGACCTCAAAACCACTCGTTTCTGAAGACCCCTGCCAGATCTTCACTATGACGTATGGCAGGTTGAGGGTAATTCCTCAGAATTCAAGGTATACCAATGGTCATTTTTGTCCCCGGGTACCAAACACAATGCAGTTGGCAGGTTAGGTTACATCCAGCAAGTCAGCATAACAAGGGTTAACACCCATGTGTTCAGTGCCTTCTACCAGTCTTTACCCATATAGTTTACTATGTGATCCATCAGTGGTAGATGGTGGCAGTTCTTTGATCCTGGAAGTTACTGTTCCTCCCAAACCATGTCACCCGTGTGCCTCACACACCGCGTCACCAGGGAACAGTTTAACGCATTGTGGCGAACACTGCACGTCAAAACTACTGACCGAAAACATCAACTCTACACTGACATGTTCAGGACACTTCAGGACATGTGCTTAATCAGGTCAGCGGATGGTGGGACAGACTCTTGGGGTTATCCCAGTACGCTGGTAGACTCTAGATGTTACAATATAAACTCTCTCTGTAATGTGTGTATCTTATTGACTGCTTAACTATATGTACACAATAAAGATAAATTGAACTAGGAAATAATCCAAAACACCACCAAACATTACCAACTCAAAACAGGTTGCAAATGCACAGGCGGTGCATGGGCACGCATCGCAGTTGTATTGCATTTCGTGAGTTACCTGTTTTGTCTTTCGTCCTAGATTTTGCTTGCGCACTATATTACTTTTGAAATAAACTATGTAATTATGTGGCCGTTATTAATCACACTAATCTGAACCAGCAATCAAGTGTGATCGTATTTGAGGAATTGGATAACATTACATTCTAGTAAAATACATGGTCTCCATTTCCTACGTCTTGAAAATATACACGAATTATAAAGCAATCCCATATAAGACTCGCAACCAAGCATACCCTGATTGAAAGAAAATGGAATATCACAATAACCGTATATTTCAATTGGGTATTCCTTTAATTCAGCCTTGAAACTGCTGATGTCATTAGAGAACAGGAATGCTAAGATCTTAAAGGAAAGATTTCCAAGCCTCTTGAAAGTTAGCTGAGAGTTTCTGGTTATAAAAGGATGTTTAGTGTTTACTATGGAGTAAATGAGGTGTGTAATAGACAGATTCAATAACTATTGGCACAGGTGGTCTCCCCTGTTAAACCACCTACAAGTTTATCATGAGAAGTACCTAAGTGAATATCACATGCTGGTTTTGTCAAGGTTTGTTCATAATTATGACGGTAACCACCTACTGCTAGTATCAAATGCAATACATCCGCTGACATGACCTGGAATTAGGAATTTCTATTATTCTCACCCTTTCTGACATATTTAGGCTATATAGTGACTAGCCAATTTTAAGTGATGAAGGAAACAAGAGTACCCGGTGAAAGCCTGCGTACATTCCCAGGTCACTGGCAACTTTCTCACACGCCGTATCCGCGATTCGAGCCTGGACAGTGGTGAAAGACAGCTAGCGAGCACTCGGTAGCAATGCCGTTTACCACTCGGCCACCAGGACAGGCCATGGCCAACAGGACAACTCACACACTATGAAACAATTCCATTAATTATGATTGTGAGGCCCTAAATTACGTGCAACAAAACCTTCCAATATATTTCAACATGATGTTATTAATTAGCAACCACGAAATGAAAAACATCAATATATTGAAAAAAGAATACAACTGCGGCCAGATGGCCTGAAAGCATCTCGGCAAATGTTTGTTTAAAAAGTGGCATTTTTGTATAATGAAGTCCCCGAGGCATATGAGTGTCATCCTACAAAGGACAGAGATATTGATAAAATAGCTTGTATATTTCTTCTTGTACATATATTAATGATTATTCAGTCCAAAGGTCATTACTAATTACCATGAATTTGTTTAGTCATAATCAGTTTTGGCCACACTCTGATTCCCATAAATCTGTGGGAATCTCCTCATAATTGTTCCTCGCCTTAAGGCATTGTTCCAACGATTAATGATGCCCTCTGGCCATCTGTCTGCCCTGGGTTGTGTCACGACTACTATACGCTAGTACTGTAGACATATTTAGAGATAATGACAGGCGATAAATACTAGTAACCTTAAAGCTGACCTCTAGACCCTCACCTTTTGTTTATAATACACTTATCTGGGTACTTTTCAAACACTCTTGCCGCAAAGCATATCATGATTTAATTTTACAAAGATCTTGATCATGCATGAACACAATTGGATGCATGAAATTGAATGTCAGTAGTTTTATCAATTGTTTCCAGTTTACATTGTTTAGTACCTGTTACACTTTCAGTTTGTACAGGTTCATTTCAGAAAAAGCATAGGAGTCAAAAAGACATATCAAACCATGACACTAACTTATAAACTGCAATATCTACGTATTAAAAGGAATGTGAAAAAACGTATAAATAGTAGTATGACATCTGTATTTGTGTTTTTGAATATACTATTATTCCGAGGGAAATGACCCAACATAGCCCGACAATACACATGTATTTAACCTGTACCACAGATATAACAGTGGCATTATTGTAAAGTCCTTGGTATAGTCAATAAATACTTATACTTATACTTATACTTGATAAGACCTGCCCATCATATGCATGGGAAAACTTAAACAGTTGATACCAATGAATGTTGGACCCTGATTCTCTTAAATCTTAGAACTCATAAGCACCTATGTAAGAATACATATACATATTCGTGTTAGTTGTATCTTTTATAGGCTGCCTTAAGTAACACTTCTCCTACCTCTAGGCCAACCCAGAGGAACTAGACTAACGGCTATATGTGACTTACAAGAGTGCCTAAAGGGTTAGGTACCAGGCTTGCTTTGTTCCATATCGTGACTGCACAAATACCTTTAAGACAGAGTCCCCGGGCTAGACGTTGACATTATCAAGATACTATAGCAGTCTGTGTTGATATTGGTCGATAGCCAATTAATATGCTAGACAATCATGGGTGATCAACTTTGATAAAACGTATACTCAGTGGTTATGATAACACATATAGTAGATAGCGTCCTACAGTATTCTAGAATGTGACCTGAACGTTTACAGTTGTTACATAATCAAGATCTAAGATTAGTCTGTGATCTGCGTTAATCTATGTCGATAGTCATTGAATTAAGCACTCGACGATTAAATGTACAATTTTGATAACACCTACAGCATATATATATATATATATATATATATATATATATATATATATATATATATATATATATATATATATATATATATATATATATATATATATATATATATATATATATATATATATATATATATATATATATATATATATATATATATATATATATATATATATATATATATATATATATATATATTAGTTACTAGATCACAATGGGTAAGTTCGTAGGTTACGTCAGCATGTACTCAAAATTAATTATTCAGAGATTGATGCTCTCTGAGACCTAATCAGAAATCATTTTGCATTTAATCAGCCAAATAGCAGTGGTTATGTTATTACAAGATAACTATGAGTTTAAAACAAGATAGAGAAACACCTCCCTTTTCTCATCAAGCAATACCTATATTTTAACAATATACTTCCAATACTATTAGGATATATTCTGTTGGTATACCAATATTCTGGTTATCTGTTAATCCTTCTCGATTACAAGATGCTAAGCGTGAACGGATTTACTACACTTTCGCGCTGTGGGGATCACAAAATATTATTTTCGTAAATCATCTCTCAGCACACACACACCTTTCACTAGTGAATGTAACTATGTGTAGGCGTCACATAAAAAGGGAATGACACCACAGGAAAACCATGTCAACGGCTTTTGGCGCTCAGATGATGTTCACTACTGTACACGCAGTCGTCAGACTATGAACACAACAGCTCTTAAAAGACATAAATCACCATTGCAAAGGGCAGTACAGTCAGATAAATGGTATTAGAAATTAATTTGAGCAACTAATTTATTTGTGGGAGAAAGTAAGACATAACATGGCATATATCTATCTATCAATTTATATATCTATATATCTATATATCTATATATATATATATACATATATATATATATATATATATATATATATATATATATATATATATATATATATATATATATATATATATATATATATTATTGTTGTTTTGCACAATAGTGTCAACTGTTTTCGTGTCATGAGTTAAAGTCTATGCTCACATGACAGGCATTGCACTTAGATATCAATTAATTGTGCTAGAAATTCCTTCATGTCGGTTTCTACCCTTTGGGTCGTGACATCTGGAAGGCGCTGACAGTAGCTGTAAACCATGCAACGTAATACAGTATTAGACTAGCCGTGTATTCACATGTCATGCTAGAATATTAAAACACTCTAGTTTTCGCACAAAGTTCAAGATGAAAATCTAGTCGTTAAACATCAAAACAATTATAATATTGACTGCCTCGTATTCTTTTTTCACTATCATTTGCGAATTTCTTTCAACCTACTTTGGTCGTTGTCGAAGTAAATTCTAAGTCTTTGCTTAAGTTGGAAGAATTGTTTCTATCATCGTTCCTTAAAATCACGCTTTCAATATTCTAATGGTTTGGAATGCTGCCATCTCATCACCATCAAACAGCATATGACCAGTTCATCATACGTTCTCATTAAATGGTGTCATATTTTGAATTCCGTAACGCATAGTCCCTACTGTCAGTTGAGATATGAGATGAAAGTTCAGTATCACGTCCTTGTTTACCTCACTGTATATTTTTCTTCTGCAAAACGGTTGGAGAAATATATCTTTCTTCTAATCAGGCCATGCATGTGTGCAATTACGTCATTAGCTGGCTGGCACTGTATGATACAACACACATTCCGTTACGTCTCGTTAATACCGAGATAGAGAGATAGGGATAAGGATATCCATTTTGATTTTGACCCAACGGAAAGACATTTTTATTTTTAAAATATCTCAAGCATATCCTGGGTATTTGTCAAGCCTGTATTCACCTGGGCATCATTGTGTTAAGGCGAGAAAGACACTTATCCCACTAATTTGTCAATCTTGTTTTCAAACATATTGTCCTATTTAGTGGTCGCTCTTATAGCTGTGAACCAAGATACACTTTCAATATGTCTGTTTGCTAGATGATTTGTAACATATATTTAGTTTTGAACAAAAACGGAATATGCTAAGGCTCAGGCAGTGATAATTACACAATCAGGTACAAACTAAGCAAGTTTTCATATTGACAGGTTTCCCTTTACATGTATTTTGAAATATGGATACCATACTGTTATTGATACGTGTGTCTTCATGTTGATGTATATGGGTTTTGATTCATAGAACGTTACTAGTAATGTCTCAATGTCATACGTTATCACTGCATGTATGTGTGATACTATCATATGTAATACATAACTTACACTGTCTTACTCCGCTTTAGGATTTACATACACTTTCTATATTTTTACTCTGCATTAGGATATCTAGATAAAGCAAAGAGACAATGTATATATAATCACCTGAAGACCACTGGCGTCAGTTTCCCCTTCACTTGCAGGCATTGTGTAAATCCTATCGATAATCCAAACCTAATCGAGATTCTCCTCCTAACAACTGTCTTTCCCCTCGCCGACAACACGAGTCACGGGTAACGAAAGAGGTAGTAGCGATACCAGACAACGCGTAAGCTCTCGTGGAATCCCTCCTATGTCCGAGACAAATATGTGCCTATTATATAAAGTGAAGGCTAGGTCAGGGGTTCACCGTAAGATGGACACCGTCCGTCTCTGTACACAAGCACAGTTGGTCAGTGGTATTTACAGATTCTCCGTCACACCACAGAAAGTGGCCTCGTCGGCTGGTATTGCGGTGAGAAGGTCTATTTGCTGTGTCCTATGTTCTGTGTGTGTATATCTTCCTGCCCTACTTCCCGGCATGAGTGTCGTATTATGTATTATGCCTACTACCTGTTGACTACCGCGATGGTCTATATACATGGCGGGGGGTCACCCACGCTTAAGGTGAACGCGGGAACGTGCCTTATGATTGTAGTGGCATACCTTGAGGATAGTTAATATCATTGGAAGGAAGGAATGTGGTTTTTACGTCGCTTTCAACAGCTTAGGTAATATCACGACGTGAAAGAAACCCGGAACTGGGAGGAAATTATTTTCCCTTCACGAATAGTTCCAAGGGGTCTTTCAATTACAGAAGAACCATGGATAGCTCTCCATAACGCCGCAAATTTATATAGCGACCAGGCCAACCTGCTTGGGGATCCAGCGGATCATATTATTGGATCTAAGCATTAGTTAAATATGTAGATTTAAGAAAATGTTTTTTTTGATAAAGATGAATTATGGTTTGCATTTTCTCATTGAATTTGAGTAGGAAAATATTCTAATCAATATGGCATACAGTTTTTGAGATTATTGGAATCTAACCCTTTGTGGAGATAGCATTGTTTGCTGATTAGCCATACGCACATATCATGGCGTTATTTGGGGAACATCATTAAATAATTCGGAGGATTTAACTACCAATGAGTATAAATACGGTGATCGTCAAATGTCATTGGATATATTCAGTACTTCTTGAGTATTAATGTAATGAATAGACGAGCTCACTTGTCCATATGTTGGTATTTATATGAAAATTCTTTTAAGCGTGTCTTAATTTGAGAAATCAAGCATTCAAGGCTATACTAAAATAAGCATTTGCATACGAGGGAACACTTCATCAACACTTTTGGTATATACGAGGGTAGGTTTTGTTAAATTCGAGAAAATCTTAAAAAGCATTTAGGTAAATATGAGGTTTTACTTTATAAGCATATTTGGTATATATCAGGATATACATTTTACTATCCTGATATATGTCAGACGATCTATTGGAATACGGTAAATACGAGGGGTTACATGTACTTCCTATCTTGGTATGCATAACAGAATACAATGCACTATTATAATATCCATATGACATTTGTTTCAATATTATCCTGTAAATGATGGTAAATGTATAAATGTATTTAAAAGTAATTAAAATACAAATAATTTATTTATTTTACTGATGGTACGGTAGATATAAAATGGTAACCTATTCGCTGGTAAGGATGTATAATGAGGCCAGTCGAATATTTGGAGCACCTCTCTGTTCAAGATAGAGTACCCCTGCTGTACCAGTAGCATCACTGGCAGTCTTCCCCTCACAGCATGTAGCGTAGATGTCTCTCGGCAGCTGAGTCACCTTGAGCACAGACTAGAGGAATCATTACACAGACACTCAGCCTCCCACGTGGGAGGAACAATACAGCACTCGATACGCTTAACCCACTGTCATCAACCGTAAATGATGCATGTTATATTACGATGGTGCAGGTGTGAATGGCAGAAAAAATAGGCTGTTTTTCTGGAAAACGACAAAAGAATAATTATTTTGCTGCTTTTGGAACAGTGAAAAAGACATTCTGTGGTTTTCCAGAAAAACAGTGTCAAATACAAAATCATTTGACGAGTGAAAAGCTCATTATTGACTTGAACACCACCATGAGGAATTATATTATCTTAAGAGATAAATGCAATATTTTGAATGTTGAATTTAGAATATCGATTATCGTCCGTTTTTCTGCAATGTTTTTTTTAAATCATGGACAGCCAGTTGTAAGTGATGGAGGAAACCGAAGTTCCCGGCGAAAACCACCGCCCAACCGCAAGTTACTAGCAAATGCTCCAGCCGGGATTCGAACCTGAGCACTGGTGAAAAAAGCAAGCAGTCAGTGGCAGAAATTTGGAATTTCGTTTTTTGTCACATTTGTGCCATATTGTAGCCAATTGAGTCAGTGGCAACGCCATAGACTACCCGACCAGATAGGACATGTCCTATTAATATTTGGTCACATGTACGTTCTATTAAGCAGTATACATCAGTAGGGATGTGCTGGCTTTCTTCTCCGTAAAAGTGGCTGCAGGCCTTACTAGGTGTAATTGTTACACACTATGATATTTAAATCAATGCTTTCTTTGTCTATAAGAATGCCCCTTGGGTATGCATGTTAGTTTCAAAACGAAAGCATACTTTATTTATTCAGTACTTTTGCTGTTTTTCTTTTGTTTTTCTTTCTTATGAATTAATAGATAATTGATGTTCTAAGTTAATTACTAATTATGTTCTTTAAATTTATGGCGCTACTTCCTAAGTTAAGGAATGTAATGTCTGAATTATGTAAACAGGCAGATCTTTTCTGTGTACTATTTATAACGTTGATGTTATGTGGTCTGGAGACCCTATTTTTGCCAAGAGAAAATGCATATATGTTTTTTTGTATCTTGAATACGGTCAATAAAGAATATATATTGCTAAGTGCTAAATCATAACATACTAGCTACGGTCACGGTGCTGTCTGATCCAAATCAACTTATCTGAATAGGTAAATATAATGCAAGCATATTGATGATAGGCGTGGTGTGCTTTGTTGTGATGAAGGTTTAGTAGGTGACAACTGGCGGGTGATTTGTTTGAGTTTTTTGATGAGCAGATAACGATGGGATCAAAAGTGCTAGTATCATAACTAGACAGTTGCACACAGATATGAATCAGTATTATCATTATATCTGTGTGTCGGTGCATGTAACATAATCTTGTTTGGACTTAGAGAGCTGCACTTAAGCATTTTTTTAAACTTATGATGAGTATCATCAAGATAAAGCATAAGTACTTTATGAGATTATATAGATGTTGGATGGCCTTACTTTTCCTTAACCCATTTAATATGTGATAATTATGATTACTAGTATTTGATTCAATTTCCTAATGTCTGGTTCGATTCTTCTCGGCCTAGGCATGTGGAAAAGTTGCCAGAGACGGTGGTTTTCGTCGAGTAGTACCATTTCCTCCGCTACCTAAAGCTATCTAGTCAATGCTTACTGCAATATAGCAGAATAGGTGACGAAAAACGAAATTCCAAATCCAAAAATTCGTGACTCAATTTTCTAATAATTGCCCATATATATGCAGTCGTATTTTCCTAATGTAAGTCTTTATCCCGCCCCCCCCCCCCCCCCCGCCCTCCCACACACATATATATATATATTTAGCTGTATAGTCTAACTGCCAGGTGTTTCAGCCAGCCTGGAGGTGCATCCTAGAGCTCCCTATCGCCCACCAGGCTTACATGCTATACTCATGACTGAAGGAGGCTAGACGAAGTCATATAGGGAAACACAAGCCTCAGGTGACTTTGTAATTACGGGTAAATCTTATCTACCTGTCATGGAGGTGATCAAACGCCTTCTCCATGTCACAGCGCAGATTCCCATCGGGATAATTGAATCGTGTTTTCACTATGAAGTGCAATAAACGAGAGGGCATTGCGTTATTGTTTTACGCCATTCTTAGGCACTTGCATTACTTTGAGACAGGCAGGCAAAGCAATAAAACAGTATATCAATGTAGAGAGAAGTGGGACAAAGGCAAAAGATGGCTTTATCAGGAAATGACAATGCATATTTTAGACATTGTCAGTATCTCTAAACGGAAAAAATGGCCAACGAAACAAACCAATTTTGGAAAATGAGAAACTCATATTATAACACAGCGTATGCCTTTTAAAGCCCAAGTATATACTGGTAAATAGCACAAATATATACTGGTAAAAAGGGCATGTATATAATGGTCAACAACACAAGTACATACTTGTAAATAAGTATATACTTTTTTATAGGACATGCATATACTGGTAAATAGAACAAATATATACTTGATAGTAAGGCATGTAAATACTGCCCACTTGCACAGGTACATGTATATAAGGTAAATAGGACATTTATATACTGGTTAATAGCATATGCACACACTGGTAAATAAGACAAGTATATACTGGTTAGTAGGACCAGTGTATACTTGTAAATTTAATACAGGCGTGTTTATACTGGTCAATAAAACAGGTATATAAGGTAAATAGGACATATTTGTACTGGTAGATACTTGGCACGTATAAACGGGTAAATAGGAAAGTACTAAACAATAAATAGGGCAATTATGGCTAACTTATCATAAGCTGTAATTATGCAATACAAATACGGAATATGCTAAGCCTCAGGTGATAACGCCAATGTGGAATACGTTCCTAGGGCAACAGCATAATTAGCCTAGATTTCTAGGCTGTCATAGGTATTTTTCTGTCATGTATTTTCTGTTACCAGGCACCAAATAGTCCAGGTGGCCATGGTGGTCAATTTAGTTTACACTTATCTCACCAGGATTCAGTCTAAATAAGACAAACCTATAGATATCGGAGGATCAGTCATCTGTCTACCATACCTGATACTACACCACACTGCTTGGTCAACACAATATGTAATTCGAACTTTTTAGGGACTAGGAACCTTGTTTACAGCACAGTGAAAGAGCGAAGTCACATGGTTGAGTTCTCTCCATCCTTATGGGTATACCTATAGCAATGTCTCTCTTGCTTCCATAAAGGCTTCATACATCAATCAAGGTGGCGTTTTACACTCCTTTTCCACAACAGCCCCGAGTCCAAATGGCGCAAACATGACAATAAACAACGAAAATGAAATCTAGAACTATAGGTTATTTATGTACCGCGAAAACGGTCTTTGTCGATACCTGTGACTCAACGTGAGGATTATAGAGTTTAACATGCTTAGAAAGATAGCTAAGTCAATAGTTTACGGCATGTAAGGACAATGTTAATTTTGACTAGAACTTATATGAGTATAGAAAGTATCATTTTACAATAGCAATATCAGCCACACATCGAATGCCCTCATTTATGACTTTCCTCAATTTCAACAATTTTCGACATTAAGTAACCGTTTCCATACAGAACAATAACAGCAGTAAGTTATGCCGTAAATGTGTCTGTGTAATATTCTGAAAAGCCATAATTAAGATCTATTAAACAATAGTAAATACGATTGTATTTTTTCCAACCGGACATTGTTCTACATCCAATTCGTCGAAGAACTTCTTCAGCTGTTGATCACTCATTCCCATTGGATGACCCATAGCGAGGATTGACAGGATGACCACAACTGACCTCTCTCTCTCTCTCTCTCTCTCTCTCTCTCTCTCTCTCTCTCTCTCTCTCTCTCTCTGAGATAGCCTCAATAGTTATATTCCAATATGCCAATGATCCTTGAGATGTCTTTCAGAAGTCACACCAAGAAAGGCGTGTGTATCTTTACGTATATCAGAAGATATCCAGGGAGTGTCGGCATGAATTGACCAGTGTCCGAGTTGGGTTATGGATAAGTGTAAAGAACTATATGTACAGCACACTGAATGAATCATGCATGCTGTGTTGTCGCTGCATTACATAATCACATCAGCTTATAAATAGTGTTGACGAATTTATCACTATCTCCAGCTAGTAAGTTATATGTCCTCAGAGGAATAAAATGGACAGTAACTAGTACACATGCAGTGAGAGGCGACAGTTTAGATAGTTAAGTACGTGAAGAGACGCGTGTTTTATCCTAGAATCGTCCATGATTCCGATCATCACTTCAGCTTTACAGTGAAAATCTAAACGATATTTCCAGGTAACAAGCTAAATTGTCTGCCATCTGGACTTGTGCCCAGGTATTCTCTGTAAGATTTCAGTATAGGACTTGTAAACTATTTAGGTACCCGATATAGCATGCATTTTGTCTTATCGTAGTATTTGATTGATAATCACCGCAGCTTAGCGGCGACAAGATAACTAGGTTTCCATCAAGCGTAAATTGTTGAGACAAAGTAGGTAATTAATGAGGTATGTGTTTGTGTGTTATCGTTGAGGTAAATAAGGCATCATTGCGGTCCGATGCTCCATATGGCACTCGTCCTAGCCGCCCCGGGGCCATAGGAATTATGCGGAAGTTATGCCCATGACAAATACCGACGTTATGTAATGGCGGACTTTCTATTCCTAGAAACTTTACTGTATGAGTTTAGAACTTTAGACGCCACTTGGGTCTTGAAAGGAAATATGGCTTTGTTCTTCATACATAGCATAGACCCATAACTTTGACTTGGTCACTTTTAAATTACACTAACGTCCATCGTTATACAATGATGATCTGATTTGCTATTCCTAGAAATATTACTCTGTGCATTCAGTACATCAAAAGTAACTTTGGTCACTCAGGACTCAGGAAAGCGTGCTCTTCACGCATCACATACTTGGACATTTGGACACTTTTAAGTCTAAATTGAGCTCGTACATCATTATACAATGATGATCTGACTTCCTATTCCTAGAAACTAATTACTGGACGCGGTGTATTCAGCACATCAAACCTAACTTGGTCACACAAAAAGGCTTGTTGATCTTGACACTTTTAAGTCTAAAATGAACCCGTACATCACTATACAATGATGATCTGACATGCTTTTCCTATAATAACGTTTCTGGATGCATTCTACACATCTGAAGTAACTTGGGTCACACAGGAAAGCTTGTTCTTAACGCAGGACATACACTCATAACTTTGACTTAGGCACGTTTAAGTCTTAATTGAAAGACATTTCGCTAAACGTAAAACTTAATACGGTGTTTCAACTTTCTACTCAGCAGTCACTCATGGAAATATCATTTAAGTCATCAACTATGGTCAATGACCACAGAGTCAATAAGCCCAGAATCCCCTCCAGGCTATTCATCCTATTTTAGTTATTGAAATGACGACCACAAGTTCTATAAGTATAGTAAATAAAGGATGGGAATTATATATGATATCCTGAATAGCAATATGTGTATTGTAATTTGTATTGTAACCCTTCCAATGCTGAGGCTACTTTCGCCCAAAGCACAAGAACGCAAAGATTTTTGAAAACCATCTCGACCCTGTCATGTTGGTATTCATTGGATAGCTCTCGCTGAGTATTATCAGGTGAGTACCCATGTGCCAGGGGTTCAGTCATTTTTCAGACTTTTTGCATAATTTTGTTATAACCAAAATTAGCCACAACCAGCATATGGGTTTAGCAATAGATAGGTCGACTAGCACATTTTGCCATTATTACATCATTATAGCCTAGTTAGGTGAATATGAGTGCAATGCCTTGGAGGTATGCCGGTGACATTGGACATCATAACCACACAGCCTGACAGGTTCGTGCTAGCCGCAGTGATTGCGCATTTTCTCTGAATATCTTAATCAGACAAAGAGCAAATACACGCCAAAAACCTATCATGGTTTTCTCCCGGGTATGATTTATATAGCATACTCATTATATTAGTGTCAACGGTTCGCAGAACAAAGGGGAGACATTTCTAATGACAAAACTGAATATCTGTTGCATGTCAAACGTCTGTGAGTAATAGGATGAGATACGAACGTGTCAATTCACTAGACAAAAGAATCCACACCTGAGTTAGTGCGATAAAATGCATATAATACCATCAGCACACACCTTAAGATGGGGACCAGTGTGTATTGTATTGCATCGTATGTGTATTGACTGTACAATAAATTTGTACAAAATCATCGCAATACATGTATAATAAGAGGGGTAAACTATTTTGATTCACAAGACTGGTCTCTGTATATTGTCTCACAGAGCCTTTAAGGCTTAAGCATTTACTAGTATCAAGTGTAATTTGTGTAGAAATCCTGTAAACTCAAAGTCCTTAAGAATGATCGAAGGTGGAAAAATGCAAAACTGTCATCGTGCAATTTTATTGCATTATTAAGATGTGCAGCATGTAGATATCAGTGTTACTTTTGGTCACACAAAGTTGCCTATGACTTGGGGTTAGGCAGTGGTTTTCGCCGGGTAATAACTCAGTTTCCCCACCAGTGACCAACTGGCTAGTCACGACTTAGTCGCAATACGGCAAGAAAAGTGACGAAAATCAAAGTTCCGCGGAGGGAGGTGGTTGTTGACAAACTTAAGGTGCTAATGAGCCGGTGACCGCGGTGGTCCTGAGGCTATGAGTAAAGTGTTTGGCCAAGTAGCCCGCCTTCATACCTGTACCAGCACGGTACAAGTACACCCTTATTAGGCGTAATCACATGCCATATGAAACTGACAGCCGCGCGGATTCTGAATGAAGTACAGGCGATGAAGGACTCCTCTGTGAGTGCATTCAGGGACGTGCCGAGGGCAAGGGTATGCTCATTTGTCGTTCGTGGTACAGGCGAGAATATGCGTCATATTCAGTTGGTATCAGCGATATTCAGACTTAAGTAGTAGTAGTAGTAGTAGTAGTAGTATGCCGACCTAGGTTCGCTAGGCGGTCCAAAATCTAAAGCGAAACCCACCAAAGAGGGTAAGATACTATCTGCTTTTCTCAAGGAGTGTAACCTACTAGCAACAAATCTCTCGGAATATTCCTTGGGGCCGATAAATACCTTCGAGAGCAGTATGGGGAAGTCTTGTATTGATTATATCCTTGTTCCAAATGACTTTGTAGAAAAGATCACTCAATGTAGAAATATTGGGTATGAAGCGTTAAATACATCAGACCACGTCCCAATTACGTTAACCCTAAACATAGATGATGTGGCGGAACAAGTTATTGAAGCAAAGAGAAACCCTAAGCTCAGGTGGGATAAACTCAATGCAACACAAATGAGACTCCGCTATACGATCCCAGTAAGTGAAGGACTTGAGGCTATTATGATGAGGTATGAGCACCTTATCCCCTCCACTGACAACATCGACGATTTAGTTAATGAAATTGTGATGGTGTTACGAAGAGGTGAAAAAGGCGTACCAAAATCTAGCTTTAAAAAACATCTAAAGCCGTATTGGTCCGAGGAGTTATCTCTTCTAAAAAAGAAAAAAGTTGCGTGCTATCATGCCTGGGTAGACGCTGGTCGCCCTAGAGACGACTTAAATGAACTATGGCGGGAAAATAAACTAGCAAAGAAAAAATTTGCAAAAAAGATTCGTGAGTTGAGTAAAGCCTACGAGGAGATGAAGATCAGAGAAACGATTAGAACGGCTGAAGTTGACAATACTAGCTTCTGGCGAATACTAAAACGTGAAACCTCTGGTGCTAAAGTAAAAATATCAGCTATAAAAAATGCACAAGGTAAGATCGTTCATGATCTTGAGGATGTACTTTTTGTGTGGAAGACGCACTTCAGTGAGCTGAGCACCCCCAAAGTGTGTGACGAATATGATGAGAATCATTTTGAGGCAATCACAGAGGAGGTGCTACGCTTACGTACAAAAAGTGATGGTGATATCTTCTCAAATGAGTACTTCACATATGATGAAATTAAGAAAGGCATTGCAACACTTAATAGTGGAAAAACACCCGGTTTTGACTATATAACTAAAGAACACTTGTTTTATGCTGGACCTATGTTGATTAGAGTATTGGAAATCCTTTTCCAATGGGTATTTATGCTCGAATATATTCCTACTAACTTTAGGACAGGTATACAAATACCACTTTTTAAGGGCAAGAATACCTCCCCTTTAGAGACTAAAAATTATAGAGGAATAACTCTACTCAGTTCCTTTAATAAACTCTTTGAAGCAATCCTATGGGGGAGAATTAAGACCTGGTGGGAAGACTTCCATGCCGTTACACTCCTACAAGGGGCATGCAAGAAGGGTGTGTCGTGCTTACATACGGCCCTAACTCTACAAGAGACTGTAGCTACCCAACTGGAGTCCAATAGCAAAGTTTTCGTCTCATATTTTGATGTGGCCCGTGCATTTGATAGTGTATGGATTGACGGTTTGTTTTCACGTCTATATACTATTGGTATCCAGGGGAGGACCTGGCGGCTACTTTACAATACATATGTAGGGTTCAAATGTCGAGTAAGAATTCTTGACCGTTTATCAGACGAATATGAGATGGGCTGCGGGATACATCAGGGTGGTTACTTATCATTGGTAAAATATACCGCCTTTATTAACACACTTTTAATATCTCTAGAAAACTCGTCTCTATGTTCTACCATCTTTGGCTTAAAAGTATCCCCCGTCGGGTATGCGGACGACGTCGCGTCGGCCAGCACGTCCAAAGTAAAAGTAGACAAGGTTTTAAAAATAGTCTATGAACATAGTAGAAAATGGCGGTACGATTTCAATGCTGGAAAAAGTGCCATCCTGGTGTACGGTGAGTCTTTGCCTGAGAGTAAACTGAACTCGAAGTTCAGAGAGTATAGACTTGGAAAGGACCGGGTGCAAGAAAAAGTGTCCTATGACCATGTAGGTCTGAAGAACTGTACCTCCAAAAACAACATTGAGAGGACCTCTGACAAAATAAAAAAGGGCAGAAGAGCACTAAATGCTGCTTCGAGTATTGGTTTGAAACCAGGAGGTCTATCTATGAGAGCATGCAGTCTACTCTTCTGGTCACTCATAGTACCGATGGTAACTTTCGCATCAGAACTCTGGGTCCTAAAAGACTCTGATATTGAATTACTTGAAAATTTCCAGCGTTATGCTGGACGCCGAGTACAACGGTTCCCAATGTCATCACCTAGGGAAACTAGTTTTACAGCGCTCGGCTGGATGAGGTTGGAAAATTTCATTTATGTTAAAAAGTTGCTCTTTGTACGAACTATTGTCAATCTTAAAGAAGACGATATATGTAAGAAGATTTTTGTAAACAGAGCTAACCAATTCGCTCGAAACATCGACCAGGGTATAAGAAACCAACATGATAGCCCTGTCTTCGATATTTTAAAAGTTGCTCTTGTTTTAGGATTATTTGATAAGGTAATGCGAATGATAAATGGTATACATGTCTTTGATAAGGCCACATGGAAAAGAACTGTGTGGAATAGTGCTTGGGAGGTTGAAGATGAGGATTGGAGAATCAGAGTGTCACTTTTTAGTTCCACAAGTCTCCTGGCCAAAACCATGGGGAATGTCAAATACCTTGTATGGTGGAATTTGGCCGATATCAAACCTGATTTAATGAGGCAGTGTGAAGACTTAGCAAAAATTGTATGCAATACCAGTAAACTAAAATGTAATGATCCAAGACTGAAACGTTCAAGCCCTGTCGAGAGACTGTGTCAAAATTGTGATCATTTTGTATGTGAAGATGCAAAGCATATAATACTACAGTGTAACTTCTCTCAATGCCAAAGACAACAACTTTTTAATGAAATATGGGCTTTGGAAGAGACATCTGGAAGTCGAATCATAAGTAACAGTACTGATATATTCTATACCCTACTAGGTAATGTTGGAAATGAATTTGACTCCCAAGTGAAGATTGAATTCCTGTCAATCGTATGTAAACATATTAGTATGATATACAGGAGGGTAATACATGAGAGAGAAGGGATAGGTTAATCATCATCAAATCTATTTCGATTACCCTAAAATGTAAGTCCTTAATATTGGTGTAAACTATAGTACTATCCAAGCTGTGTTACACAACTTTCAATTCCTTATAGAATACCATCTTTCTATAACCGGATAGTAACTATCTTACTGTTTTTCATGTACATACTGTAAAAATTCTTTTTCCTTAAAAACCTTCGCTCGTATGTGAGCCATTGAAGGAACATATAATTTTGTTATCTCCTAACATCAATTTGGTATTATTCCTATAATCAATTTTTTATATTATATTAATTTACATTTATCTTGTCCAACATACTGTTTATTAATTTGTACCTCATCTCATACTTGTATGATTTTGTATACCTGAGTATACCGTCAATAAACATACATACAGTAGTAGTAGTAGTAGTAGTAGTAGTAGTAAAGGTGAGGTTTTAAGTTTAGTCAATTTGGTATAGGTGAGATTTATTTTGATGCAGTCAATTTGGAACAGAGGACGGTTTGAATTGTCAGTTTGATTTACGTGACCACACGCACTTAGTCAGTTTTATATCGACGAGGGTGTAGGTCTCTAAGCCAGATGGGCATAGGTATGCGTTTGGAATTTAGTCAATCATGTTCTGGTGAGGGTCCAGGTTTCAGTACGTTTGGTATTATTAAATGAGAGAGTAGGTTGAGTTTAATGTTAGGTCTTGTACTTTTCTATCAAATTCCTGAACTCCTGTTGACATATGTTCCCAAGTATCTCTCAGTATGTTTCTACTATTCCGGATCAATGTTTTAGCAATTAGATATACAGAGAATGAATGGGAGTATCCCCCCCCCCCCCCCCCCCCCCCCCCCCCCCGCCATTACACTCGACTCTTTCCACCATGAACTAAGAAGTTACTCCTTTGTCAGTTCGTCTTTCCGGTCTTCAAAACCATCAGCTTGTGTGGTCCATTGATAGGGTCTGATGAAGTTTCATAAAGTTCCAAAGAGATGGAATTCGATAGGGTGGCAGATTTCGTTATATGGCAAGAACTTCATCATCTGTCAAAACTTCAAGACTTTAAAAGGATCACGGTTGGCCTATTTCAATGGCTTTTGATTCATATTGGATTGAGAATTTGTCATCGTTTTTTCATTTCTGAATCCATTCTAACCTCAGTTTATTTTCGTTTCGCTAAAGTTGGCTCCCTAAATATACCACTCGCGTAAATATTGATGTCTCAGTTTTCAGGCATTTTGAAACATGAGGAACAGGAAAGAGGAAAAGTACACACTGACAAAACACCTCTATATGATGGATTCTTCATTGCATTGGACTTGAAAATACTTTCAAATATGCATGAATAATCCTTTCATTATTTCCATCGATCTAAGGTCATATCATAAAAAAGAGGCAATCTCTGGATTGAGAATAAAACTTCTTAAACTTTGAATTTGTCAAGTCCGGGTTAACTCAGTTTCAACGTCTACACTTGCGTCACCTCTCCACACCGAGCATGTGTAAAGCTCTCTAGTCAACTCACCGTTCTTGTTAGGGCTGTTCCATTTAAAAGTGTGGGGGGGGGGAGGGGGAACGGAAGGTTTTTTGAAGGGGGGGAGGGGCCGAATTCTGAATTAGTTTATACCATTAGAGTATATATGATTTCTGGCCGGAGGGGGCGGGGGGTGTCGAATTTTTAATTACCTTCCGTTCCTCCCCCCCACCACACTTTTAAATGGAACGGCCCTTATGTGAAATGGTCTGGAATCTCACTGCGGTCTCTCACATGTTATCATGAATGGCTGATGGATATCTTAATCATATCACAGACAAAAATGTGAGATATGCACGCATGCATGCTATGCACGCTTAAGAAATGTATTACCTGTTAAAACATTTGTAAGCATCCTGCTTAAAGATTAGAGGTGGTAGATTGGTACTCGCGAGATTCACAGAGTAGACACTAGTTCAAATATCGCGAGATTTCGTTTAAGGGGTAGGACTGATAACTTTATACTTGACAGCCACTTCTCCTAACCAGGTGAAATTCTATTCATCCGCCATCTTGTTTTCCCCCTGGCGACACGTGTCTTGTCGCTAAGCAGCGACACTGCTGACCTCTATTTGTCATCATGTCTAAAGGATTCACCCGATCTGCCCCCTCTATGACAGATAGATAATTAGGGGGCAGTGAGAGCAACGCACTGACAACTGCCCCTCCAACCTATCCACTGTCAACACAAGTAAGATAAGTGCTGGACACAGGTCTCACGAGATAAAGACGAACCTAGATATATATATATATATATATATATATATATATATATATATATATATATATATATATATATATATATATATATATATATATATATATATATATATATATATATATATATATACTGGATTGTGTGTGTGTGTGTGCCATTGCCACCAGATATGCCTCCTGCTAGAACGTTGATATATTAGACGAATATGTGAAGATACATGTACCTGGTCTATATCAAAAAGAGGATAGTCAGTTTGAGTACCATTTTTAAGAGAAGCATGTCAACAAAAATACCTCTTTAAGTTTAAGCCATCATTTAAGCACACACTCCCAACGTCAGTAGCTGTCCAATAGACTAACTTCACACAATGTTACAATACCAAAGCCTATAATCCTATAATAGTTCGTAACCTAGCTTAACCGCATTAGACATCCGATATTTTCTGTGACACTTCGTTATTGTTACTGAGTAAGATAAAAAGTATACTATAATACGAAAGTAATGCATGTGTCACTCAGACACTTGCAATCATGACGTTTTGATAGAATCATTCATTCCTCTTATTTAAAATGTAACTTTACCCAGACTTATTTGATACGGTGATTCATCCAATATGGTGCAATCTTTGTCTTCTATAATTCTATTCGAAAACTCCCAGAAGGCACCAGTAAAATTAAGCTAACTATGGCTTTCGCTGTCAATCAACTATATTTCGAATAAAACTGACACGAGATCACATTACACTGGGTCGATACAATTCTTCTTTGTCATTTTTATTGGAGAAAAATCTACCACACACATTTCAGAATTTACAATGTACCATCTCAAAGCTGTATGAAAAATATAGTGTTTACATATAAGACGAAATACCGCGAGAGTACGGCGAGATGGAGGACCATATGCACCAAAATACCAAACACAAGTATGTCCGCCATATCAACGGTGTATACAATGCTTGAGTTCATGTTTGCTCTGTTCTTTTAATCATTTAGTAACAATCTATATATTACCCCTATGTTTCCTAGATAGATAGAGAAATATGTTGTATCTACGCTTAAAGGACGTGGTATATCAAATAAAACTTTAGTCACCATTACATCCAAGCAAAGACATAAATCCAAATACACACAGAGATCACGTGAGTAGTACTTGTAAAAAAGTAGAAACACTCGACCAAACTTTGAAAGTGACTAATTTACTAAGTTGATTATCTTGGTTGATATGTTTTCTCTTTTTTTTGATAGCAATCACGTCCTGAGTAACATAATGATATACTGGAGACAGGTAACAAGACAGATTGACGTGTTTCACCTGCCGTACCGCCATTGGCCGTTACGTCACACATGCTAGATGTAACTGTCCCCCCGGGTTACCGAGCACGCATCACCCAGGCGACAGTGTGTACTCTGCTCTGTAACCTGTCACTTATTCCCTCACCCTCTTGACCTGGCTCTGTATTACCAATTCCTTGACAGCCTACTTCAAGAATTTCACATTTTGTTACAGGAATAGAGGAAATATGAATATCATTTTTGTGATCTTGACTGTCATCGTACCTTGCACTGATTAGTTCAACCTGTTTCGCAAATCGAACCTGTGAGCAACCCGTATGAAATATAATCGGATGTGATTGTCATAATATTGTGTTTATTTCCCTAAAATATACTATACTCGGAATGAACCGCTTGGTTTTTGTGTATCTGGACCATCGACAAATCTTGCACTGACTCTCACTTTCAAGAGATCACCCATTAACGTTTTCTATTTATGAAATAATAAGATGATTTAAAGTATCGTTAAACGGAATGGAAAAGAGTGCCTTTTATCCAAATTTCATTGCATCTCCCTTCCTTGTCCTCATACAAATTCAATTGAATACGGTAGCTTGTATTGGATTTCCCTTTATGTTCTATGCTGCTTCCTTATGGTATAGTCTCAAAATGGCCGAATTGATGAAAAGGAAGAAAGGTCCATTTCAATAAGTATTTCTAAATACCTTGAAATCAAATAATTTGATAGGTGAGTAGTGGCTCTGTTATGTTAAATGGTCGAAAATATAGGAATGCAAATAATTGCGCAAAACCAATATGACTGCTTTTGTCTGGGTACAGAGTCAGGTAAAAGACACCCCTGTCTGTTTCGTCATAGCTGACATTCTCCCCTGATGACTAAAAAAGCAGGTGAGTAAAGATGGTTATTTGCTACAGGTGTACCCGCGACAACAGGGTATGTTTAAGAACAAACAAACCCTTGGCTTCCCTCTCTAACCTTAAGGCATTTGTACAGATGCCATGTTTAACTATGGCTTACGCGGGGCTTGTGAGTCAGTGAGGTATCAGTCACAAGGTATCGTCTCCACCCCAGGAGGGGGGGGGGGGGGGGGTGAAGGGGTTCTGTATTCAAAATATGCAACTATTGCATGTTTTTTATTTCATTCTGCATGCTGAAATCTAGTTTCTGTATTTAAAAAGTGCAACTATTGTATATTTTATATGTTACTCTGCTTGCTTGAGATCTAGTTTAACTTTCAAGAAATAGATAATAGACCAATGATACCCAGTTGATTAGAAAACTGGTCTATGTCAAAATCGTATTATTTTCTTTTCTATCCTTCAATTTACTGACCCATCTGCATAATAAATCTCATCATTGTATTTGCATGGGGACGTGCAACATGCTCCCATCATTCTTACTCGACCGGTCATTCTGAATGTCTGGCCAATCGGACAAGTTGCCGCCCTATTCATAATGCTTTTGCAATTTACAACACAATCATTTTCTTTATTCTACATTTGTAACCTGTAGACGCTGTACGATTTGAGTATCTCATATGTATACAATGTAGCAATGATGTCATGTAATTATAGTCGACCGGGAGATACCTGGTCTGGTCAACCAGTTTACGAAAACACGTATTGATGCTAAGTGTCTGTGACGATGGTGCAGGTGTGAACGGCAGAACAAGATTCTTGCCCCTGTTTTTCTAGAAAACGACAAAAAAATTAATTCCACTGTTTTTCCAAAAAACAGCAGAATTTAAAAAATCCACCCTTTTCTAAAAGTGGCAGAAAAAATTCAGCTGTTCACACCTGCATAATCGTAGTCTGTTGATATAAGCACCGTCTATAGTATCCTTTTGCTAAACTGCCCTTGAAAGTATAAACCACATTCCTAGCGAGATCGCATATTTTAAGTGGTGATAATTATTTTGAGTGGGTGGGACAATGTTTTGAGTGTTGCCTATCATTATGAAAATGGGTTAGTTCACTTTCATTTCGGCGCTCACTATTTATGCATTCCACCACAAAAAAAGCGAACGAGCGTGTACCTTTTAGAGCAAGTGGAATGAAAATATCAGTTTAATGACTGTTTACTTTGTCAGTGAATGGACAAGTAGCTACGTTTCGTATTTATTACATTGAATTGCTATAATAGGGGAATGATTTATTGACGAGAGTTGCGTTATAGTATTACATCATTGCAATCAATGCGAAACACTAACCTAAGGACTAAGGTAATACATGTTTGTGGAACAATAATGCCAATATATATTATATATATATATATATATATATATATATATATATATATATATATATATATATGTATATATATATATATATATATATATATACATATATATATATATATATATATATATATATATATATATATATATACATATATATGTATATATATATATATATATATATATATATATATATATATATATATAGAGAGAGAGAGAGAGAGAGAGAGAGAGAGAGAGAGAGAGAGAGAGAGAGTTTGATAGATATCTATATAAGGAATATCAAATTGAAGCAGTATTAAATACCCAATATCAAAAGTACTTGATGCTAAATAATCTGTTGAACCTAAGTACTTGATTGGTACCAACACATGGTTGATTTCACACGTAAACATTGCCTGTAACCATAGCGGTCTCCTGTTTCTGGGTCACGTGATGATTGTTAGTATAAATCAGTTCAGACAGTGAAATAAGTCTGGCTCTGCCAGTAATGATCGGAAGCCACTTGCTAACAGCAAGCCATGTAATTGTCTACTTGTCCAATTATCTTCGCTACAAGTTGTTTATTGACCTACATAATTAGGCTGCTAGTTAGGACCATATTAGGAAAGTACCTCTAAGTCTGCCTGGCGTAAGCTGGCGCCACTCACGAAATAATATGTAGTTCCCCTAGGTTACTTCAGTTAGACCAGCAGCAGCTAGGTGTAGGCTCCTTTGGAGGAAAACACATCACTTCGTTAATGTCTGCATCACATGTCACATTGTTGTTTAATCACAAACGTTGGTCCCCTAAAGAGTACCAGTTACCAGCGAGCTCTTTCATCAAACTACTGGAATCCAGAATGCTCATAGCCATTCAATACTTGGATTTCACAATCCGTTGTTGTAGTATGAACATGGACAAATAGCTCTAAACAGGGTTGCATTTGTCTATAATATCAGAAAAGGCCAAATAATGAACGTGTAGAAATCTTGTAATGCAAGATCCAGTATGGAAAAGCTATACAAACTGCTATGTAGATTGAAACATACACTGCTGTGCCAGTCTTAATAGTACAAGTGATAGTCACATTCATTTCTACTAGGGGCCGGAGGTAAGTATATAGACTTTCCTGGGTTGTCCGGTTTGATTTACTATATGCTCCTAACATATACATGTAGTTGAAGAAAAAGATAAAAGCATGTAACTTAATCATGCTACATTCTGGTAATGTTTTTATGTGGTATCGAGTCGTTTATTATGTTTATTCTATTATATTGTCTAACAAATTGCCTTTGCCCTTGCTTGAAAATGACAAGACGAAACATACGTGCAAGCTATAGTTATTCTGGTTCCAATTCTGATCCTGACCCTGACCCAGCAGCACTACAGGTACAGCAACTATCTATATACCAGTTCTAGTGTCAAGACCAAGGTGATTATTACATAACTATTACAAGAGCTGAATAACTCATATTACTGACACTGTAAACCAACTATAACTGTGTGTAACCACTGTCAATATTGTAAATAAACCTTGAGTATTTATAATTTAAGATAGTGTTTGTGTCTTGCTATCTCAACCAACACGATCCTAATAGTTGTGTATACTAAAACCTCTATGGACTCATATTACTTTCATTCCCCTCCATTCATCATCTCACCGAGAGTCTAAGAATAATTCATGGCTGATATTCTACTTACACTTCTACCGCTATATTGACCTGCGTCTAGTACACATCCAGGCATACTCACATACCCTGGATGCTATTGTTTCTTCAGGTGTCTGAAGTTGATTATCGGGGAACAGGCATGTTGCCGTTTCCTGTTACACCGGAACCTCGATGACGTCATTATTGATGGTACCGCCTTGGTGTATTTCGTTTTACATTCCTGTCATAAGTCTACATACTTTTCTGAAAACCTTTACTATGCAGAGAGAAGATGGAGATATAATTTGTTACACATTCCTAACATTGAGCAATGTTACAAATTCCTCAAAGGTGAGAAAACACACCTTTGAATTGTTAACGCGGGAAATGGAGAACAACCTATAGTCACCAAAGTCGTTTTTATCCTCTTTAGAACATCATCCATCTTATATTTTATATGTTACATTTGTGTTTACATTGATATTAGTAAAATCCCGCAATGTCTTAAATAATTAAATTGTCACTGTGCAGGAAGACATCTCTGCAGCAAAACAAGAAATTCATCCGCAGACGTTTGGATATCACTGACCTAGAGTTCCTGTCGAATAGATTGTTGTTCTAGAAAATGCAATATTATCAAGAGGTTTTAATATAAACCATGCGGCCACTTGATAAAGGTATGCTAAATGAATAATTCACATCTCAGGCGTGTGCCAAAAGGTCAAAAGCATAAACGTATTCTGTTTGGCCTTACAGCTGGTACTCCGTAGAATAGATGACGACCATTTTTGCAAAATCTCCGTACTTTCACGAAGCTACTTTATACGAAGAATATTTAAGGTCGAAACGAAAATTACTAATTTACAACTAGGGATTGCAGTAATTGGTCAAAAGCATACACTTATTCTATTTTGGTCTAACAGCTCGTACGTCGTAGAGTGAATGATGGTTACTTTGGCCAATTCGCCATTCTTTCAACAAGATTCTTACAAGACACATTAGAGGTCAATAGTTCAGAATGACAGAAACCAGCACATCTTCTTGCCAGGCTGACATGAAGACACTGGTGGTGTTTGCATTGCTCAAGGCTGTTGGTACACATTCATCAATACCACAATCTTTAAAACTGTATTTTAGAATACCCGCTCAAAAGTACACATTTTCAATATTTTCAATATGAAGTTTAGGGATCCTACTATTACATATATATTTTATTTCATATATTCTTTGTTTCTTATTTCTATGTTCATTCGAAATTTATCGTGTAGACCTTTTGGTTGTCAATCTTGTTTTATAAAATAATACAACACGAAATGTAAATATAAATCATACAATATATATATATATATATATATATATATATATATATATATATATATATATATATATATATATACATACATGCAGAAGCCTAACAAAACTAAGTTGTTATGATGTGTGTATAGGGGGCGTCTCGACAGGTGAATGCTAGGAGAAAGTGAAATATTGTTTCAAGTAGTAGGATGGCACAAGTCACACCATCGCCTACACAGTGAGTATCCCAGAGAATCCCACGCTATCCACCACGACTGCAGGTAAATAAATGGCAGGTAAATAAACGTTTGACAACTGCCTCAAACAAGCTTTTTCGGATCATCACATCTCTATGCAAGAAGGTCAACGAGGCGACCTCATGGTCATATAGTTACAATTTGGTGACTTTTTAGGCGTCTTTAGTAATGAAAGGTAGTTAACCTTTTGCATTGACACAAGCCTGGGACAAAAGTTAATGATGCTATAAGGCAGAGTGATGACTCATAGAGCAGCTGCTCAGAACCCCGAACCAGTAAAGGGTTTTATTAAAAAAAGGTGAATAAACGCATTCTATTCACAGATAAGTCATTTCAGGCCAGTGTTCACAGAAACTCGCAAGGGTGAATCTTGATGGCTATTTTTAATCTGCGAAATGTCTTTTCGGGAACACTTCCATCTCTTTATGGACCTAAACTATTTCTTCGCCATACTTGAGTTGGGTGCTCTCAAATACCGCATGAAACAATTATATATGTAATGTATATTCGTATTGATGGATATCTGGCCCGGCTTTAAATGTCTGACGTTATCTAAGATAGGTAATTCTATTTACAATGATATACGTACGCTAATACAATTTCAAAATCAGCTTTCATACACACACACACACACACAAACATACATACATATATTTCTCGGTCAGTAATTGCTTGCTATTTAGCTATTCACAATAACTAGATAGGGAACGTACATGCAAGTTAGGAATGTTTTGTACAGCTATACCAGGTTTCATAATGAGTAAATTAAGCATGAAAAGCTAATTTCTCCGTTCAACTCACATGTAGGTTGTATTCACTTTTTCACAAAATTGGTTTAGTGTGCATGACAGCACACAGAATGGGACTCATGTCCTTCAGATGATAAGTGATCAACAGAACCATCTGCATATATCCGCCATGTTCAACTGATATTATCAAATAGACACTAATTCGACATGGCATTTTCTAGGTGCTTTCTGCCTTTCACTTACCCTCAAGAGTCAATCGAAAAGAACTTTCTCATCCACTCAATTAACCTGTAATTGATAGGCAAACTTGTTCTGGCGTGTTCCCACATGGAAAGGGATATGGTATCTTAATCTTACCTTGACATAAATATAACAGGTAAGTTCAATATATATACAAATAGTTTTCTTTTACCACAAACTTTTTTATTTGCAGAACTTCTGAGACGATAGAAATATAAAATTCTTTAAAAAGTCGAAAGTCATTAAGGATTTATTAGGTTACTTCTACGCTTTCCTTTTTTAACCATAAGTGTGATTACAGCTTTTTATTGTTTGCAATTGCAGTCTTTTTCGAACCTTCTAAAATAAATCTAGTGACTACGTACACACTACTGTATGATAAATTGCTAACAATACATTTGCACCTAAATGTTCATAAGTGTTGTTATGACAAAATCAACACATCAAGGCGTCCCGGGTGCAGTGCTAGTTAAAGGCAAAGTGATGCATCTGAAAGTTGCAGGCCTACTGAACAAATTTATTAAGACAGCTACATAGAGGAAGTAATACTTCCCATGGTGTGTTCAGAAAATACACCCAACCTGTTGCTCTCAATGTGAATGCGTCAAGATTAGAACGAAATTTTCTCAAAAGATAAAGTCATTGATTCTTCTTTTTTTATAAATCTATCACGCTAACCAATCACGAGGCACGATTTCTGATGGTTGTTGACATTATAAGCAGGATGTACAAACAGCAACGCACAAAGACATCTCGCGAGATTTGATGTGTAAAAATAATTCTTTTCAGAGGCCTCTCCTTCTTTTCTATTCAATAACCAGGTACTACATAACTAGCTTCACCAGTGAATGACTTCAATACAATACATTCGATCGTGTAAAATGGTTCTTGAAATATAATGAAAAGGGCAGAAACCAGAGAAACAACTTAAATCCCAGGCATTAAGCAAACATACCATGATGTATAAGCAGCACACGGTCTGCATATTAAGTACCATTCGTAACTTTCTAAGCTACCTGCATGAAGGGTTTGAAGTTCAGCAACTCATTGGATTTGGATACACTGATACATACAGTTGAATGTGAAAGCTAGAGTATATCACTTTTAGAATAATGTGTTACATGCATTTCTACATAATGCATGATAATTCTAACACTACCTCAGATCGGTTTGCTTTCTGTGTTCGAACAGGGGAAAATACAAATATCTTTAAGTTTGGGTCATACCTGTAGCTTAACTTGAGGTAGCGAGTGATGTAAATTAAAAGTTATATAAAAAAACACAAGAAAATAACAAACCAAAATTCCTTTCAACGTAGTTTTTGGGGAAAATCCACAGCTCTTAAAACATGGCATAGATAACTATACTGACTTTATCATTTAAGGTTTGGTTAGGAAATTAGCGAGATGTTCGTCCTACTCACTTTAATTAGCTGATTAATTTTACCCCTCGCTGATATTTGTGTTTAAAAAGCAATGTTCTATAGATAAAGGTATTTGTCATACACTCCCTCTATGTTACATGCACTTGAAGAACTGCGAAGAAACACTCATATGAGCCGGGAAAACCCATGCCTCTGAAATGGAAGGCCTTTAAACATCTTGCAACTTACTGACAGCTTTGTAGGATCACAGTTTATATTCCAGAAATCCGGAAGTCGAATGTAAGTTTTGAATTCTAGTTTGATAACCCACGGTGCTATCCAAAAGTCAGAGGGGTTTCCTTCAGAAATTAGAGCTATTGGAGCCATTTTGATTTAATACATCCAACTATTGTGGTTACAGCAAAATCCATTCCTCTTCGACTCAATTCGAATTGGTAAGTTCAAATAATTCGTACTGAGTCCTTAGTCCAATTTCGTTGACTGCCGAGGAATTGAAATAGTATAACTTTCTGCAATCATGCCTTAATGTCCTTCCATTCACCTGAACTAAATCTTATAAAACTGTCTCAACACGTCACTCACATATGCGTACGTGTCTACATCAGTATACTGTGTGATTGGTGAACAGACAATTTAGAATCTGCACATTTTAAATAAGTGATTACGTATAGTCAGGTTTTGATGCGTATGATTGGTACTGATTTGATTGTATTGTCAGGCGGACAATTCTAAATGACCGGATGGGAACTCAATTATATAACCAATACTCGTACTTCTATTTATTCAATGATTGAACCATATCGATATCGAACTGATCAAGTACTTCCTGGAGGCAAAGTATGGGCAACCAAACCAATTTGACGATGGTATCGTTGTCTGATGCATAATTAGAACTTTAGGTTTACCCAATTCAAAAAATCTAAAAGAGTCTAAACATTCACAAAACCGTGTCATGTTGGTATTCATTAGATAGCTCTCGCTGAGCACTCTCAGATGAGTACCCATGTGACAGGGTTTCAGTCATTTGTAAGGTTTTTTGCATCATTTTGGCAAAATTAGCCACCAGCAGCATAAGGGTCAAGCAATGATGGGTTAACATCTTACAGAGACAAGTGAGAGGTACAGGCGTCCGGGCCCCTCCACGTGGATGTCATAGAACACTGCAACAGGTAAGTGTCACGCGTGGTACAAATATTGTAAACACATTATACAGAGCACCATCGTTTTGTATCATTTTGACATTCAAACACGTACCCCTTTTAAAGGTATTTGCGTGTATCCTGAAGACTTTACTAGATTACAGACGCCTGATCATCGTGACATTCTCCCTTGAGGGTATAAATACCCCTTTATGCCTGGCTGGGCACGTGGTCTAGCCGTTATAGCATATACTCACGAACATACTGATGCCCTGGAAGCCTTCTCGATTTTTTTCATCTTGGAGTGTATTTTGAAAAATTATATATATATATATATATATATATATTTATATATATATATATATATATATATATATATATATATATATATGTATGTATATTATATATATATATATATGTATGTATGTATGTATGTATGTGTGTGTATATATATATATATATATATATATATATATATATATATATATATATATATATATATATATATATATATATATATATTTATATATATATATATATATATATATATATATATATATATATATATATATATATATATATATATATATATATATATATATATATATATATATATATATACACACACATATATATATATATATATATATATATATATATATATATATATATAATATATATATATATATATATATATATATATATATATATATATATGTGTGTGTATATACATCATAACCAACCCATATATATATAGTTTGTGTATATTGCTTGGTCAAGACGTGGCATGCTAACTTTGATCATTATACGGATGTTGCTATCAGTTTGTGAAACCAGGGTAATTAATGTTGGTCTTTTGGGATATGCTATATTATTTGTATTTGTATGCGTTATATATTTCCATATTTTCTGCTAAAACTTCAGATGATAAAACAAAGTGTTTATATTTATGATGATTCCCAATGTGAGGCAATACAGCCTGTAGGCCATTCAGGTCAAAAAGTGCGTGAGTGTATTTTTTGCTAACCTACTCCTAGCTCAACCCAGTACTTCGTTTCGAAGACGTGAACTTAGATGAACAGTCTGAATGCAAGAACAATTTAGGGAAGCTAAATTTAGAAGGGAGCACTGGATGTCAGCAGCCACGCGTTTTCCTTAATGGCGAAGGCACAGTGAAAACACGTGTTGACGAGACTCACAAAAACACTTAAAGCTTTCGCAACAACTGCTGCACAGGGGATGGGTTGTTGTTCGGTGGGAATGCGGTACGGTATGGAATTAGTACCAATGGCAGCAGCCAGAATACAACGTATTCCTGAAAGACCTTTTACACGGAGAGCATTAGTGAGTTTACTTAAGGTGATAAGTACCATTGCAAGCGAGTTAAAAGCCCCATCCCAAAACACACCTCACAGCAGCATAATCATCTAACAAGGTGTATCTACAGGTTCCTGAGTGTTATCAGGGAGAGAATATCATAGTCAGCTGTCTGTAGTCAACCCATATTCTAATTCATTTCAGTATTTACAACTTTTCACTCAAATGACATATTCTCATTACTTACGCAGATGATGGTCACTACAGGTTCACAGTTACCTTAGGGATATCATTGACTATGCCCAATAAGAAGTATTTTTTAAATATTTTACTGCTAAAGATTTTTACAGGCCATAACATTGAAGATTTTAGTGGGATATCTCGTGTGTGGAGGCATGGGAACCCCTTTGATAGTAGTGGACATACCTCGCTGATCACTTCTAAGCACTTGGAACAAAAGACAGTTGCACAAAGATACACCTCGACGATCTCAAGACAATGGCTTGTGGTCAGGATGCTATAAATAGGTGCTAGCTATGAGCACGTGAGGTTACCAAGTGTAGTTGGTGTGGAGATTTCTAACTAAAATTTTCAACGTTATGGCCTGTAAAAATCTTCAGCAGTAAAAAATCAAAAAAATACTTTTTATTGGGCATAGTCAATGATATCCCTAAAGTAACTCGGAACCTGCAGTAACCATCACCTGCGTAATTAATGAGAATATGTCATTTGAAAGAAAAGTTGTAAATTTTGAAATAAAACAGAATATGGATTGAATAATGACAGGTGGCGATGATATTCTCTACCTGATAACACTCAGGAACCTGGAGATACACCTAGTTATAGGATTATGCTGCTTTGAGGTGTGTTTTGGGACAGGGCTTTTAACTGGCTTGCAATGGTACCCATCACCTTAAATGTGATACTGGAATATATATATATGTATATATATATATATATATACATATACATATACGTATATATATATATATATATATATATATATATATATATATATATATATATATATATATATATATATATATATATATATATATATATATATATAGGCACCCCCAGTTCCCTCATAATCTAAGTGAATCATTTTCCTACATCCCATTATATGGTTTGACGCAATACGTGGATTTTGAATGCAAGCGCCACCCTATAGCTATCTCATTCACATTGTATTCCTTAAGAAAGTCTCTCCGCTTTTACAAACGCTCGATACAACATATCAATACCAAAAGCAAAGGGATGGTAGGTACATGTAAAAGGCAAGATTTGGTTGTCGGTCTAGACTACGAGTTACATTATGATAAATGTATACAAGGCATGTTGAATGATGGATGGTCTGTCACATACGTCTAGGACTACATGCTCCCTCTGTACTGTATTGTAGATGAGTCGAGCACTGACGTGTGAACATCCACGCCCCAGCGTCATCTTAAGGACATAGACTACAGGGCTACTTAGCGAATAAGATGATAGGATGGGGGTGTACAGTGACTACATTTTATTCTTGCACTAAATGCGCATAATGCCTGGGCATAATTCACGACCGCACGCCCGGTTGCCACCCAGTTTCCTGGGCATCGATGATCTCACAACTGAGCGTACCTTTGATTCGTAAGTTAGGTTGGCCATTGAAGTGCTTGGCTTATTTTTGACATGTTATCCATGGGTGTTTGTACAACCAGGCACAGGCGGACGTCCGGTCGACTGGTGCAGGAAGTATATGTCTGTACTGTAAGTATGAAACTATGAGTTTTATACTTATAGACCCTGGCCACTGTTTTGAGGTCTGTGCAGGCAGGAACTCTTTAGCAACCCTTCCTTTGGATAGTTACGCTATGATGACTACAGTTCTGTATATTTCAGAGAGATTCGTCTATTGACAATCCTAGCCGGTTAAGCCTCTGTGATATATCCCCTCATTAGTGTGGTTGCAAGGGAGCTGTCTATGGATTTGGCAGTTCGAATCTTTCCTCTCTCAAAGCCATTGGTAAATCTAAAATCATGTCCTATGAAAGGCTTATTCAGAGTTGGAAAGGGTGCACACTGTCACATGTATGGTTCTCTATGGTCGTAACTCTGCGCATCATGCATCATAGAATGCCTGCATTGATAAGCGTAGCTGTGAACGCCTTTTTGACAGATTGAAAGGTTAAAAAGCTCGGAGATTAGAGTAGATTTTATTCGTGGTTCTAAAAGTTCCCGCCGTTTTTGCCCCCAGAAGTCCTATTGAAAACCAATGCTGTGAACATCTCTTTGATGATATGGCGTTATATTACATGGTATACCCTACCAACCATAACGTGGGACCTCAATACTTCAATCGATGCCGATAGTGAAAGACCTTTAGTTATTGTTCATCAGCCAGGCGAAATCAGGATTCTCAAGTGGCTCAAAGTAGGTAACACGAGTATGGAACCATGCAACTATGACTCTTGTGGTGCCTGCGCGATATTGAACATTTTTGAAGAAAACAGTTTACGTTCTATTTTTAGGTATAAATAAGAACCTCTTTAGGTTGAAAATACTTTTTCAATCAGACGACGTCACTGGAAACTTTCTAACACGCCTCACTGGCATAATGTGTTACTCTGTGCTGGACGTATTCAAAAACTAAAACAAACTATTCTCGTTCATAATAAGCACAGCATTGGTGTGATCATAAAGGGTGTCCTATGTTAATGTAAAATGCCACGTGTCATGAATCAAAATTCCTAATTGAATTCGATCAAACAACAGACTGTGTGATAATGTGATAACTATATTAAGATCAAATGCCTCGGACAAAGTTGAACATATGACTATACCTATATATTGTGTTGTCTACTCCCTTATTCTGCGTAGAATCGTTTTGAAGATTTCTCCAATGGTGTACATGTTTCATTGACTCTCCAATAGACAAAGATTTATTTAATTTTGTCATCAAACAGGACCCATTAATGTTCTTCTAGGAGTTTTCGTCTGTATATTTAGTACTTTTGACAATAACTTTGGAATTCAAAATTATTTCACAAATAATTTCATGGAGAGTTCTCGGCAGTCTTCTAAACAACATTTCTCCTTCAAATACTTTCCCAGCTATGCTCTTAATTGAAAGATTCATCAAACGTGTCGCCCTGTCTTTGGCTGCTGTGAGCATCCATGGGTTAATGGGGTTCTACTATTTGTAATATCATCGAGATTGCAAGAAACACATCGTGACGAGAAACCTTAATAAGTGAACCAGTTCAGACTGTTTACGCTTGCGTGGTTGATATATGTATTTCACACTTCCTTCCACAGACACACGTCCAAGAGTAAGTTAATTACATTCTAGGGCACACTCGTTTAGCCCTAGATGCCTTTTGATAAGAACTACTTATGTCTCACCCCAGCTATGACCGCATCACATATGAATATAAAGTGACGATTTTGCAACCAGACGGCGTATAGATGCTGTTATAAGTATAATGACCACAGGTTATAACTATTTATCAATGTGACAACGTTGTTTTCATGTCATCTTTTCTTAAGCTATGCATGCGAGTATTTGACGTATTGCCAAAATATGAAAATCATTGTACCAAAAACTACTTTGATTGTGAAGCTTCGATAAACAGAAGTTAGATACAGTATACAGATGAATAGATACATTTTATACCTAAAAAGTATTTAGCTGAACGTAGATAAGATATGAAAATTCCATGGAGTTTTTACGACAATGATTGGTCTTTTAACTGAAAGGTGAAATGTTAAGTGCAGACCTTTGATGAAGATTGAATAACAAGGGTCTGATTTGACAGTAGACCTGAGTTTGACAAAACTAAACATAGATAAATCAACAAGGTAGCGCAACTTCATAGTCGGTTTCAATTGCTCACGTGCCAACTGGATTTTCAATAACTTTGTTTACATTTATGCCATAGATTTTGAAGTTAAGTATGAAGTTACTCTGCTTGAATACAATATGTAATTCAAAAACCCGCAAAGCCTTTCTTAGATTTCAAGGACATCATTTCAATGAAATATGTCTTCATTCATATCAAGAAGTCATATTACAAATACCCTTTTGGAGCCATGTTTCTATGTACGTGCTGTGGTATATTTACTATGTCACAATAGATCCACAGGTGCCTCCCTTCATTCCCCCTCAGCACACACCTTGCAATAGGTAAATACTCAATAAGCAAACAATCTCAGCGGCCAAAAATAGACAACTGATATTTGAGACAAGGAATTTTCTATTTTGGATTTGTGTCGAGAGTCGTAAACACGCGGATCTGCCGATTCATAACTACAAACAACAATGTAGATAAGAGAATATCAGAGGGCGCTATGCAATGCCAAGAATGAGATGTATTCAACGAAAATGTTGTCAGCCATTGGCCAGATCCTGATCGTTCACACTCGACTGCATTTTAAGAGAGTGTGTAGTACCTCTGTTACTATCTGCTGTGACATTTTCATTACAATCTTAAACATCACCACCACGTTTTGATATAGTAATTCGTATACATCATTACCATTATTATTATTATTATTATTATTATTATTATTATTATCAATATTATTATTATTATTATTATTATTATTATTATTATTATTATTATTATTATTATTATTATTATTATAATTCCAAGTACGAAATACTAGTATATTTCAACAAAAATTTCTGATGAATTTCTGAATTTCAATACTACAGCCCCCCAAAAAATAATGCCCCTAAAAAGTAAATCAATAAAAGATATTTAGGTGCTGAAAAATTATTTTCTTTTCTTTTTACAGGCTCAGCGTGGGGTCTGAAATATTCAAGCTATGCCAGAAATGCAAGTTTCAACTAAAAAGGGGTATTATCATTTAAAATATATGACCTTATGTGCGAGGACAGTCCCTTCAGCCTATGGTGACATGGTACACCCGAAATTCTTTTTCGGCACCCTGTTGCCTAAGGGTGAGTTTGTGCATCAGAAGACTCACTTAACGCCCGATTGGACGACCCCTGACACCCCTTAGAACCCCCTGTCAGCAGAGGGTGGTACGCGACACGGGTATGCCAGAAAAGGGGTAACCCGAGTGACGTCGTGAAGGATGTACCACAGTGGGCAGGGTAGAGCACCCCAGGGTTTGTGTGGGGACACTGACAGGGTACACGAAACATAAGTAATGACAGGTGACAATTGAAGTAGAGATGCCTAGAACCGCAACCAATACCAATTGGGGTATCGGAGCACCCAAACCCATAACAAGCGAAGCAATATATCATTAGATGCCCAAACCACATTAACATATTGGAAGCCTTAAACATGATTAGCATTAAAGAACATGCAAATAAGATGATATCTCATAAAGATATTAGTGTTGATGAAAAGCATTTTAAAGAAAGGCTTGTTCAATATTCAGATCTACATTTGGACTGAAAAAAGATACCATTGTTAATATTTCATTTCCCTTTAGTTATTTAATTCCTTTCACTTTCGTATAGATAAATAAGTAAACAACTGCCAACGTCTCCTTAGAATAGATTGAACAAAATATAAAGCAGGTTGGGAGTTAAGGTTCCAAACCCGACCTTGGGTTTAGATACCAAGTACAGATATTTTTCTGGTATGACTTTTTAGGGTGTGTACTTTACATACCAGGGAGTAGTTGACGGAGGCGCGTCGTCAAAGTGCTAACTCATACGTGATGTATTAAGTATCGTCGCTGACAATCCGAGCCCCGCTGGGCCGAGCGCGCTCCTGTGATTATACACTATGCCAATCATAACACGTGATAAATGAGCGAGGCAACTGGCTGTCACTGCGCACTGGGAGGGATCCAGTATTAGAGACTACCCAATCCTTACCCTGCAAAGGTAGTGGGCCTCTGAAATACATGTACACAGTCACTTATCTTTTTTTATCATTTTTTCCAATTATTGAAAAAGTTTCATGTAGCAATAAATCATGGCATGAAAATTACATGCATATAAATTTCATATTAATGCATGAAAATGAAATTTTCATGCATGAAAATGAAGATTTTGCCCCAAAGATTTTCATGGGTAAGAATTCCATGCATGACATTTTGCATAGTCCAATAACCCATGAACATTTCTGGGGTTATAAAATACCATTTTCATGCATGGGAATTTCATATTTTCATGCATGGAAATTTCGTGTTTTTTTCATACATAAATATTGGCGTAAAATATGAAAAACATCCAAAAAATTTCAAAAGGAGCTCCTCTCAATATTAATGGAATGAGTACTACCAAATGTCATAATTGTTGGGAAAAAGTTTTATCATTGTTATCAATGCTTTATAGTTATATCGTTTAATCATCAGACTCGAACAGCGCTTTGAAACTACATTTTTCAAAGATTGATCAGATAGTTTTGTAAATAGTATATACTTGCGTGACGGATGAAGTAGGTCGCTGTGTCAGGGCAATATATAAAAACCCTTAACTGTTGGTTCATGAGTTATATACAAATACATGTTGCAATGTATATCTTATCTCCATTGCCAGCAAATGACTGTTTTGAAAAATCGTGAGGTAACCTTACATCCATTAAGTGATATATTTTGAGTTCCGTGTATGCCCCTGCACATTAAAAGGCAATGCAATCTTGAGGGGGTGCCTGTTTAGAATAACTTGTCAGCGTCCCATATATGAGGGTAATCGCTAATTACTACAGGATGCCTTAAAAGATACAACGAATTTGCATCGTGTTCCTGGTATAAAACTGACTTCACATTATTAATTCTAATTCCAAAAGAAAACACTTTAAGATAGTGCAAATATGTCCAACACGTTTCCTTAATGTGTGACCTTAGTAGCACGTCTGCAATACATCTTTGAGTAGTTGATCACCTGTTGTGATCATAAAAAAGGTAAATGAGTTGCTAGTGACTGTTTGCACGCTCCAGAGAAGATCGTCAGCTACGACACACCTTGCTAAACACAGGTAATGCTATCTCATCACGGGGTCTACATTACAAGTCCATTAGGCCAGAAACACGAGAGAAATGTTTCCTATGTATTACTAACCCTTGTGACAAGATTTCTCTTTAACCAATATCATGGTAGGCATCAACGATATGCATTGTACCCACACACCGACAAATTCATTATCACGACCGTTTTAACAGTGTCTATGATAATTGTTTACACCATGATTTACCAAAACGTAAAGCATTGTGAAGCAATGTCAAATGCATGACAACAGATAAAGATCCTGAACCCAACGCCGAAATATAAATGCAAGAATAAGTATCCCTATGTTATTTGAAAACTATCATTATGAATTTCTACCACTATCAACAATTTAGCATATACATATGTTGGTTTAATTTAGAATTTCATTTTTGGTCACTTCTCCTGTCAAAGTTAACGCTAAATCTTGACTAGCCAGTTATTGATAATGGGGGAAACCAGCTACATGTAATCCGGAGAGTAAAGCACTAAATCCAAATTACTGGCAACTATCTCACATGCCTTTCACCAGATTTTAACGTACATCAGAACTTAACCAATAGTGGGAGACAATAAAGAGTTAGTATGCACTGCCAAAGCTTTCAGGTTTGGAAGATATACGCATTTGAAGGTGTATCAATATATATATATATATATATATATATATATATATATATATATATATATATATATATATATATATATATATATATATATATATATATATATATATATACACACACACACATATATGTATATATATATATATATATATATATATATATATATATATATATATATATATATATATATATATATATATATATATATCTTGAAAACGTGGCAAAAACCGTGGAGAGGAGTAAATGTCGTGTTGTTAGTCGCGTCGCCTAACCGCTACTGACGATATGACGTCAGTCTTCACGCGAGCTAATACTTTAGACTACGTCTCAGACACTTTGTCCAACCCATGCACTCCCTATTAGAAAAGGGAGGAGAACCGACTTCTGTACCATTGCCCCGTTATAAACTTTATATATATATATATATATATATATATATATATATATATATATATATATATATATATATATATATATATATATATATATATATATATACACATGTATATATATATGTATATATATATGTATATAGGTATGGTAAGTGTGAGGGTAATTAATGACCAAAAAAGCAATGAGAAACAAGGAAAGCTACTTTGGCCTTATATATAGATAAACACACATCAACACGAATGGCGTCTTTTGGGTAAGTTTCTCATTCACAGTTGAGCGGTTATTGATGACCCAGATTCCTCACACGTTTCTCATGCTTTCAGGGGGCGAGTCGTCTCTTCAGACAGAATATAGACTTGTTTATCAAAACCTTTCCTTTTATTTGGGGATTATTTGCTACTTATTTTCAGGCTGAAAACACGTACTTGTCTATTGTTGATTAAGTAAACGCCTTGCTACAAGTGGAATGTGCATACCATGTCTTAGGCCGAACGAACTGAAATCACTGTGCTGCTAGACGTCTCGCGCAGTAGCCACCACACACACATACACACACATTTATACATATATTTTTTCATGATATGTATACAGTCAGTAAGGATACTGCTACTACATACGTACATCCAAAGACATCACCACCATACAATATGTACATGTATATATATATATATATATATATATATATATATATATATATATATATATATATATATATATATATATATATATATAACATATATAACATATATATATGTATATTTATATATATATATATATATATGTATATATATATATATATATATATATATATATATATATATATATATATATATAAAACATGCATACATACATACATACATACATACATAAAACATACATCGATACATACATGCATACCTACATGTACACACATGCATGCAAACCTATCCCTCTCGAGACATATTCGACGTTACGGTCGAATTTTCGTTTCCTTGCACCTACGAATAGAGATAACATAGATAAATCTGCTATTTGTTTAACTAATAGTACTAAGTGACAGTTTCACAAAAAACATTGCGATATATAACTCGCACTAGCTCATGTTCATTCTTACGAGTTTACAGTGCTTTTTTGATAATCACAATACAATCAACCTGTCAATGAGGAATTCTCTGCACCTTTATTGCATACGGGAACATATTTTGATACTTTTAAAACCTTGTAAAAAGCCATCTGTCAGAGTAAGCTGAAGCGTATAGACTCATCCATAGAATTCCTGTTTTTCTGTTTGCCATGATACTCTTCATTTTGATTTATTGAGCAGGGGTGAGACAAAATGATTACATACCTGTCAACATTCAACCATCCCAAATCAGGAGATTTCAAGTGGTTCACCTTTGGGGCTTCTTTTGCGGTATTTTGTTTAGTTCAAATCCTGGCCACCAGGGGACAGGTTAGTAGTTTAGCTTAGGAGTGGGCTATAATATTTCAGAGAAGTTGGCAAATTGATGACCATACAAATATGTTACTAAAATAACTTCTATTTTATGTAGCATATCATACCTAAAGAATGATGATATATTCACAGTTATGAAAAACACACAGATATATAGCTTTTTAACTAAAAATATCATAACAACATTTAGGCCTACATTTTCAGCAAATGAAAAATCTTTTTTTTTTTGAAGACTGAAAATGATTTAATCCGAGAACAATACATGGCTAAATGATAATTCCAATTAGTAAGGGATTAGCTATTAATACCCACTGATAGGAATCAATTGCTAGAGACAGTAAGTGGGTCAGGTGAGATACACTGGATAAAAGGGAGCTGACTGACCCACTTGCTGAGAAAAAGATGGAGGATTTTTCAAAGTCAGCAAAATCAGTAGCTAATCAGTAGATTTCTTCAAATCAGGTGATCAATCAGTAGACAGCATTTTCGGGGTCTGAAATCAGTAGAGTACTGCTCAAATCAGTATGTGATTAGAATAATAAACTTAATGTTGCGTTACTTACCGAAAGTAACCCACTGGCAGACATCATATTTTCAAATCTGTGTAGTATTTTAGAACGAAAACAACCACGAATGGACTATATCGCCTTTCCTTTAAGAACTATCAATACCTTTGAGGTCGTCAATGGGCACTTTAAATAAAGCCCACATATTAGATTAGGTGAGAGTATTTGTAGAAGGTTAAGAATAACTAAAGACTAATTCAATTTTGTTTCGTTTTTCACCAGGCCTTTGTGAGGAAATGGTCAGTACACACTACACTGCTAACATTGGCCATTCAACGCAAGGTATGTCTTGTTGAGGCCTAAATATATTTATATAAGGGTAAGATCTACTGCAAATGTAGACAGCCCTGGTGCTTCCAATGACTTGGGAATGTGGTTAAGCAGAAATGTAACCATTTGCATTCGACTCACTCAGATAGCAACAATATTAGCACTAGAATGTATGTCATTGAATTTGGAATTTCGATTTTTCGTCACTTTTTGACTAGCCAGTCGTGACTAACCAGTTGTAACTCTGGTGGAGGAAACCAGAGGACCCGGCGAAAACTACCGAACGGATGTAAGTCATTGACAAATAAAATGTCCAATAGCATTTTGGGTAAAAATGTTATGGAACAATGGCTTTACATTACATAATGATATCATTACTTCTGTGCATATAAATCGTTTACTTATCAGTGTATCGTCTAAATTCTTATATGTTGCTTAAATACTTTTCCATGCTTAGCTGACGACCATTTGGTCATACATATACATGATGAGGATTCTAACCAGGTTTAAGCTGAGTTTTTTTATTTATATGGTTCAATATTTGCACAAATATCTTGTCCAATTGTTTCTTGTCTCATGAGTTGATGGAAGTTTGGCGCAAAGCAGTGATGGACTTTTTACAATATTATCTTAATGAATAAATGGGCTCATAAGCAATCATTAGCTATGCAATTAATATCTCAGTTACCTCTACATTAGTTCAATTGAAGTCAATTGAGCAAATATATGAATACTAGTATTTATTTTTATACGCATTATAAAATGTTCACATGTTTATAACTATCAATTAATATTTTTTTCAGGAGACAAATTCATTTCCATTCACTAATAAGTGAGGACCACCCAGTTTCAAAGGTCACGCTTAAGTATACTAAACTACGTGGTATTACTTAAAGAGACTGACTGTTCCAAAAGGCCAAATAAAGAGGTGGCGGACTGTCAATGTAAACTACATGGGACACCTCTACAGTCATTGAGAGTGTTATGTTACAGTGCTGCGCTCTGCTGTATCCAAATTACAGTCTATTTTGCTTCTATCTGTTCAACTGAGGCCCACATCCTACTAATACTACACGATAATGGATCCAAAATTATTTTTCCAAGGACGTCCGGAAGCTCGTATTTTGTCTAGACCTTCAATTACCTTGGCGTTAGTGAAGCCTTTGTCACAGCTCCAGCAAAATGGTGATATATGATATACTCCTGTTTGTGCTCGTCACCTGTAATTACGTAGCATAGCAAAGGTACGGAAACTCTCGAAAGGTAAGGTGTTGATAAAGGAAAGAGATATTTTGAGTGTTGACTACTATATCGCATTTACGGTTAACATCTACTAGGTGTTAAAGTCAGTTCTCATAAGTATGTGGTTACGTGGAAATGTATTAGAATACATGTAAAGTGAGACAATCATCGGCACTGGTAAATTCCCTCTCATATGAAAAATAAATATTTACATTAAAGGTTTGATTAGTCATTTCATTATGTACAATAATCGTACGATCCCAGCCTTATAAGTTCTGATGATTGATATACTCTAACAGAACTGCCCTTCCTAAAGTACAAGCACGTATGTTCTTTTGTATCTTCAATTTACTTTTTAAATTCCATCAATATTCATTATCAATAAAGGAAATCTATATTCGAAACCACTCGCTCTTTGTATACCCACCCGCTTTGAAAGGGCTGAGTAGAACACTCAAGGCATACGGACCCCAAAGCCTATCATTATTATGAAAGAGAAACATCAAGCTAACTTTGGTGATGTCGCTGGATGAATTAAATGGTACAAATGCCAAACCAGGTCATACGATGAAAGGTTTCTCCTGAAAGGCGGTAAATAAATCTTGTGTTGCCTAAGGCTAGGGTGTGACAGTCGCCACCGTGTGTGCATCATCGTGTAACATTGGTCATGGAGGCCCCGGGGAGGGGGCAATAAATGTGTCACTATGAGTATTTATTGACCGGGAAACAAAGGCCAGGATAAGCCTTGCGTAAATATCCAGAAGGTGTTAAAGGTATACCTTTAAGTAGCCACGATATGCTGGTAGCACAAATGATGATGTGTTTTTTCACGTGGGAGTCTGACTTTAAATTGAGGAAAATTAACCTTTTCAATGGGTAATAATGGCATATAAGGTGGAGTATGTTATCCTACCCTACTCTTGTGGTGTTTTCTCAAGCGTTTATCTCGTTGTAGCATCATCAGCATTTCCCCCGGCTTTTGGCATTTTTACTCCTTGTAGGGGACAATCCTACACATAGCAACTACTTGTATATGATAAGTTACATACTAATGATAGAGCTGTTTCACAGATTGACAACCAACGAAATTTAATGTATACAAATGGTATTTAGAGAATTCGTAAGATAGCCAAATAGTTTGCTAACATCAATGAAGAAAAAGTTCCTCACTTAACAGTGACGTTTTATTTCAAGTTAAAATAAAGGATAATACAATCTAAATAATAAACTAAGAACGTTGTGTGCATAAACAAATAATATCTCCATTGTATACCTGATTACATACATTGACCAAAATTATGTTTAATACCTGATGGCAGTTTGTCTCGTTTTGTGTAAGCTTTGTACTCGGATTTTGACTTGGTATTTGGTTGTATATAGTTTACTTCAGTGCTCACTGACACCTGGGCTAAATGTGTGATATTGACTTATGATCATACATGTTCGATACAGAGGTAAGGGGCATCAGGTACTCGTGTGAACATATGTTCAATAACCAATCGCTTAAAAACCAACATGGCAAGCAGACTGTTTACACATATGGTAATGGGAATATACCAATGCAAAAAAAGCAATATCGAAGGATCATAGACCAAAAGTATATAAATGACATTAAAAATATATAAATGGTAATAATTTTTATTGTACCCATATAGACATGTAGTGCATACCACGAGGAATAGAGTAACTTGTAATTAATAGGCGAATCCTTATAGTGTATAGGAGTCAATATTCCGTACACTAAACCTTACATTTGACCCTGACATTTCAGATGTTGTTTACTCTAGATCTTCCCTCGGGTGGTGCGGTGGTTTTCTCTGCCCCACGGCACTGTAGTTCCTGGTTCGACTCCATTTGTCTGTGGTGTTCATAGTTAACGAACGTTTCTTTCCTCGTTCATAAAACCACAAAGTGATGGTAAACACAAGCACGAAACTTCACTGGAGTGCACTTCAGGATATGTTGATGGTAAGATGAGTTAAATTAAGTAGGCGCCCCTTAAGGCGCCATCAGTTAGCATGGGGCTTAATACTGCTCTCAAACCTGGCTGATGGACACTAGAACGTACCAACATAAATACCTAATCGCGAACTGTTCAATGTCTGAGTATCAACTTCCTAAAAAGGATTTCTATAGTTTCCAAGTTCGCACCTTGCTCGAATTGAGTTAAGCAGTGGTAGCCCCTGGAACTGACTGGTTTTATCCATTACAAGAAAATTGCTAACCACGATTAAGCCATAATGTGGCATTTTTGTCAGGTTACAAATCGCCTGCGGTCAGACAACCTTGAAGGAACGAGTTAACAAAACTAAAGGTCGATACCAATATCGGATTGATATCGGATCTTCCAATGGTGCATATGAGTGATTCGATATATTTCTAGCACCCAAGGGTTCTGGTTTAGGATAACGTTTAAATACCTAGGGAAAGAATAACATTTAACTTCTTTTGTTGTTATGTCTAATTCTATGTTAAACGTATAACTGAGGGTTTAAGGCCACGATGCCCCCCCCCCCCCCCCCCCCCCTCATTGGAATCAAAGAGTGTTGCCCTTTTACTGCTTGGCTGGCGAAAGGGTATGGTCTCACAAAAGGTGATATTTCTCATGAAAATAAATTTCAATGAAAGTCGTTCCTCGTCACCTAGGTCACAATCCTCCTTCAAATAGTTTCTGACTGCTGCTTTCATCTCAGGAATAATTCTGAGAATTGTCAGATTGTCGGTGCGCACTGGGACGAAAGAGGTTAATCCTGTGTTCGCATCGTCTGCTCGCTGCTGCTGTCGTTTACCTGAGCCAGGTGACGAGGCGGCCAGATGGGACAGACACTGACCTACTTTCATAACCCAAAACCTTTTTTCTCTCCTTTTAACCATTACATGGTCAGATGCCAACATCACGAACATGCGCAACTGACCACTGGGCAGCAGCATCAGTGGGAGTAGTTTCAGTAGTAGTAGTAGCAGTAGTAGTAGTGGTAGCAGTAGTAGTATAGCAGTAGTAGCGATATTAGTAGGCAGCAGCAACAGCAGTAGTGGCAATAGTAGTAGAAGCAGTAGTAATAGTAGTAGTAGGAGCAGCAGCAGTAGTAGTAGTTGCATTAGTAGTAGCAGTAGTAGTAGTGGTAGCAGTAGTAGTATAGCAGTAGTAGCGATATTAGTAGGCAGCAGCAACAGCAGTAGTGGCAATAGTAGTAGAAGCAGTAGTAATAGACGTAGTAGCAGCAGCAGTAGTAATAGTAGTAGTAGTAGCAGTAGTAGTAGTAGTAGTAGTAGTAGCAGTAGTAGTAGTAGTAGTAGTAGTAGTAGTAGTAGTAGTAGTAGTAGTAGTAGTTGGAGGAGGAGGAGGATGAGAAGGGGAGGGGAAGTTGGAGTAGGGAGAGGGGAAGAAGAATTTGGAATTTCATTTTTCGTCATATTTATGCCATACTGTGGCTAAGTCGTGACTAGCCAGTGGTAAGCAGTGGAGGAAAACCGAGTTCCCGGCGAAAACCAGCGTCTAACCCCAAGTCACTGGCAACTTTCTCACATAATAGGAAGAAGAATATGCGTATAGTTTACGTTTATAACATGTGTTTTATTGAGAGTGCGTTGAGGTTCTTATCTCACCTGTCCATCACGTGTGGCACTCGGTAATCGCCTAGAAGCCGCTAAGTTGTTTATGTGACTGGTAGATCTACACATGTTGAGTGCCATGGGCTATCTATGGCCACGTGTTTGGAGAAAGCCTACAGGTCAATCAGTAAAGCACTCTATGGCATCTCTACCTAGTGTTTCTAAGTCTATGAGATCCCCCGCCCACCAACTATACTGTGTACTGCGTGGAATGGCAATAATTGTAGAAATAGTTCACGGTTTGGGAGGAGTTTGTAACATAATTTTCTTTGGGAATTGAAATTGAAAAACATCACTTCAGTGAAAAACAAGCACTTTCCTCCCATAGGATGATCAAAGAGACGTTTACTAAAGTACTCTTCTAATGAAAAAAATTCACTTTTGTAGTCAGTATCCTCATTTTAGTGACTTTTGAGTGGATGTACTGACTAGGAATTTATTAAAGGTTACCCGAGAAACACATCGCCCATCCCAAAAGTCAGTGAACTTTTACAACATGCGTCAGGTCGGTCGACCACACTGTGCTGCGGTGAGCCCCAGTTTGCGGTCGATGGCTCTTGCTGCGCAGAATGACTCGGCTATGAGGATGCCCGCTCCACTATTAGACTAGTGATAACAATACTTCTTCTCGTGCATGAAGAAACATGCAACTACTCCCCAAATTGAAAACCCCAGATATATATATATATATATATATATATATATATATATATATATATATATATATATATATATATATATATATATATATATATATATATATATATATATATATATATATATATATAATACGCTATTCACTGTTTCTTTATATCTTAGAAGATGTAGTCAATAAGTATGCATAATGCATTATTGGTAGTTTATGACTGCTTAAAATTCCAAGCATGCTATGCAAAGAAATATGTATAAACATACATAAGCAGAAAAAGTTTGCAATGTCATGAGGTAGCAACAAAAGTGTAATTACTACACTTCATAGGCCAGTTTTTTTCTAATTACAAGATTTTATAACTCTTAAGACAGAATAGGAGTAGTGAGTGTGAATACGCTTAGTGGCTAATAACTGACAGTAATACAAGACACTCTCTCGGGTTAATGTCCCCGACATAGAGCCACCGTGCATTTTCCTCAATTAACTTACTGAATGTTAAAACACGATCTCGACTTTTATGGACTAGAAAGTTCAGGTTCTCAACTTCACTTCTCATGAGTCATCAATGGGGCTTTTATGATGGAACTCGATATTTTTCCTCCTTTCTTTTGACTGAGAGCGAGTGTGGAGAGAACAGTCGGGCCCTGTGAGGGACTCACGCATATGAATTGCCCAGGTTTCCCATTCTACATGATACTTCACTGAACATCTACTTCAAGGAATTTGAGAGGTTTGGGTGACATACCGGTAAGTCGAGATGAACGCATGCCTACAATGCGTATACGTGTGTACATTACCCCAAAATATAGCAGCAGCGGTAGTAGTAGCAGTAGCTGTAGTAGTTGTGGGAAAAGTATTAGTAGTTGTAGTAGTAGTAGTAGTAGTAGTAGTAGTAGTAGTAGTAGTAGTAGTAGTAGTAGTAGTAGTAGTAATAGTTGAAATAGAAGAAGAACATCGCTTTTCGTCCCCTTTTCTGCCAAATTACGTCGCGACTAGCCAGCTGTAGGTAGTGGTGGAAATACCAGGCGAAAAACACCGCCTTACCCCAAGTCACTGGCAACTTTCTCAAATGCCCCAGACGGGATTCTTACCCGGGCAGTAGTAGTAGTAGTAGTAGTAGTAGTAGTAGTAGTAGTAGTAGTAGTAGTAGTAGTAGTAGTAGTAGTAGTAGTAGAAATAGAAGAAGAAGAAGAAGAAGATGAAACAAGAAAAGGGATGGGTATCAGGTATGGGGCCTCCTGTTCTTCTATCTCTCCGACTAAAAGCAGCCTGTCTTACCCTATGGTGTACTGAATCAATGGACTAACCAAGGAAGTTGCAAACTCAGTTGTGTTGGTCACTTGACCCTTCCAATGCTGAGCCTACTTTCATCCAATGGACAAGGACTCAAAAATTTTTGAAAACCATCTAAACCCTGTCATGTTGGTATTCATTGGATAGCTCTCATTGAATACTCTCAGATGAGTATCCATTTGACAGGGTTTCCGACATTTTTCAGGTTTTTTGCATCATTTTGTATTGGCCAAATTAGCCACTAGCAGCATAAGGGTTAAGCATATAGATATCCTCCCCTGTCCGTTGCGGTCGTGTGACCATACTGCAGCCACCATTGACCAATCACGCGGTAATCATGCTAGTCCGCCCATACAGTACGCCTCAATGATCGCTATATCAAACAACTTATCTGGTCAAAAGCCTGTTCAGGTCACTCCTTGAAGATAGTGGAGTTGTAAGATTTGATTGCGAAGTATTCTTGATGCAGTAGTCCTATGTGCCAATGCCAAATGTCATGCAATATGTGGCAAATATCATTCTTACTATCTCATGCTGCTTCGTGGGATAAAACATAGCAGTTCCCTATATAACCCTCTACTCATAACGCCCCAGGCATGCAGTACTGTCTAGAAACATGTATTGATTGTTTTATTTACCCCCTGAATGATAAAGTATTGGACTTGGAAGATACCTGCTGAGCTTTTTATACGAGGAGGGGAAAACTCGATAATGCTACATATAGTGTGAAATAATGAGAGGATTAGAAACGTGTGCGAGTACGAGCCAAGTGAGATAAATTACCGCTATTACGTGAAGAGAGAGGATTAATTATGCTATATAGGTGCGTCGAAAATGTATTTAATCAAATGTAATTCGTATCAACTGAAATGACCTAATCATAAATACATGTAGTTATAAGAGGTATGGCACTTAATTGCCTCCTGTGTGCACCCATGTGGAATCTAAATGCTAGCCAGAGACTAATTAAAACAGAGGGGAAAAATAAAAAGGCCAAAACTCCAAATTACACTTTCATTCATGAACAGAACAAATCCGTCCTGCAGCAGAAATTCCTATTAAGCATTTTATTGTAATGTGTTCATCGATAACTCCATAGGGAAACCTTACTGCACCATGCTGCGTTACCAAACAGGAAAAATAAGAAGGACCAAAAATGTGGAATATTTTAGACTTGATATGTACATACTGCAAACGTCTGGTTGATAATTATCTAAAATAGCCCATGTTTCATAATATTAGATATGTACTTTCTCACTATCATATTCAACTTCAAGAAGGGGTCGCCCGATAGCCGAGTGGTCTAAAGCATTTTGCGTTGACAACTCGCTGTCTCTTGCCACTCTGACACGGTCTTCTTGGTTTGAATCCGCCTCAAAGCATGTGAGAAGGTTAACCGTCACTTGGAGTAGTCGCTGGGTTCCCCAAGACACTGCAATATACTCAACTACTAAAAACTAGCTACATGTACATGTGTGTAGGTATTTAACAAAACTACTCGTTTGTATATATAAGAAATAAAAACTCAATTACACGTGTGTAATTTGAAATTTAAAAAAAACTAGCTACATGTACATGCAGTCATGGTTATGCCTTAATGTTTCATGATTAGTGACTAAAAGAAATTAAATATAATCTAATTCCGTCATAAAAGAAAATTATGAAGATTGGTGTAAAATAAATGGCATTTTTAAGCATGAGGGGTGAAATAAACGGGAACTACTGTACGAGCATACAGTGGGTATATTGTTTACTGGCCTAAGGGAAATTGCTCAGAGTAAGTTATACGATATCTAAAACACTTTTGGTTTAGATGTGGAGTCAACTTCGCGTGTCGTAAACATAGGTCACACACCGACTCACTTCCGCAGCACATTTTTCTGTTTCTTATCTCGAGTGTTTTGTTAAGTCTGCGGCTCTCTGTACAAGTAAATAGCATGCCGTAAGCTTCATAGCAGACATATGTGCTTCCCAGTTGTGGTTTTAGGAATCGGCGATGTTCAGACCACCACTTTCCATACTACAAATTGCATTAACCCATTTATATTTAACCAATACACGTCAGCAACGACCAAGAAATTTCTGACCATATTGTGATGATAACATTCCTTCTGTTTGAAGGTCCCAGTGATACTTGACTTGGAATATGTTTATTGTGACCTTTCCTTTTTACTTAATATGTTAAACTTGGATAAGATGGTCGCAATTGGTGAGAGAAACCGAAGGACGATTATTAAAATAGTATAAGAGAACAAAACGTAAAAAAGCTGGTTCGACTGATTGTTTGGAAACATTTCATCAATATTTCTTTTAACGTGTTTTCCCTATTTGTTTGGATCTTGTTTGGAATTTGATGTATGGGATGTAATGTGTTTTTCATATTACAAGGTGTAAATTAATAAAGATACATAATATAATTCTATACCAAAAACATTGTGCAGTGGTAAGACACAGTGGGCAGTCGTTTTGCAACGTGGTCTAAGTAATACGACATGGGCTGTCAGCAATCAAGGCCACCCCAGCTGGGAGGGTATGGGGTTGGTCTTTGGGAGGTATGGCATGGCAGTCTGGTTGAGTCATGTTTGGGTGGTAATTAAATGTTTATCCAAAACATTTCTCTCCGGGGCGGTATCGCTTCCATGACAGCGGGATTCGGGAAAATATCGCACCCGCGCACCATCGTAATGGCAAACAATATGTCAAATATCTACCGACTTACAAATATGTCCAGTAAACAAAGGTTTTTAACAGGCGGACATGTCGTCCGATGTTAAGAACAACACCTCTTATTCAAAAGGTCTTTCGTAAAATATTGCCTTCATATGGAAATGTTTCCTTTGGTGCAATACTGAGCGTTCCATGTGGGGGGGGGGGGGGGAGGGTGGGGGTGGTAGGCTTGAAAGATACTCATTTTCTATTCATATGTTGCTAGCTGTTTATGTAATTGATGATGATATCATATCAACCACTGTCTACCTATCACTAATCAGGACTAAGTATTAATTCATATTCAGAAGTCATTAAGTGGGGTGGGGGTGCATGATACAGGGTTTCAAAGGTGTTCCCACTATGTACCCAGACCACCCGCTGTCCCCATTTACTGCACACTATGACATATGAGCCTATGACTAATAACTCAGTTAAGGGTATTTTAGGGTAAACTAGGCATGGTATTTCCTGTCCTCTGATAATGTAATGTAACACGACTACTGTGTTACCATTTTTAATAAAGAGTAGCAAAAATGTTGGGAATCATGGGTAAGGGGGAGGGATTCTAACACGGGCACCGAGTTATTATGAAATATTCAAATATTAAGAACGTGCTTTACTGAAAACGAATCACAGTATGTAAACTCTGTGTCCGCTCTTGAATACAACATACCCTTGTGCTATGCCTTTCCCATGACAATGTCTGTTGGTAATACCTAATGATCTTTCTATGCCTGAACCGTTGTTTATACAAAATACTATGGTATATCACTCAGTGTGCCCTGGTCGTTAACTTTGGCTAGTTACTATTGTGACTAAACAGATAAATTGACCAAAACTGACATTCTATTCCAAATTCTATGACTAGGCTCATGGCTCAAACACTGACAGATTGCCAGGAGAGAAGGTCACCCATAGCTGTGACACCGCTGCTGCCATGTTTAACCTTGTACGGACACCGCCTACAGTAGTACAGTCCCTCCTCCCTTTTGTAGTAATAACATAACATAACATATGCCAGGATTGAGAGATGTTATCTATACTGACATACATGGTACTATAACAGCCTGATTAATCAATGATCCAACCCTGGTATGTACCGGGTATGTACCAGGGGTGTTTTAACCCATTGATACCCATAGTATATACGTGTACTGTCACATGTACAAATACACGTACTGTGAAACCTGTATAAGCTGGACACCTCTAACGTAGGTAAAGTATTCAGCATGTGCAGGTGGTCAACCTATTTCTTATATTGTCACTGATAAAGCTGAAATAATATACTCTGATCCCGAAAAGTGTTCACGTTTGGAGAAGTTCAAGTTATCGAATTGTTCAAATTCACAGATACCATTGAGTGAATGTCATTGTTTTCATCAACGCTTTTTTCTTTAAAAAAGCAGAAATTGTTTGATAATTGCATTTGTACCGAATTGAGGTACATTATTTTAGAACAAATATTTGATTTAAGTTTGTCTATTTCCTTATATTGTTAATAACCCCTGTGCCCTTTGGTGGATTATATATGTACTTGAAGTTATATTCCTTAGGCATGATAGATAACACACGAGTTGTTGATCCCTACTGATAAACAGTCAAGTTTTTATGGCAGTGCATTCGGTTCCTAAGTTCGTACCCTTATAGCTGCCAGTCCATAGGGTGGTTCATGGTATACACAGGTTAATGAGCCCATTTAGCCATCAGTGTGGTACGCCTCAGGCCTGGGCAATCATTGTAAGGCGAATAGCAGGTATACGTAACTCTCTAGTGTGACTGGGCAGTGAGGGTAAGTCAATGATTACCCAATACCTGTAACACACAAGGAATTTGCCACCCACCCTACACCTGGACTGGTAAAATAACATCTGTACGGCTTCACCACGACATGATATGTATAGAGATAGCTTTGTAAACATACACACCCGCCTTGAATGGGTGGAATGAGTTGTCAGATGCACTATATCTCTTAGTATGCTACTCCCTCGACTGCAAGATGCATACTCCTTCACCTGGACATCTCTCTCTCTCTCTGATATTTTTGAAGACAGAGGCTCTCAAAAACGACTATGATGCTCCAACGAAAATACCTGGGCAGGAAAATGTGCTCCAACTGTAAAGTGTCCCAACTATAATAGAGAGTACCGCGTTTATACGGCTTTTTCTGAATACCACGGACCTCGTTCATCCAGAAGTGTATTTGCAAATTGTTTCTCATAAAACGCCAGATCATTTATCATCCCATCGAATTTAAATGGCCAGTCATATTTTTTAAGTCCGAGGTGATCTCTCTCTCTCTCTCTCTCTCTCTCTCTCTCTCTCTCTCTCTCTCTCTCTCTCTCTCTCTCTCTCTCAACACAATATACATTGGGCGATAATGAAGTGCATTATTTACATATGTCACTCCTCAATGTACCTACCCCTAACCATTTATGCACCTTATCTAAAACGTGACAGTAAGTTGATTGATACGTAGGCCTTTAAGACGTTGAGAATTTAAACCTTAAAGAATGAAATCCAACAGGTACCTGCTACAACCATTTGAACGAGGTTGTCATAACCCTCGAGAGACGACACACATAGATATCGACTTTCTTCATGATGCTGCACGTCAACATCGTGTGTGTGGTTCTGAGATACATACATGGCAGGTGTGACAGTGTATTGACTAGGCTTTAAGGCTTTAATACTTAAAGATGTTTTCCTACCTGGTCGTCGCCGTTGGTGAGTTGCTGCTGCCCGTTAGTCCTGGCTGCCGAGATAGTTAGGTCCGCCATGGCTGAGCGCCGGACTGAAATGAGGAGAGGGAGAGAAACTCGATGAGTGAGTGGGGGAGGAACGGTCTGCTGGTTTCAGAGTTATACATGCGTGAAGCCTTCAGCATGCCTGCACCACCACCACAGCGGCGGCGGGCGACTCAACCCTGACTCCAGCAGCAACAGGGATGCGTTTTTGTTACTCAAAACAAACATGGTTCTCTTACCCCAAACTTGTTTGCTGTAGCAACAAGTCCATATAGCATCAATACACAATAGCATGGCTAAAGAATATTAAGGTAAGGTGAGTTATTCTGTTGTTTTTTTATATTTGTATGTCAGTGAGGTGAATAGAATACGGGAACATATTTTGTTTGTGATAGCGAAAACGCAACATGGTTCTGCTGTCGCTGGTTAGGGGTAGACTGGTGTGGGTGTTGAACTTGCCAGGTGTGGACATGAACACAAACAATCCTAGAGAATAGGTTAGGAACCTCTACAGCACGAGAGAGGGATGGTGAGAGATGGTGTCTCTTACTCATCATACATACATTAAGTCATACATGCATACATACATACATACATACATACATGTATGCATGCATGCATACATACATAAATACATACATGCAGACACATACATACATACATACATACATACATGCACACACATACATACATACATACATACATACATACATACATGTATACAAAGTCATACATACATACATGCATACAAAGTCATACATAAATACATGCATCTACCTGCAACTCTATTCATTTCAAACATATTTGACTAACTAAATGCATCGAATGATATCCATTTCAATGTTACCTAGGGTCATGAATAGGTTAAAGAGAACACAAACTGCCTACTATAGATTTGTATCGAACACCACATTATTTGCACTTGAACAAATCTTGCCTGCCGGGCAAATGTGAGATATCGATCTTGGCATTTATAACAACAATATTGTATTGTTTGCAAATTCTGATAAACTGGGGGATGTGTGAAACGTCTCATATCACTTTCAAAGCTTAAAAACGAAACGCGAGGCCATTTCTGGTCGTTGGTTGACTAGGAAAGAAATCAGGATATATTTTGAAGAAGGTATTTCCTATAAACATGATTACAGTTTTCAAATGTTTGAACCATGCACTATTCTAAGTTGATCAGTATAGAACCAAACACAAGAAAAATGACTATCATCTACATCCTTATAACAAAATTACATGTGGGATTTGAAAACCGTTAACTTATTGCTTTGATGAAACCTATAAGAAATGCGTGAATCCGGCAGGGGGCAACACGTTCAACTTGCCTAGATGAAATCATAGACCTAAACATTTAACGAGTCCACACATTCCAAAATAGTGAGTACCCCCACAGCCTCTACCAACCCCTAACTCTAGCTTTTTCATTTCCATTACGACACTACTTGTGCCTTTTGAAGTATATGATGGGTATTTTGAATTCCACACATGCATACATCATAACAAAAATGACATATATCATCTTTGAAGGTAAGAAATTGGCCCCCGCCCAGAACTTACGTACAAAGCACTACTTGACTGAAAGCAGTCATCATGGTATGTTTTGGCGAAGAGATGTCTTGCTATTGTGTATATCTATGGGAAGATGGCAATCTCAGCCCCGCCTCTGATGGCTGCAGGTGGCGATGATTTATGTGTTATAAATATATATATATATATATATATATATATATATATATATATATATATATATATATATATATATATATATATATATATATATATATATATATATATATATATACATATATATATATTATATATATATATATATATACCTATATATATATATATATATATATATATATATATATATATATATATATATATATATATATATATATATATATATATATATTTATATATATATATATACACATACATATGTGTGTGTGTATGTATGTATGTATGTATGTAGCAGCCTCCATTCAGAGACAGTTTTATGAATGAAGTTGATGCATTCTAAACATGTCTCGGTGATAATTATCGAATAAAACAGGCACTACAGGAATACCCACTATGTGATAGAAAGTGATCAATAGACATACCTAAATGATCCAAGGTGTTGTGAGGCTTAGCCAATCACGCCGGAGGGAAAATCACATACCGCAGTGTCACACAGGTAGCTTGTACCACATGGCTTGGATGTGAAAAAGTGTTTGGTCATCTAAGCACATGGGTTCCGCAAATACAAATCTGCCTGAGCTTTTATAACGAAGACCCAATATTACTCATAAAGCAACAAAAAGACAATTGAGACGCGAAAAGGCTGAAACCTGGTCAACAGTGGGTTTATTATTCCTGCTGCCGACAAACAACCCTATGTCACTAAGAATAACCTACCTATCCACTCGAGTATGTTATTCCTGGCTAGCCTTTCGCTGTAGTGCGCGATGGATGGGAGTTAAAACTAGTTCCAGATAAGTGGAAATACCTTGAAAGGGTGACTGCCAAGAAACATATAACCCATGTCCTCCAGCAGCGAAGACAATCTACTTAACGGCAACTTGGCATGGAAATGGACCATGTCCGATAAATAGCAGAAGATATCGGTGCCATGGAAAAAAATTGACACTGACTGCATTATATGTGCACAGCAACCCTTAATACCAGTAGTAGTAGTAGTAGTAGTAGTAGTAGTAGTAGTAGTAGTAGTAGTAGTAGTAGTAGTAGTAGTAGTAGTAGTAGTAGTAGTAGTAGAAGTAGAAGTAATACCAGTAGTAGTAGTAGTAGTAGTAGTAGTAGGACTAGTAGTTTAGTAGTATATTAAAGTGCCTACCATTATAAACACATGATCGAAACATGGACGTATGTCAATTCAATTACTGGGGCGGCCATCCTGTTCAGAGGGCTTGGCTGCAGGTATCATTTCACTATCAGACAAACGATTACACATAGAACATCCCCAAGTTCTGACTAAGATGGTATACCGTACACGGAGACATTGACAACACCTATGTTTAAGTAACCCACATCTTATATACATAATTTGACCAGTTGCCCCTCATCTGGCTAGGCTGGCATTTTTGCTTATTTTGTTCAAATTCAGTAACTTCCTGTAAATAGCCCTTTCTGACTCACCTCGGACTTACGAAATATGACTGCCCATTTAAATTCGATGGGATGATAAATGATCTGGCGTTTTACATATATATTTCTGGATTAACGAAGTCCGTGGTATTCAGAAAAAGGCGTATAAACGCGGTACTCTTTATAGTTGGGACACATGTATTTTCCTGCCCAGGTATTTTCGCTGGAGCATCATAGTCGTTTTTGCTCTTAAATTATAGGATGCCGACCTTGCACATTATATCATGGGTGTCGACCTCACTCACTTTACTATTGCATGTCGTTTCCCTTTAAAAAATGCCCACTCGAACAAGGCAGTCTGGGTGGTCTGTCAAATAAAAAGGAGCATGCACAGGAGGTAAGTTCATAACTGTATAAAGTATGGACGTATTGAACTCTGATTGGAGTATAGTGAAGAGTCAAGTTCGCTCAGAATGTTAACCGAGTTTGAACTCCACAGTAGGACAATTTTCTGCTCAATTGAACATATAGTTCGAATATTAGGGTATTGAAAGGTAAAGTCTAATCAGGTCCTTATCTGCTGAAAATGGAATTCAAGTATTTCCGTTAACCCTATATATTCGTACACACTTTTGCCGCAATTTAGGTAAACATACACTTCAACACTGTCCGTTCAATTTCTATCACCTCTACATACTATAAAGCCAACTTCATCATCGTCATCATCTGCGCCTATTCCATTATCTATACGATCAGCAACACCATCCCTGTCATATAACCCAATCCTTCTCATCAGCATCATCATCATTATAAACATGCATGCTGATGGCAGCGCCGGTGTGTTTATGCCTAGCTGTATAAGTGTAGACCTATGACTAGAAAGACCACTGTGAGTGGCGCACATCACAGCTTTCAGGAGAAGCGATCAGCTGCCATCTGTTGCTCTTCCTCTGTCGAGCCAGCCTGTCACTGCTCGCCAGATGTATGTCTGTTCCCATCATCACTCAGTTTGAGACATTGCGTAGGTTTAAGTTACTTTCAACAGTATGTATGTATGTTTATTGACTCTATACGATGATACAAAATCATACGTTATACAATAGAGGCTGCCCACTTAAAGTGGTTCCAAACTACACCCCTTAAGGTGGTTGCATATAGACATTATCCGACACCTAACCTAACAGTCTGGCATATGTCGTGGTGAGATAGAACCCCGTTATCGAGTATATTTGCAATGGGCCAAAGTGGGCCCTGCATATGTAAAGTGGCCACTGGCAGCACATCATAACACCGCACGCTTATACATAGACCAGTCCTATCGATGTTCCCATTCATGATAGTGGCATTGCAGAAGTCCCAACAATTTATCCTCATTTCATTTAGTCAGGGATCTATTTATTGAGTGCGAGCTATATGCAATGCACACTCAATGAAGACCCAACTTATCTGTCTGAATGTGTTAGCTTACCTAAATATATAGTCGAATCACACAGCAGTAACAGCTTAACATGTGAAAGGGGCTTCTCAAATGCCAAGTGGCTGGGCCCATAAATGAGAGTTGATTGCTTGCTGTGCCCCACCATCGGATAGGGTCAACTCAAATAAAATAGTATTTACATAGCTTTAAGAGAGACTGTTAAACCCAAAAGAAGCAGCAAAAATCAGTGAATTTTTCTTTAATTATTTCTTTGGTATCTAGATAGTTCCATGTTTACACTTCACTTCAGAAATGAATGGGTTAACAATTACAGAAAAGTTACACGATGTATATAATTCATATCCTATTGAATCCTAATCTATGTCGCGAATCTTCACGTGGGGGAAAAAGTCTGTAAAGGTAAGTGATTTAATCTCCAAACATTAATGGGTTGAATTACTGAAAAGTTACATGATGTATATCATTCATATTCTATTGAATCCTAATCGAACTCGTGAATCTTCATATAAGGAAAAAAGGTCATTTATAGTAGGTGCTTTAATCTCCAGAAATGATAGGTTAGATTACAGAAATGTTACACGATGTTTGATATCTTTATCCTATTAAACCGCAATCGAACTCGTGAATCGTCATATGGAGGAAGAAAAGGCCATTCAATGTAGGAGTTTTAATCTTTAGAATTAATGGGTTAATATTACAGAAATGTTAAAAATCCATATCCGATAGAATCCTAATCTAAGTCGTCAATCTATATATGGAGCAAGAAAAGGCCTGTTATAGAAGATGTTCCAATCTCCTCATCCCATCAGCGTATAAAAGATGGAGCATTCTAGGACGTGTTGAGTATTTACCTGGCAGAGGGTTATCATATGAGATCAGCATGGGAGCAGGGTTCTGATGAAGTGTAATGACAGGTAACATAAAGGCACACCTGGAGAGCAACTAGAGCGGCGCCATGGAGGGTGCCCGCAATACAAATACTCAACACACACTCAACATCTGAGCCTGGAGATACCCCTTCATATACAACTACAAATAATGATTCCATATGTGTAGTAGTAGTAGTAGTAGTAGTAATAATATAATAATTGGAGTTTATATAGCGCCTTTTCCATTGATAAAATGTTCAAAAGCGCTGCACATTGTCATAGTTTGAGTCATAGTCCACAACGCCTCAATGGGCGAGCCTGGAAAGGTGTGTTTTGAGACACTTCTTGAAGGCCTGACACGATGTAGAATCCTTTAGGTGTTGTGGAAGCGCATTCCATAATCTCGGTGCACTAATGGAGAAAGCGCGATATCCAAATTTGAGTCTAGTCCGAGGCTCATCCAGAAGGCCCTTTGCTTCTGATCGTAGATGGCGTCTGGGTTTATAAGGCACGAGCAGTTCCTTGATGTACTTAGGTGCAAGTCCGTTTAGCGCCTTGTATACCAGCAGTAGGACCTTAAATTGGATGCGGAATTTGATTGGTAGCCAGTGAAGCTTGATGAGAACAGGTGTGATATGTTCATACTTCCTGGTTCTCGATACTATCCTTGCTGCACTGTTTTGTAGTCGCTGCAGTTTTGCAATCAAATCCTGTTGTATTCCAATTAGTAGTAGTAGTAGTATTAGTAGTAGTATTAGTAGTAGTAGTAGTAGTAGTAGTAGTAGTAGTAGTAGTAGTAGTAGTAGTAGTAGTAGTAGTAGTAGTAGTAGTGGTAGTAGTAGTAGTAGTAGTAGTAGTAGTAGTAGTTGTAGTAGTTGTAGTAGTATTTGTAGTTGTAGTAGTAGTAGTAGTAGTAGTAGTAGCAGTAACATCTATAGACACAATACTCCCGGTGAAGTTAATGAATATCAGAACATTTGAAGGGCGGTTAATGGATACAATTATTCTTTATCAATGCATATTTAAGTTAAATCTACCAAAGCCCACCTCCCTTTTACTTCAACGAGGAAATGTTCTTCACTATTCAAGTACAATTTCCTGGCCAGACACATCAAACAAATGACAATATTACCAATGAGTATTTTAAAAAAATGACCCCAGGGCAGTACCCTATGTACTAAAAAAAAGTACTACATATATAGACATCACAACAATTTACCTAAATTCGACAAAGGGGATCTAGCCATTATCTCTCAATAAATCAAGCACTCTACCTTGGCTAAACATATCAATTGCATGTCTATTCATAGGACCACACTGGTCTATAGCCAGGAGCGCAAGGGTACACGACTTAAACATACTGCCATTAGCAGTCGGTCAAGCGGTCAAATGGCTGAAGGTTTTGTCTGTTTATGAGGATGGTATTTTTATGGAGACTTTTCTCACGCCGTAAGTCGGTTAAATGCTCCGCTGAAGTATCAAATGGTTTATATGCTTTCGCAGGTAGTATTGTGCATGGTTTAACCTTATGCTGCTGGTGGCTAATTTGACCAGTTCAAAATGTTGCAAAAACCTGATAAATGTCTGAAACTCTGGCACGTGGGTACTCATCTGAGAGCACTCATCGAGAGCTATCCAATGAATACCCACATGAAAGAGTTTAGATGGATTTCAAAAATCATTGTGTCCTTGTGCTTTGGACAAAAGTAGCCTAAGCATTGAAAAGGTTGATGACCGTATTGAAGTATTGAATGGTTTATGATGCCTCAAGTCAGTAAAACGTGTATGTTTCAGGTAGTCTTGCATGGTTTAAAAGAGTATTGTCGTGATGTGGGTAAGGGCAACGACATGTTATATTGTATTACAGAGGAAAGGTTGTTTTCGCTTTCATCTTGTACTAGTCGAAAGTGTGATTTTATCATGATATAGGTAAGGTGTGTGTTAGCACCTTTACGTTTGGAAAGTCTTAAGGTTAGGTGTTATTGGTCGTGTATATCAGTTTTCCCTTTCCAGACTGACTTGCTAAAGCATATCTGCATGTTCTTCGTGTTTTTGCATTTTAACCAGTTGATTTTAAGCTAATTTTGAGGTTCAAATGCAAAACATATCAGTTTTTCATGTCAACACTGTCCTTCGAATCTCACAACTATTTTCCAGATTGACATTGATAAGTTGAATTATGGGACGCGACGGAAGGAATGTGGAATTTCGTATTTCGTCACTTTTTCTGCCATATTGCAGCTTAGTCGTGACTATCCATTTGCAACTGGTGCAGGAAACCCGAGTTATAACACCGCTTAACCTCAAGTCATTGGCAACTTTCTCCATATGACCCGGGTGGCATTACAACCTGGACAATGGTGAGAGATAGATCAAGTTCTCGCAGTCAGTGGCAACGCCTAAGACCACACAGCCATCATGTTAGGCCATCTAAGAGAACTTGAGGACAACCATGGCTAACGTGTATATGTAGATACATCAACCTGAATTGCATTGCCTGTGGGAGGAAGACAAGATAGGAGTGTTTAGTCATCCCCTCATCATCCCTGTGATGTGACACTTAGACCTATAGCACTGCACCTGTCGCTATGTAAATAACAGTCCATAACAGACACATGCAGCTGTATTGATGTAAATCTTTACCTCAATAAAGACCATGTCGTCCCGTATACACTGGGATGTATTCGGGCATTTAAGGTTAACTGCAATCTTTCTGTTCCTAATGTTCCTAAAATTTAGGTAGGCTGTTTCTGAATTGCCTTGCACCATTTCTCTCCCAAGGCACATGCCACCATGTCATTGTGTGTGTTATTCTAATGTACTATTTGGCTATTGATATCTCCAATCTGTACATCAAAACTACAAGGTCAACTACTGTTCCTGAAGTTCCTATAGACATGCTGCTGCTGACTTGCCATGTCCTGTAACACTCCACCTCCCTCAAAACCATACATTCTTCCCTGATGGCCAGCAGGTCGTTATTTGTGTTGTTCAAATATTGGTTTAGACAATTGATATCTTATCAAAAATGCGCAATATTTAATGAACGTATGCAGTACAAGTGTATATCAGATGCATGGTTGGTTTGGTACTTATTCATGAATTTATTTCATTAATTTGTATTTTTTAGTTTTATACTTGTACTTTGTTATGTAATAGTGCATCTGTGTTGTCCCTATGTCAACAATATAGGATTTGATGATTGTGAAAGAAAGAATACGTAATAAGTGATCAACATGACGTCACAAGCAACACAATTTAGAAGAGGACATACACCTTATACCTAGACATTCGTTGACTTCACTCCAGAGTTTCGTTCTTTAATTTTAAAACATGTAGCATATATTATATAGTCAGCATCAACTCACAAGCTGATGTAAAGACCTGATTAGTGAGACGAAATGTCTTTGTACAATGCGCAAAACCACTCGGCCACTGGGGTTAGCCTAAGAAAAGAAGAGCAGAGTAAGGGGATTCTCAATATCTTTGATGTGACAAGTGACATATGTAAGGTGCAACTGTTGCAATGTGTATAGACCATTGATGGGCACTTGCAGCAGTAGAGACATGCGTCATGCCTTCACTATGGTCATGACGCAATAGCGGCTCAACCAACCCCAATAATACCGGAGTTTGCAGGTTTTTAATAATTTATTCTATTGAGAAATATTTCATCGCCTTCTCTGCATTTCATATGCATGTTTTTTTAATTCTCAAAGAGATAATTTTATTGCATCTATAAGTACATGTACGTCATTGTATTGTATTTCAACCTCAGGTAATTACATAATTCTCAAAGGATGTACACCCTGTATAAAGTTGAATAAGATAAAAGGCAATATAAATGCTGATAGCTTGTGACAGCAATTAAAAAAGGATCGTATATGCATAGAATTGTACGAAATTATGTTTAAAAGAAGGTGGCGCAAAACTAATACGCATATTCCAAAAGCCAGTGCCGAGTATCTCTGGATAACGGCATCTCAATCCGAAACGTTATGGAAAAGTACTTCTGCGAAGCGCAACCATATTTCAACTGTTATCTATACCAAAGTTGGGGCAAATGAGAAACTGCGTCGCACTGGAAACAATGATATGAAGTAGTATGTTGGCGAAAGTTCTATTCACTATTGTGCTGCTACTGTATTTGTCCTTAGCTCGGGTGACAGGACCAGTCAGGCGACGGCAATTATATACAACTGACATGTATATTAGTACAGGAAACTACTGTCTAGCCTGGCCCCATATCTGAACCCGGTATAACCCGTGCCTGTCAACTCAATATGTCCAATACTCGTCACGTTACATAACAGTAGCTATTCTAACGCATTTAGCAAAAAAGGCAAAAACAAACAAAAAACAAAAGGTTATTTACATTTCTGTCGTTCAATTATCGTAACTTTTTCGGCCACATCTAATTCATGACTGATTAGGTTTTTCTTAATTTCAAATTGCACATATGTACAACAGGAGATTTTTATTCTTCATAAACATGTCAAACAGTTTGGTATTTACAACAATAATAGTGTATATTTTGTCTTGGCTAATCAGATTATGAAGCATTCCCCTTTCTTTGTATACAAGCATACAATGATACGGTGATATACTCTATATAGACTAATAGGATATTCTTGCAACACATTTATAAATTGTTCTTCTTAAAAGAATGACTGGTTAGTTGTTTATGATTTATGATTTAGGAAAAACAGGGTGCTTTGGGAAAACATCACCTTATCCCAGGCCACGTCTAGGCTCGCTATCTTTGAGTACAAATCCTCTCCACTAAGGGGAGTCATATTTGTTTTCCTTCCAAGAGGGTGGATCTAGCAAATTGTTGGCACCTATTTTCAAGAACACACCCAGCATACCTCTACATAGTGTAGGGAGACGCCAAACATCACACAAACTGCGATAATTAATCTTAGTGTACAGAGTGGTGCATATACTTTCCCAAAATGCATTAGAAGAGGAAGTAGCAGATAGTGTAAATCGCTTTTGATTTGAATTTATATAATCAGGAACAAAACATTTTCAAAGTTATGTCGTAGATTTCATCCTATGACAGAAATTGTGTATCTAAACCAAACGTAAATTGTTTCATGAGAGTCACCCCCTATTGACCATCAGTTCAACTAGAATATTTGTTGATCCTAGTCTTTCGATATTCTTGAAAGATGAATGCCCCATGTTTGGGTATTTCGTAAAACAGAGCAATTCCAATATTTTCTCTATTTCCACATCAGAAAAAGGTATTGAGATTGATAGCATGACACGTACGTTATGATATGACGACGTGGTATGCTTAGCAACGAGGAAGGTCCTTCCACTATACGTGTACAAAAGTATGTACTTTTTGGGTAGTACTTTTATTAGTGAGACATGGGCGAGGGTTTTACATAGTTTGGAAATGTGAAGGTAATGTCATCGCACATTCTGTTACATGTACATAAAGTATATACGAGCCTGTGGTTATCAATACCATTGTGAAGTTACTTTAGTCTATAGAACACCATCAGGTTCTAAAAACTAGTTCTCCATATATATTCAAAGTATTCGACACATATACATGAGGCCTATGTGTATCATGAGACTCTTGTGCTTAAGCAGAACCCGTCAAATTACCCTACAAAAGCCAACTAGCCATATTGCTTCTAATGAGAATAATAGTCCACCTCGCTTTCTGGGCTGACACGCCATTACTGTCAATTAATGAATCTGGTGTATGTAGCTTATGCAATGGCCTATCAAACAACATAGCTTACATGGCAAGTTATGGACACATTTGACATGTAATATACAGTTATAGTTGTTTATTACTTTGGAATGACTCACTCGATATTACGGGGATGGATGTAGGTTGACATAAGTTTGGAATATGTAGTTTGTTATGCTTGTGGTCTATGCTCTGTGAGTGTGCAATATCTGAACCAAGCGATACCAAACTATCGGTCCCCCGATCGCTGGCAACATAGTTAGTCAGTGACCAGTGAGCCTCTAGGTTAGTAGAATGATAAAACCTGTAGGTAGAGTTTATTGCTCGTGTTGACATCTGTTATGCATATATACATTATATATATATTTGTGTTTAACTTTAGTTGTTCATTTTGCACTTTTTAGACTCAAGAGGACAGAGGAACGACGATAGTTGAGTTCCAATAGCAAACCTTCCTTTAAGTCGTATTTGGAGAATCAAGCATCAAACCCATCAGAGTTTCATAATTGATCAACTCATTTATTTTGTTTGACAAGGGGAGTGAATCATTGCACATAGCATCTATTACAATCGCCTCGAAAATTGGTTAAAGTTCATGAATATGCCAGAAATGTCACAGATATGGGAGAGCTGTTATTTCTCATGTAAAAGGCCTACACATATGCCTGATATTTCATCAAAAAAGGCAGTACTTATTCTGCTATGACAATGACTTTGAATGGGTTTGATTCTACCGATGATGATGGAAGTCCTGGGTGTTTCTCATGGCGGGAACATCCTGAAGTTTTACGACAATTGAAATATTTAGCCATTATGAATAACATGATCTGCTAATGATAATAATAATACTAATAATACTAATAATACTAATAATAATAATAATAATAATAATAATAGTGATAACCATAATAATAATGCTGATGATGATAATGATAATAATAATAATACTAATAATAATAATTATAATACTACTTCTACTACTACTACTAATAATAGTGATAATAATGATAATAATAATAATACTGATAATAATAATGATAATAATAATAATAGTAATACTAGTAATGATAATAATAATAATAGTTATTATATTATTATTATTAATAATAATAATAATGATAATAATAATGATAATAATAATGATAATGATTACAATAATAATAATAATAATAATAATAATAATAATAATAACAATAACTGATATTCGATATAGCGCCATTTCCACTCATAATGTTGACTAGCGCTTTATAAAGAATAATCAGTAGACTACTGTTTATGGTACAGATTTATCGAAAAACATCAATTGAATATTTGCATTAATAAACTGGAAAATAGTAGTTATCTGGGACGTCACCTTAAAACAAGCTTCCTCTCCTCATAGGTTCAAGGATATCTCTATAAAGTAAGAGTCCCACTCGCCTAGACATCCATCACTTTCTAGCTTTGTAGCTATGAGTTCCTACACAGCAAGTATGTGTTTCGTGACTTATGGACTCTCAGGAATAGTTACTTTAAATGTCTGCCTGCCATGTGCGAGGCCAACACTTGAAACTGGAGAAAATAAAACCTTTCGCCTTCCCACGCGTTTGTACCGTTAGAAACTGATATCCCTTTAACCCTCTTACGACCACTTGCTGGCTGTGGAAGAGAGGCATTCTAGATCAGTATACTAGATCCAGTACTCTGATACTGAATATTTCTGCAGTGCCGACATTTGATTTCTGCATTGATTCGTAATAAGCTACGTGTGTCATTTACTAGTATGTGCTTGGCTTATTTTTTGACATGCTATTTATGGGTATATGTACAACCAGGCACTGGCCGACGTCCGGTCGACTGTTGCAGCAATTAAATATCTGCACTGTAGATCAGTATACGAATACTCGTAAATCAAAATCGTTAAGGAATATACTTTTAGCATGTGCATTAATTGTAGAAAGGTAGCAGTGAACAGTTATACTACCAGGAATATTGTGTTACCGAGAATAATTTTGATATAAAGTGTAGCATTTCAAAAATCTCTCCATATATTTAGAATGATATCTTGCACTTTACGATTACATACATATCTCCAAATAACAGAATACATGTAAGCTATCTGTCGTGAATGCGACTATTTGGTAAATTTAGAACCATTTGATAGAGATAAGCATTTGTGTCAACGTTTTTGGTATATTATATTCCTTACTTTCCATCGTATTAACTACTCTTAGTTAAAAGGGGTCAGGCTTTCGACGATGCTGCCCCCTTTTCTTAACCCTTTCACATTTAAATGGTTCTCTAAAATTGTCATCTAGACCTATGCTACTTTTCGTAATAACTTCGGAATTAAGAATGACTTTACTAGATAATTGAAGGGGACTTGTTGGTAATGTTCTGAATAACATTTGTCCTTCAACTATTTCCTTAACTTTGATATTGCCTGCAAGATACCAACAATTTTTCTGATTGCTTTTGGTCACTGTAAGCATTAATGGGCCAAACTGAGGATGAGTTAAGCATTTACATCCCTCCATCATCATCTGATTCCCGGGATGTTTTAAGCAGCGGGCAGCCTTTCATCGTCCTCTTTAACTAAAGATAAGCCAACATGAAGATTAACCTTCGCGAAGATAAACCCGAGATAAGGGAAACGTCATACATACTGAGCAACACAGGAACTATCATCAGACGAACCCTGATGAAGTCAAACGAAAATAGGACTTTTACAAATGGAACTGAATTGTAGCTCCCCACCCTAATAATAATAATAATAATAATATAATAATATAATATTGTTTCATGCATGAAAATAACGAGGCATGAAAATTTCATGCATGAAATTATGAAATATCCCTACATGAATATGACGTTTTCAATTTGCATGGAAATGATATTTCCGTGCACGAAAAGGAAACTTTTGCAACCGAAATGTTCATGGTTAATTGAGCTGTACATAATTTCATCCATGAAAATTTGGGGGCAAAATCTTTGTTTTAATGCATGGAAATTTTATTTCCATGCATGGAAACTTCATTTTTAAGGATGTAAATGAATTTCATTTTCATGCATGAAATTTTCTTGCCACGATTTTTTCATGCATGAATTTTTCGTAAGGGTAACGATCTCTGTATAGTAACCAAGGAATTGTCATTATAAGAGCTTTAACCCATTAAATGCTAAAGATTCCTCCAGAAATTGTCAGCTGGATCTGAAATACTTTTGATGATAACTTTGGAATTGAAAGTGTTTTACAAAACACTTGAAGGAGAATTGTTGCTAGTTTACGAATTAACATTTCTCCATCAATTCTTATCCCAACTATGCCATCCCTTGAAAGATTTCCTCAAAATCGCCAGACTGCTTTTGGCCTCTGCGAGCATTAATGGGTTAAGGATAATGAAAACAGGCATGATTTAAGGAATGGAACACAAGTTATTATTTTGGCGTTACTTTCCCGAATACAAAATTTGATATATCGTGCATAACAAGATCATCGGCACTGGTTACATCCAAATGTAATCAAGAGTTTAAAAAAGAAAAAAACGATAAGAATTTTTTCGGTTTTGCTTATTGTTTTTCCTAGAAGATATGCGCTAGAGAGTTTTAACCCCGTGGCATTTTCTGGGTCGAAGCAACCAACTGAACAGTTACCGCAGGCACATTCCCTCGAGCGACTGGCTATATTGAGAGACGGAGAAAAAATCATTAGCTTGAAGCTAAACATCCTACTCAACGTTAAAAACTTATGTTTTCCATCACCTGTTGAGCGAATAGTGCAGACTCATCTGAAATGTGTGTTTCTGTAATATCGTATAGAAATAGTTCAATAGGATAATAAACAGTTATTGCCTGGCTTGTTGGTGGATAGTGCAGATTATCACCCCGAGAAGGAATTATTTCCCGAGGGCAACGCCCGAGGGAAATAATTCCTTCGAGGGGTGATAATCTGCACTATCCACCAACAAGCCAGGCAATAACTGTTTTGTTATACCGAACATTTTACAACAAGGGGCAAAATCATAAGACAAGACCAGAGCTGATTTCAATATTTTAATGATAACAAAATGTATGAATATCATAGTTTCTCATCTACGGATTACTTCAATTATACCATAATCACTTTGATATGAAGGCTAAATGCACTAGACTTATAAAGTTTGCCATCTTTCTTCCTGAGATCAACATAGAATAACTCTAATACTAATCGATCTCCTTTGGATCCAACTTCTCAAACTCAACATTGCTGCCTTTCTCCCTGCAGTACTCCTTCCCAACACAACCTTAACAGAATGATTAACTGATTTTTTGGTGTTTAAACTGTCTTTTTGGTCATGTAAATCTTGAATATCTTCTTTGGTAGCACTGCCTAACCGAGACATTTTGAAAATATGCTGTGCTCCAAGCTGCTCTGCTTGACAGTCTTTTGAATGAAAATTCACTCTATTATCGCTCACTACTACTCAAAATTTCATTGAAAATATCCTGGGCTTCATATAGAATCAACTAGTCCTGTTATGGATCTTTACCTTTTTCCCTTGAGTTAGACCCAACAAGTAAATAAAACAGCAATAAACATCTTTGCCAGCTGCATGTATCTGTTTATTCTAGCAGAAAAAACTGCATTCATTTGATAAACCGGTCTGATGAATAGGTGCACCGGTGCACCCTACAGTATACTGAAATCTATCATTGAAGTCGCCTTATTCATTGAAGAACTTCTATAACCACCTGATAAATTTTTCGGCAAGCTAATATCATAGTTATTTTAGTTTTTTATTGATAGTTAGTTGTCACCTGACCCACCACAACTTTTATCCTGTTTTATGAATCAAAAGCGCCCAGCCACCATAGAAACATGGAATAGGGGAGATTATTGACTGGCAAAATTATTCACCTGCTTGTGCTATTATTCCACCTTTTCTGATAGATAGGGTAAATTATGAAATGACTCTTAATATAGGGTGAGGTATAACAATGTACATTAACCCTTATATCGTGCTGGTGCCAAATTTAGCGAATACAAAATGATGCAAACGACCTGTAAAATGACTGAAACCCTGACACATGGGTACTCATCCGATAGTACTCAGCGAGAGTTATCCAATGAATACCAACATACCAGGATTTAAACGGTTTTCCAAAAATCTTTTCGGTCTTGAGCTTTGGACAAAAGTAGCCTCAGTATTAGAAGTAGACTAAATGGTTAAGATATGTAGTTTATACACACGATGATATATGCAGATGACTTGCTAGATAATAGACAAAAACTTACTATTCTAAGAGGATATATAAAATCACCACTTTCTTCTATTAGTTTGGCGTTACAGTATGTGTATCCATATACAGACGATCTCTTACGGCCATCGTAACATTACGATGTTGTACGATGTATGTAACGAGCTTTTACTATCATTGCATAACAGGCGTGTAGAACATCTTGCCCTACAAGCTCGTGACAAATGCTTGTACATGCATCGGAGGAATAAGATGCTCGGACTCTACCAGTAATAAATACAGACTTGTACGATAAGTGACCATACGGACATCGTACGGATATCTTACAGTACGACACACGTACTGTGCGGGATCGTCATCTTTTCCTGTGTTTAGCAGAGGTCACTTCCATCTTTCGCACTTGCCTGAAGCGGGACAATGAGACCTCGTGTGCGGTGGTGAGACACGGCAAGGGGTGCAATTCAGTAGACCGCTCAACCATGAGGGCAAACCCGTAAACATTCTAGCTGAATGAAAAAGTAATATATTTGTAATAGTGTATAATGAAGAGTTTGATTCCAAACCTGTAATAAAAAAAACTTCTACTATGGGGTCGTGTTGAGTTTTTTTACATATAGTAAAGGCTACACCCGTTTCCCCATATTCAGATAAATTGTTACTGACAAGGCCATAACTGAACTGAGTAAGAGAGCACCTATCACAGGACCTCCCATAGACTTTCACGAAACAGAAAACGTCTTTGGTTCTTTTCTCGATATTGAATGTCGCTTCAAACATCCATTTTGGCTACAAATATTCAAGTGGTTCGAGTGTCATTTGGTTTAACAGTAGCTAAGAGTATTACTGTAGCAATAGTAGTACCCATTGATAATGTTACAGTCGTTATGTTGTCTAGAAGTTGAACATATATTTATTTCATTGTTGATAAAATTGTATAAAACATAGTTATAAAATTCGAGCGGCTCTAAAGTTAGAAAAACTGTAATACCTTTCCCTCCGCATTGATATTTTCTCGGCTTTAATGAAGTTTGAAGGTACCCAGTATAAGATTGTAGGAGGTCCGTATGAAAACACTATGTATGCTTTCAGTTGTTTACCCCAAATATCTTACATCTCGATTGGAGGGTACTTTTGCAACGCTTAATGTTTTCCTCGACGAGAGATCTTTCAGGCAATGCAAATTTTGTATAGACAGAAATGTCAGCTGAAAGCAGGACAGGGAAAACGCCGAGTCAGAAAGATCAACCTCATAAGCTTCCTGAGAGTAAGAATTATTTCATATCCCTTCAAGTGTACAACGTTTTAGTCACTGTCATCACTATTTATTGCAACTGAAGTTACATAACTACTCTAGTAACCTGTCACATGTATCTGCATTTAAAAGGATACCAATATAGCAAGCAAACGCGATATTCTGACACAAACGGTTACGGCCAAATAAACAACCCAGTTGGACACGTTGCTTAGTAAATATACTAGATCTAGTATTTAGAGGTGTCACATACTGATATCATCTTAGACCATATCGAAATTGAAATAGCAGCCTGCATATATACCACTGTATTGTATTTTATTGTATGGTTATTGACCGTACGAGTGAAGTACAAAATCGTAGAAGATACAGATCAATATTATGTTACCGAGAAAAAAACTAGAAAACAAAGTGATTGTACCCATCAACTCCCTATGCTGAGTGTCTGGGCAGCTTGTGTGAGTTCTCAGCAGTACTCAGGCTGGTAGCTGTCCTGCCATGGGCTTCTGAGCGACTGGCGGGCTGTTGGGGGATTATCTGGCTACCCAATCGGAGGGGAAACTCTAGCGGAATGTTACCTCTCAGCAAGATCATTAGCCGGGCTATTTAAAAAGTGGCTCCCCTAAGTGCCGGCAACTTCGGCCAATTTAGCGTAGTACAGCGTACCTCAGCTGTGCCTGGTTGGTAACATCGCATAAAATACGGTATAAATGCTTCACACTGTAGACTAGATCCTAGGCTATGTATTCATTATATATTAATTTTCTATTTTCTGGTCTCTATATTTTGATCAAGGTCAACATCTAGGTCTTAATTATTTTGGCTGATCATAGATGGCGCCACTGGTGGATATCCGTATTAGCCATAATCACAAAGCAACTGGAAGATATCACTGTGGCCACCTGGTGAGCAATTTTAGAACTAAATCAGGGTAGACTCAGTTTTAAGTAGGTATGATTTTCATGTTGAATTTAGGATTGGCTTTAGGATAGACTATTTGCACATTTGTTGAGTTAAAGGATTTCTTTTGAGATATATGCATAAAAGAAGTGTTTACATGCATACTAAGGGTGTACATAGTGACATGTGTTATGCCTGCAAATTGCCTTATAAATATTGCTGTTGTTGTTGTTGTTGTTGTTGTTGGTTTTGTTAATGATGATGGTCATATAGTTCTTACTGCTGCTACCGTTGTGATTCGGAATCGTCTTTGTTGTTGTTGCTGTTATTATTATGGTGTTGTTGATCATTGATTATCATGATGTTTTGCATTCTTGTGTTATAAGACAAACTTGTCTAAATGCTCAAGTAAAGTTACAACCTGCAAACGCCGAGGAACTACATGTTGTAGGAAGCCACTCAAGAAACCTTGTGCGCTAAAATTAACCCCACTTAGTCAAGCTGTATTTTCCCACACAGAAAGTACCCCTCCTTTTTCTGACGTTGTGTCATGCCGTATTCCTTGCAAGGAGGAAGTAGCGAGTTCTATTGCTAGTGATTTTTTGTAAAAGAAACCTATCGCATGCACCTTCTAACATGGCCCTTCTTCCCAAACAAAGAGTAACAGTTTACTGTGGTGGTATCACCAAGATAACAAAATAAACTACGCAGAAGCAATCCCTGACTTTGCTAATATCTTTTATTACTTTATCAATGGTTATGTTCCAAGTTGACTCTGATTGTCTCATATGAGTTCTTGTCAATGCATGTACCGGATCAGGGGACAAACCTTCATTGGCGTAATAAAGGACTATGGTATGCGTTTAACTTCTGACACTTCCATTTGTTTGTGCTAGTTGAGCCGTTCACTACCAGGGTGCGCTTTGCATGAGTACCATTGTCATTAACCGTCGCTTAATTGTTTAATGGGTAGCGCTAATAACTGGTGGTGAGACTTATTCCGAAACCGGATGGTAGTTTCAACGGTGCCAAGGAATTATCACAAAAAAGAGCAACCACCTTATCGATATCAATCATGATACTTCAGTATATGAGGTTACTGAGATATTTCTCTAGACGTAGCTCTGTCAGCATCCTATATTCACAGCCAGGCTCACACTGTCAGTCTATTAGCGGAGTGGGGGATATGGGGCAGGACATTATCATATTAACTCACTGCTCCTCTCCACCGTCTGTCAGGATGGTATCCACAGCAGAGTGGCATGGAGGGAACCGTATAGACACCAATAGATAGAGAATAAACTACACGTCGTGTAATACTGAGAAATACTGAGATAATTGAAGATCTTATTGTGAAGAAACTACAATACATAGAAATGGGAACTATTTGTGCCGGTTATGTTCACCAGAGACTGGCCCAATAACATTAGACATACCTCAGATATCCTGCATAATACTTTGTCACAGTCGTCAATGTGTTGGTATATGGAAAGATATTTACGTTAGGGATACCCAATTATTTAACACGCTTTCGCCGAAACGTAAAATAAGTTGGTCGAGGAGGTTAAACACAGGGGCAATCCATTATTCTCTATTAGTTTCCACATACCAACTCTGATTAACTCCAGGCAACTAGTACCTACATGTGATGCACTGGGCGAAAATATACGAGAGAGAGAGAGATTACTTTAATATAAAGTGTCATATAGAGTACTTTGGGCAATCATGGCCTGTTTTTCACAATCTGTTAATTGTGGTATCAAAGCTCCTTCGATGGATGAGGACATCGTAAAACATTTTTTCAACTATCCAAGCAACTACCCAAGTACTGGGATTATTTCGCTAATTCTCAAACCTATACTCAAACACATTACATGGGTGCGGCGTCTTTCATGCGGTAATTCTGAACCCTGAGTCGCTGTCTGAACTCTACATATAGGTTATAACAAACGATATCCGAGGAGGTGAATGACCCAACTTGTTACACTACCTAGGTAATGAGGGCATCGACGAATACAGGGAAGCAGTCGGCGGGTTTTAGACTATTTTCCAAGCCCCTAAAAAGTTGACATTCCCTTCTGTCACAGCTGACCAAGCAGTGTGCAGTAGTACCAGGTATGGTATATATAGATGGCACCACCTGGTCCCCCCTATCTCAAGAGATTCTTATACTAAAACTGAATCCTCTATTCCCCTGGTGAAATAAGTGTAATCTGAATTGACCACTATGGTCACCTAAACTATTTGGTGCCTGCTAACAGAAAAAACATGACAGAAATGATATATATGGCAGCCTAGAAATCTAGGCTGACTGGTTTTAGTTTCGGACTCATTCAATACACTGTCACACCTGCCATGTATGTATGCATCTAGGAACCACACATACGATGTTGGCGTGCAACAGCAAGAAGAAAGTCGATATCTATATGTCAGTCGTCTCTTGAGGGTTATGACAGCCTCGTTCAAATGGTTGTAGCAGGCCCCTGTTAGATGTCGTTCTTTAAGGTCTAACAATTCTTAAAGCCATATATATCAATCAGGGGTACGCATCAATTGCAAAGGAAGGAATGAATGGGGCTTACGTCGCTTTTTAACAGAACCGGGAAGAAATTCCCTACTCTTCACAAATAGTTCCGAGGGGTCTTTTAGTTGCAGAAAGACCATGGACAGTCCTCCACAAAGCCGCACATTCATAGTTAGCGACCAGGCCAACCTGCTTGTAGGGATCCAACGGAGACTCTAACCTGCGAACTCACGCTTGGGAGCCACTAACCAGGCATCGTCCGGTTGAGACATAACAAAAGAGGATCACTCAGCAATTGTATATAGAAAAAACTACCCTTGTGATACTTATTATGTACCCGTATCGTAACAGAAAACCAGAAAGTATACAGTGCTGCCCCTCTGGTAATCGATACACTATTATTTCAAGTGCACGACATTGAACAGGGGTGCGTTTTTTCTCATAATTAGTGTCAAATAGTGACTGTTAACACATAGGTCATATAGGGGCACACGTGCTGTTCACACGAAAAAACGGAACAAAACACCATACGTATAAGCTTAACGCTTTCCTGCCCAAAGTGCCCTCCATGATGATATATCATCTGAATGACTGTTGAATACTAGTATTAGTTTGATCTATATCCCTCGTATGTTGTATTACGTACATAACTTTCTAGATGCACAAACGGTTAAGAATTCTAACAGTGTTGGATTCTGCATTAATATTGCAATCTGAAAAGACATGAATTATAAATACATCCATTTTTTTTATCATACAACCATTTGCACGATTATTTAAGAGAGCTCTATCTGTAGAAACAATAGTTGAAAGCAGTTCGTTCAAGATTAAAATCATTTTTTCTGGAGAGAAGACGTCTGTTTATATTCCGAATGGCACATTCTGATTAATATCTATAAATACAATAACAGTACTGTAGATATTTGGAAAATTACGTTTAGCAAAGTTGCTTCCTGACTGGTTTATCATCGAAAACTATATTCAAGCCAAGTAGGTGTTTACACAGCGAATCGTGTTGCTTATCCCACCATCCAGATGTTATTCTAACTGCCCTTTTTCAAAGTTCCAGTAAACGTGTTCCATAACATATAGAAAATATCACAGAAGGACATACCATAGGGTCATACTTAGGAGAGTAAAGCCTCGGGTCTCGCACGTTAATTCCAAGAATAATTCACTCTGCTAAAAGCTAATACTGTTGTTTGAAACTATACATCCCTACACTCTGTCCATCTGCTGTGTTTATTCCTATATGTAAACGTGTGATCAAAACCTGATGGCCTTATATTCGTCTATGTCCTTATTAGTAGGGAGCTGCGACATGTTGGTTGATTCACATTTTGAGATGTCGATGACTAAAAGTTTGAATTAGAGTTTAGACAGCTACTCTGAGGGTTCCGCATTACTGCATCACTGATGAGCGCAGCACACAAAGAATATATATATATATATATATATATATATATATATATATATATATATATATATATATATATATATATATATATATATATATATAGTTGTGTCTTCGTGCAAGGTCACCAGGTCAACGTCGCGGGGTCAAGTGTCGCATGTGTGAGTTTAGGAGCAGTCACCATATCACCATCATCGACTATCTCCACCGAGACAGATAAGTGACATAACGAGTCACATTAGAATTCATTAAGATTGCTATATTTACTTTTCTCTCCGGACCATGCAACCTGATCTGTCAGTAGCCACGGGGAGTTAGCGGGTGAGATATGAGGATGACCGCTGGTCAAGACATACTTAGAGTATGCTCAGTGGTAAACGTGGATCAGCTCCTAGCATACGGTTAATTCAATGCTTTTCTCAAGCATGGAATAAAATATTTCTCATGTTTTTTCATGGAGCAGTTAAGATAATAGCAAAAATAATAAGACTCATGGATATATTAGTTTCAACATTGCATTTATTAACTATTACGTAAACAAATATGTAATGTATAATTTTGCCGCACTACACTATGAGTAACGCTTTCTATGCCCATACCAACAGCTGTAAGTGACATTTGAGCATTCACGAAATTTCACTTTAGAGTTTTCAAAAGCAATTTTGCCGTCAAACATGTTCCTCGTTTTTTACCAGCACTTCAAAGTCGACATTTCGTCACCCCATATTTACGTATGGACGAGTGCTTAATCGTCTTTATTAGCGTGAAGCAGTCATAACTAAATATTTTACATTTCCACTGTCACTAGAGTATCCGTTTTGAGTGAGTCTACGGCACAAATTGTATATCGTATACAAACATATGTGTACTATTGTCCTTTGAGAAAAAATATATGTGTTTAACCATATAGAATATTCACCCTTTAAATAGGTTACCAAAAAGGCCTGCTCATCTTGGAGGTGTATGTATCAATATTTAACACATATCTAGAAACTTACTGATAAAGTTGTTTTAACAAGACCAGATCTATATCATATATATTTATATTAATCTAAGTTTCGTTCCTAAACAATTTTCAAAAGTACCACAGATCCAGATGACACTTTTCATGGAATACTCATGGCATGAATAGTTGAAAACATTCTTGTAGATTCGTATAGTATACTAAATGCTGACAAGGCGGTCTCTGTGGATCTCTGTGGACCAGTCAGGCTGTTACTGCGACTGTGACTACCTCTCAATACTCCCACTAATGCCCGCCGTCATGCGTGCACCACAGACATGCCCTCACCCCCCCCCCCCCCCCCCCCCCCCAGCCACCCCCTCACACCTGGTGCCCTGTTTCTATTTTAGTAGCCTAACCGACCAACTGTTCTCGTTCATCACGTGTTGCTGACGCCAGCAAAGCGAGTCAGGAACCAGAGCATTAAGCGGGGAGTGAACCTTACAAGTTCATCTCTCAAGTGGCTCGGTGGTCCCACACAAAAATCTGTACATACAGTAAAATATCTTACTGTGAACAGTCCTGAGATGTGAACACCTCTGTAGACTCTTTTCTCAAGTCCCATGTATTTTAGTTTCAAGAAATATGAAGGAACAGTGAAGACTTTTAAAGGATGGAATGGTCCTGGAAATCTCGCTGCGGGTACTGAGGAATTGCTTGGCAAGCTTATTCTTGTGTCTAATATATCATGTTTGAAGTCGTTGTTTGGTTATTTCTGTGGTGTTCTTTCTCTAGTGGAAGTCATGGAGCAAACTTAAATTACTCCATTTACTCGTATTCATTATGAACATCTTTCATATTATATCTTTTGTATGCTGTTTTTGCTGTTTGGGAAGTCAAAAAAGATATATTTATTACACGTATACTGCATAACTGCTACCAACTAAGAAAACATCTTAATGAGATTTCCCAACATAGGTTTTCAGAAGGATGATAGAAGTTTCTCAAGGTACTTTCACATTTCTAACCACATTCAATTGCATATTCCGTGCACTGGGTAACCTGTCACCATGTTGTTGTCAATCTATGCAATGCCTTTAGTGATATAGGTATAGGTCAACATTCAAATAGTAATACGATAGGCAACAGGATGTCAATTAGTTTCATAGTCTAGAGTATCACGATAGGCGATACCATTGTCCATTAGGAAGTGTTTATAAAAGGAAATTAAAGAGGTCAATATGAGATGAGTCCTTGATATCGGGTGCAAAGATCATGTAACACAGATAATATCATTCACGGAAGCACTGGTGGTCGGGGCATCGCTTTCTCTTAATTATCAGCAATACGTGAAATGAATATAAGAATGATATATTGATATATGAAATAATGTACGGACAACACATGCAGGGAGGGGACAGTAGACATTATATTGGTTTTATTGAGACTGGTGGCTCTGATAATTTGCATTCTGCAGAATTGATAAACCGGAATATTCAACATGAATATGTATATGTTGTATTGATTGGTATATATCATAATGATAAATGACAATTGGCAATATTGCACACACGATCAAAATGAATATTAACCAAAGACCTTTGACAAGTATTCACAGAATATGATAAGGGAATACGATTGGTCTCTGAAAGAGGTCTGTCAAGAGATAGTATGTAGCTTGCTGTCTCTAAGTAATCATTTATGAACTCATTTGAATAGTATACAATGTAAAATCTTGGACCAATATAACTTGTGGTTTCTTATCTAAGGTAGAATTCAACTGTCACTCAACTGTTTGTCTATGGATGGAAGAAACCTCCACTGAAAATATAATGCGT
>OZ012698.1:14831894-14836894 GCA_963942565.1 Maea johnstoni
GCTGGCCGCGACTGCTGTTTGTCACTCATGTTGAAACATGTTTCGTTGATGGGACCATCTATTTTAATTTATCAAATCAGCCCCTTTTTCTTAAGAACGCCAATAAAAATAATACCATGATTTTGCTCGGATGCGGCATGTATGGTTATATGAGTAAAATTCTAATTTCCAATTATCCCTCATCTCTATCGACCCTAAAACAGCCCGTCGTGGGTTATATCATATGGTCCGTGATGGCGGAAGAGCTTACATAACATCACTATAGTCTTTCCATTTGCTGAAAATAGCGGCCACTTGTGACTTGATATTTGCAGCTTTCCTTATCAACAGAACGCGGCCCTGTAAGTGAAGTTACATGTGTACAAGTGGGGAACTATATTCGTCTGATTGATGCCTGACACACGACATTGTCACCCTAGACAACTTCTGCTTGTCAAAACCCGGGGCGTGAAATACCCCACCACGGGGTGCTGCTGTCATCTGGTGGCTGGGTTTGGTTCATCGATATAACTGGGGTGTAAGTATAATAATAATAATAATTGGAATTTATATAGCGCCTTTTCCATTCATAAAATGTTCAAAAGCGCTGCACGTTGTCATAGTTTGAGTCATAGTCCACAACGCCTCAATGGGCGAGCCTGAAAATGTATGTTTTGAGACACATCTTGAAGGCCTGACACGATGTAGAATCCTTCAGGTGTTGTGGAAGCGCATCCCATAATCTCGGTGCACTAATGGAGAAAGCGCGATCTCCAAATTTGAGTCTAGTCCGAGGCTCAACCAGAAGGCCCTTAGCTTCTGATCGAAGATGGCGTCTGGGTTTATAAGGCACGAGCAGGGTGTACATGTGTAATCATAAACTATTTTACATACTTAATCACCTTTGTATTGTTATGTACGATAGAATATATTTTACTTCAAATTATAAATATATGAACAGACTCTAGCTATACACCAACGTTTGATTAGTCAGTTAATGATATTATATAGAGAATAGTTACCATTAAAAAGATAGTTTGGAGATAGACTTTAACGTATAGTCAATGTCTGAAATGCAATCAGAATGCTACGTCATTAGCAAACGATTGCAAAATCTTTTCGGCAGCTGACGATGTCAACTAGAGAAAGCCTCGTGGGATCCCAAGAGCTAGCTACTGTTTTCCCCAACAAGGTGCCCTGTTCAATTAGAAGAGCCATAAGTGAAGTGCCACAGCAATGGTTGCTGCCATTCTCGGCCGGCTATTTCTGGCAGCACTCCCCCTCCTACTGTTCTCTTGTTTCCTTATAATAACTGCCACAGTGCAATCATGGGCAACAAGTTCCCGAAACTCAGCATACAAGCCTTAACTCTTCAGGTGATTATACACTAGTATTTTATACTGTATCACAAATATACCAGTATATTGTATCACAAAGATACATTACACAAATACAGACGAAGACATTGGAAGACAGAAAAAATAATACACAGAGTAAAAAACGATACACTGAGAAATGGGCAAAATATCTCTTAGAGTATATGAAATGGATGACGAAACAGCAAAAAAATATGATCACAACACGAGTCTTGACCTTTTAGAAAACATTACATGTAGTTCAACCTCTCCAAAATAGCTGAAGATATCATATATGCTAAATAATACTAGTGAAATATGAAAATCCCAGGACAGTGTGCAACATAGCACTGGGAACGAACGGGCTTCCTCAATCGTGGAGCGGTCTCGCATATTGCTTGCTGTGTCTTACCACTGCACAAGGTATAGCATTGGGGAATCACTTCTGGCATATGCGATGGCGGACAGTGGACAGGGGATAGTCGGTGGTTTTGCCCAAACTATCCTGATTCCTAGGTGAAACTATCTAAATAAACGCTTATTATTTCATTTCATCTTAGAAACACCCTCAAGCCATTGTATTATAATGTTATTTTCACAATAACAAAATAAGCTGAATGCAAATCGTCACCAGTTATCACTACACGCGTTTTCAATCAGTACACAGCTGAATAATATCTTTCATATATTAGTGTTTTAAAATTTGCCTATTCATGAAAAAATCTTTACGATAAATATGTTCAAAGATTGAAAGTAAATATGATATACAATTTCACATGCCTATTTACATGGACACAACACTATCGTAGCCACAAAAAAAGACGTATGTATCAAGAGCTGTTTACTACAGATCAAATAATAAATCATAATATAGGGTATGTAAGATAAACATCAGCACGTGCGAATGAACTGATAAAAGCATACAAGTGATAAGATCTAGGTGGAGGTATGTGTCAAAGGAATGTGACCTCTTTATATTTCAAATGTCACCCTATCAGATATAGAACAGCTGATAACAATATACTGTATGCGTTGTTACGTGTATTTACCTGATTATGGGCTCGAAACAAATACGCACATAGGAAATGATGATAATAATAATAATAATAATAATAATAATAATAATAATAATAATCATAATAATCATAATAATCATAATAAGGATAATGATGACAATAATAATAATAATAATAATAATAATTATAATAATATCGTAATTATAATAATATTAACAATAATAATAATGATAATAATAATTATAGTAAAATTAATAATAACAAGAAGAAAAGGTGGAAGAACTACCATTATTATATCTAACCTAATGAGGACAATAACAATATTAACAATAATTATAATGATAATAAAAATAATTGTAGTAAAATGATTAATAACAAGACGGAAAGCTGGAATAACTACCTTTATGATATCTAACATAATGAAGACAATAATAATAATAATAATAATAATAATAATAATAATAAAAATAATAATAATAATAATAATGATAGTGATAAATGATAATGATTTCCTTGATATATGTTATCATTACTTTTTAAATTGTCTATTTCTATGAACGATAATGATGAACGGGCAATATAAATGTCACTAAGTTAGTATGTCTAGCAATACTAATACATATACCTAGATTAACTGTGCGAAAGATTGCAACTCCTACACAATATATTCCTCGGAATCCTGTCACGAAATTGTCAAAATTTTGGACATGCCTATTTGTCTCTAAACATAGCATAACATGACACAGTTTCTAGTGTGCAGCTGCTATTGAGAGCTAACAGAGTGTTTAGTTGGCCGTGTGGTGCCTAACATGATGGTCAGTGGGCATTGCGTAATAGGAACACAGTAGGAGAGTCCGCCTTCGCGTGCCATCGTTCTATTCTCAAACATCCCTATCATCCAGTCCTCATAGCTGACACCTAACCACCAGAGAGCCAGAGAGAGGTGTCTTTGCTTCACTAGCCTAGATTTCTTCAGGCTGGCATATGTATTTTTCTCTGTCTTCAAGTTTCCATATGGTTATTGCATTTACCATGTTAGTAACCAGTGTCTTGTGTAACTTGCTGTTCGTAAGAAAGGAAGACTCGCAGGGTTCTTTTCTTTGGCCTCGACTATGAGCAAGAAAGCTAGGACCTTTGTTTTCCACTGTCTGGCTTTAAGTGAACTAATGTCATAGAAAGCATCCTATAGGTCTTAAGAAACATAAAATCATCGCTTGTTAATGTCATTCTTAGAAAATAGCACACACCTATTTGACTAAGGTGATCTAGGAGTATAGGATTTAATTCATTTGTTATTAATGGAAACTAGAGATCACTAGTATTCATCGCTAACATCGTTATTGACCAATGACAGACATCGTGGGGGGGGGGGGGGTTCAGGGTTTTCATGATAACTTTTAAATAATTTGAGTTCGAAATAATTGCAGGATTCGGTTTTTACGTCGCTTTCAACAGCTCAAGCCATAATGCTACGAAACTGGAAACCGGAACTGGGAAGAAATTTTCCTTTTCTTTATGAATAGTCCCAATGGGTCTTTCAGTTGCAGAGGACCATAGACAGCCTTTCACAAGATTGCACATTTATAAAGCGACCTAGCCAACCTGTAACTGGGGAACCAGCGGAGACTCGAATCTACAACCTCACGCTTGAGAGCCATGCATTGAAACTAGACAACGGCGGATCCCTAATCAAAATCGGATTGATTTGGCTTGATGATGAACTATGGTATGTTTATTGGTAATATGAATTATGTCTCAGTTGGAAACCAGCCCGATATCATAACTCGGTAGCTTAATTTACAAAACGGGACAAACGTAACTGTATACGATAAGGTGTGCTAGTGTATCGTTTTTTCTAGAATTGACTTTAACCTGACACCACTTTGGATATTTAGCATTCAAAAGATGCCAGATTGGCCAAGCTGTTGCATGATAAGTGTTGAAACCAATCAGGTTATAACTTTCTACGGATACATGGCTGAGTATGTATTACATTTAAGAAAGACCGCCGGGCAATTCACCGTTATCTCAAGTCATAGGTTGACAAAAAGCACATGGCGTATTCTAATGTTTTTTCTCAGTGTAAGTTATGTTACTTTTTCTGCACATATAAGCGTGTTGGTATATCCACTTTATGTGAAGATAGGTATGTATTATCGTATATGTGTATTGATTGTACTAGCATTGTACAGTCATACAGAATACAATGTCAACATTTTAACCCTCTGATACTACTACTACTACTACTACTACTACTACTACTACTACTACTACTACTACTACTACTACTACTACCACTACTACTACTACTACTACTACTACTACTACTACTACTACTACTACTACTACTACTACTACTAATAATAATAATAATAATAACAATAATAATTATAATAATAATAATAATGATATAAAATGATAATGATAATGAAAACAATAATAATAATAATAACAATAATAATAATGATAATAATGATAATAATAATTATATATAATAATTATAATATTAATGATAATAATAATAATGATAATAAAAATAATAACGATTATGATAATAATGAAAAAGATATCTCGCTCTCTCACTCCTGTACTATGTAAAGCAGTACGTCAATGCCGTTAGCCAGCTGTAAGCGCGGAAGTCTCTGTGCCT
>OZ012698.1:14841894-15059394 GCA_963942565.1 Maea johnstoni
ACAAAAAAGCACTAAATGGTTCATGCAGAAGGGTCTCCAATATCTATCTAAGCAACTTGTTCACGTTCAAAAGTATTTTCACGTGAGACGTAAGCTAACTGGATTTGATACAAATAAAAGCGAGAAAAATCTATAATGTTAAACACAAAACAAACGAACAGTTTAGCCTTAGAGCACCATATCATCAGTGCTTAATAAACAAGTTGTTTCTAGGATAGAAGAATAACATGAATATAAAATGCCAGAAACTGTACAAGATGTCTGCACATTATCAGATAAGGGTATTAAAGATATAATACAAACATAACATTTAGCAGCCTTATACCCTATATATATATATATATATATATATATATATATATATATATATATATATATATATATATATATATATATATATATATATATATATATATATATATATATATGTATATATATATATATATATATATATATATATATATATATATATATATATATATATATATATATATATATATATATATATATATATATATATATATATATATACATATATATATATATATATATATATATATATATATATATATATATATATATATATATATATGTGTGTGTGTGTGTGTGTGTGTGTGTGAATGTATATATGTGTGTTTCATGATAATAATGTAAGAGATTGGGCGATGAGGTATCAACGAACAAAAGGCTCTTCCCTAAATAACTGCATCAAGCAGTGAAACGATGTAATTCATATGTCATTTATGAATCATGCATACATTTTGAGGGTTTGGAATTGCTCATTTAATTTGATAAAGAAAATTCTATCTCAGCATTCTAAATGAACATTAAACATGCTAACGCCTTAACCAGTGAGATAACACTTTTTAAAATAGCTCTTCGGTATAATATTCCTGTTCCAAACGAGTTATTCATTTATATAACGATAAAATAACCTATAATAACAATAATATCACACCATAGTTGATATAAAAATATATTGAGTTTTATGTGTACCCTTCAGACCGTGATATACATGTATACATAATAATGATATGTACATTTCCATACTAAACATATAACCCCATTTACACGAAGGCTCCTTCTAGACTTACTAATAATAACATTTGATTCATAATGGCGGCCATATGACTATCCTTCAATAAAGCAGTACACTAAGATATACTATTCTTACACAAACTTAAACTTAGCATTCATTCATTTAATATCGATCTCGGTATCAAAATAACTGACACACTCTCTCGTCGAGAGTACAGAGTATTTTACACATTTTTGAGATTTTTCTATCTGCGATACCACTTTCACACCATCTATTACTACATGGATTGTATTATTTATTCAAATGACGTAACTATTTTAATTAACTAAAGATGGATGCCGTGATAGATGCAGAATGCAAACATGTCCTTTGTTTCTTACCTGTTATGAAATAAGTTGGGAAATTTTGGTCAATTTTGAATTGGTCTGGTGTATTTACCGTTCATGTTTCAATTGGAGAATTCGACATAAGCGCAAACACATATACAGCAAAGAATTATATGTAATTTAGCAATACATCCCATTCAGATTCTATGGTTTTCATACCACTAGCATTTTTGTTGTCACATTATTATTAAAATATTTTGCCTCTGAGGTGGCAGATCAATTTCATAAACGTTGACAGGTATGTGTTTGCATCACATTTATCATTGCATTTATTTTTTCATCATCTTAGCAGCATTTTTGAACATCTTGATCACGTGGATGGGTCTTAGGAGTTTCTTCTTAATAGTGTCCACCCTGTCAATGACCATGTGATTCGCCGGGTCCACATCCAGAGCGTGATCCTTTTCTACCTCCCGAGCTTTCAGAAATCCCCGCATGATGGCGTCACCGACGTACATCTTCTCCCCGGTCTTGTTATTGACGTACGCCCCGGTATCTTTCTCGATAATTCCTCTACTGACGGCTTCATGGAAAGGCACCACAGTGCGCAGGCGCTGATCCACAACTGCGCGGACTATGTATGTCTTGTTGATGGTTTTGTTGGCTTCCTCCTCGCTATCGTCATATTCGACCTTCACCTTACCCTGATCAATGGCGTCCGACATGAGAATGTCCGAGCCGGTCTTGATATCAACATACATTCCAGCAGCGGTGTCGATGATTTTGTTGTTTTGGGCCTCTTCTAGAGAAATTTCCTTCCCAGTATTTGGATCCGTCACAGCCTTTATTGTGTAGGACCGCTGACGCTCCCGCATACTTTTGACTGTAATCAAACCATACGCAATCTTCTTCTCGCGAGATCTCTTGGTCGACGTGAACTCGACTTGGATTTTCCCAGAACCCATAGCAATGGGTATGGGCATGGAGGTACCATCGATGGGGTTGACGTACATACCCTTATCGGGGTCGATGATACCCAGCATGATGGCCTGCTGCAGGGAGATGAAATCCCCGCTTCTGGGATCGGTGACGGACCGGATGTGGAAGGTCTTCTTCTCCTCTCGTTCGGCGTGCGAGATTTGGTCGGTCTCGGCGATGCGAGATTCCGTCACTCCGGAGATTGCCATCTGATCAGCCCCGCCGTGCACCTGAACGCCCTCTATATTGGTAACGACAGTCTTCTGACCAAAGCCCTCCACTGACTCGTCAAATGACTCAGCTTCTGCGAAAGAAAATATACAAATATTCTGATAAGTACCTCGTTTTTAGCATTTCGATGAAGTGGGGTAGTATGGAATCTAAACATTACAGTGAAGGAATTAACACTCTGATAAGTTAAGCACACTTACTAAGTGACAAAGTTACAAACTTTATTAATGCCATTTTAAAATGCGTCTATACATATTAACGACTTTAATTAATGCCATTTTTAAACACAGCTATACATATTTACATTTATAACATCATTTCTATGCTGATACATTGCAGCTAGCCAAAGAATCTCACTCTATGCTACTTAAAGATTTTTATCTGTTTACTTGACTAACTAGGTTGAAATGCATTCACATTTTTTCTGATATTATCCACATATCTATATTTATTCAAAGATGATGTGTATGACATCGTTATTAAACTCCTATAAGAAAATGCGTTTGTTACCATGTCTCTTGATATGTTACATCTGATATGCTCAAAACTATCATTATAAATTAGATTTTGAATTTTGTAATGGGAAAATGCACACTAAGAAATATCAATTTCTGAATCATTATCATTTGATTAAAGAATATACATCAGGGCACGACGTTAACTTTTGCGGTGACTTGCCCCGTAGGGCAAGTGAGATTCAATTTTCACTTGCCCTTGTAAAATTGTATATAATAATTTTATAATATTTCATTTAAAACCAAGTAGAACTTGGTTTTGGCATGTGAAAGCATATATTTTCTAGGACAAGCTTGGATGGCAGACTACAAAACTTGCACACATTCTCAAAAGTAAACCGGAAATATACAAAATGTTCTTTCCCAGTGGGGCAAGCAAGATGCAGTTTTCACTTGCCCCACAGCTATAATTTACAAATTCTACTTGCCCGGGGCAAGCACCAATGTCGAGCCCTGTACATTACAATAGCTGGCTAGTTAACAATCAAGCTTGTAGTTAAATATGAAACCTTTTTAATTCTAATTTTAATTTCTAATTCAAATTCATAGAGAGCCAAATGAATAATATGAATCCTTCATTAACATGAACTAGTTTCTATGACAAGTTAGTTTATTGGGCAATTTTACATTGATATGTACTACGTGCAAAGTAAAGTCATCGTAACCCTGGAATGTGACGATTAGTTGCGCGCATAATGAGATGCAGTGCATTTCAAAATGAAAAATTGCAATAATAATCCCTTATCAAACATAAACAAAACAGCCACCAAAACGAAAATAAACATAAAAATAAAATATCCATAACTTCCATCCATCACCCTATATGCATACTGATCTCTCTGAACCTTTATTACTACCAAAGGCATGCTACGATACTTTACCAAAATCTCTCTAGAATTCAGCAATTCCGTGTGTTGAGAACTTCTAATAAAACACAATCTACTCAAGGTGATGAGAGCAACTTCTTTTCATTATAGCGCAACTCAACTCAACTCAATACAATTTTAAACTATCACATTATTCATTACCACATTTGCAAAGTTTTAGAAAAATAACGTGGCTTCTCAGGTATGAATTATATGATCTGAATCTCCATTCCGCATGTAATAGTATTTGGTGATATTAGGAAATACTTAGTACGTCTATTATGGTTGTTTCAATTTATAGTGCTTAATTTAGAATGTAACTTTCTAAACAATTTTTGCCCCTGTCAGTGTTCCTATCATTATTATATTTATTCACATTCACCTTTACAATCATTTACATATATCCAATATCAATCAGGGAGATATTTATCATGCCAGCGCTAAATCATGATATGACAATTTCCTATGTATGCCGTGGAAAGTTACATAGGACAATAATAAATAGTTCATGCTTAAATCAATTTTGATACTTCAGACAACACATAATTACAGCTAATACTGTGGGAGAGATATTCAAAATGGTAATGTAGCTACTTTAGGGTAAATTCGAGTCTTAATAATACATCATAAATTTGAAAGTCATTTAATGTAATCAACAACGATTTTTTAGAGTGTAGTAGTTTATCAAAAATCACAAGATTAGATAATTCTATATGCATATTAAAAGCTAGCATTGCGTTAGAGAGCTTACCATCAAATGCTCCCATTCCCATCACATTCTGGCCAGATGACATCACCACTCTCTGCTGTCCTTCTCCTCCCTGGTTCACCATGCAGCCCCCTGGTAAGATACCCATCCCACCCGAACCGAACCCGCCATCCACAACGCTTCCCGAAACACCTGAAACACCCGAACCAGTACGGACAGTTTCGGTTCTCATCGACCTCACACCATCACCACCCTCAACGGTCTCCGTGATGGTGGAGAAGCCGCCTGAACCGGAACCGCCCGAAGAAGAAGCGGTATGGATGGTTTGGGTTCGCATCGCATTGACACCCCCTTGCCCTCCTCCACCCTGTGCCGAACCCAGCGCCCCGTATTGGGAGCTGGTCACCGTCTCCCTGACCACCTGCTGTTGGTAGGATCCGCCGCCTCCGAGAGACCCTGCGGTCTGCATCTCACCTCCGTAACCCTCAGAGCTCATGCCCGCAGCGTGTACTTGTTGTCCGCCACCACCAGGGGGCGTCGCTTTCAAGCTCTCGCGGCGCACGATGGCCTCGATCATGCCCACGGTGAACGGCTTGTCCTCATCCACCTTCTGCTCGTCTCCACTCTTCGCTTCCCCCTCCTTGCCGGTCTTCGTCTCCCCCTCGGTAGTTTCCTTGCCAACAATCTTCTCGCCGAACTCATCCAGATCGGTGACGTCAGTGATCAGAACTCCTTGGTCCTTCTCACTTGGCTCAAGTTCCAGTTCTGTCATCCAGTACCTGTGGATGAAGAAAAAATACAAAAATAATAAAAGTGGAAATAAACACCAAAATTTATACCCTGTTAACCATTATGCAATATTTCGCTATGTTACACCTGCTTTTCTTTCTTGCAAGAACTGAATAAAAAAGTTATTGAAAAATAAAAAAAATATTCATTCTAGTGAATGAGAAACAAGCTTTATCCAATAACCATAGGATGCTCATTAAAACTGAGGCAAAAACATAAACATCTAAATATTTCTGTTAATAATTCTGTATTGGAAGTTCGTTTATGATCAATTTATGGAAAAACAACACTATTGTAATTTTCTCTCTGAATACAACAAATATATTTGATGGTAAATGTGTTTGATAACTTACTTGATGAAGTCTGTTGTGCTGATGTACTTGAGTTGTTCCCATTTGTCTACGATAAGCATGAGCTCAGGCTGGCGAGACGCCTCCAGAATCACCTTATACTGCTCCCACGTGTCCCATAATTCCTTAGAAAGCACAACAGTATACAATATCAATCATGTTTCACAATATACGTAAAGTATCTTCAGAAAGGAGAGCAGTACATGATATAAGTCCAGTTTTCTTAATGAGCACAGCAGTTCCCATAGAAAGAATAGAAGTACACAATAATGAATCAGGTTTCTTTGGAAAATATATCAATACACAATATAAGTCATGTTTCATTGGAAAAAAGAGCAGTATACAATATGTCATGTTTTCTAAGACAAAATATCGGTGCATTTATGTAAAGAGCTTTTTCTCAAAATATTAAATTGCCATCATTGCAATTTCCTACATGAAATATATCAAAGCATTTAGTGTTACAACTGTACCCGGAATAAAACAATATTTACAAAATCAGCATTTATTTTCTTAGCTTATATTCTACAGAATGCAAACAGAGAAAGAATTTGTATTTGGTAAAATGTGCTGCAATGTGGTCAAAAACAATCCGTAAGAAGCAAAAACAATAATTCCTCAAAATATTCATGTATCAGACAAGCAGTTTTAAAAACAAATCACTATAAGAGCAAACAAATATTGCCAATAGTCAAATGTGATATGGAAAATAGGAATTTTCTGAATGAAATGTATAAAGTGAAATAAAGAATTTCATTTACCTTATATTTCTTCATAAGCTTCTCCAGCATGGTGATCTGAACGACTATGGCATTGTGGACATTCTCATCTGAAAACGCAAAAAGTAAGTTCTAAATACGCAACAGAAATAGATTCCATATCGATAGCCATTTTTTAGAAGAAAGTACTTTCAATCTTAAAGCAGCTTGTTTTTACTTAAATCAAAATAGTAGTATTTCATTGATAAGCGTGAAGTACACTTAATGTTCAGAAAATTGTCCGTTTTCAAGTGCAGATGGTTCCCTATCCGGCCACCCAGACCATATTCTCCATATTCAACCTTTCTGGATAGATGGCTCTACAGTATGCTAGCATGGACAATTGTGAATATTAACTGCATGTAACACCCCCTCCTGTGGCAATTGTATGAACTAAATAGCCAATAGTTGGCTTAATGCCATAATGTAAATGCATGCGAGCGTTGATTTATAAATATTGCGGAAGAACAAATTAAAGTCTACAAGTAACTAGGCTAATTCTCTTGTGGAAAACATCGGCCATTCTTACCGTCACCCTCGCTTCCACCGTTTCCCTCCTCCAGGATCATGCGCAGACTGAGTATGCGCTCCTGTAGGTTGATGAAGCCGGCGTAGTCGCCCCAGTGTTGGTGCAGGGAATCCTCGATGTAGTCCAGAATGGTCAGCAGGTCCTCTCGCTTGGCCGGCTTGATGTTCTGAATGACTTTGATCTGTAGGAATACACGTAAAGGATTAGCTAGTTATTTTCCAATGTTCTGTTCTTTGTTGTCTTATTATTTGTTCAATACATATATTTGTATTTGTAATTTCGAATCGCAATGATTTAGTCAATAAAGAACACAATACAATCCATTGGTCTAGAATATATAGGGATTCGAGGTCTAGAGCATTGCCACAGATTGTTCGCTGTCTCTCGACACTTCCTGGGGTCAAATACTGGCCAGGGTATGTGACAAGGTTGCCAGTTACTTGGGGTTAGGTGCTGGTCTTCGCCAGGCAATCCGGTCACCACCACATACAACTGGCTAGTCACCACTTAGTTTATAGCAGAAAATGCTAAACCTAACATGTTGAATACTACGAAAATGATTTCTAGTAAAACTTCCTGACAGGACAAATCTAAGGTGGCTGTTGAAGACAGGTGGTCTTTCTTCACAGACAAGATGCAATGCGTTTTTGTGAAACCTTTGGCTAGTCTTAATTGTCGATATTTTGAGCAGATTTTACTTAGTGTATCATTCAATATCCATGTATAGTTAAACACGATTTTACAAGGTCATATTGTGTATTCCATACAGTCTCTAGGTATTACCTCCTTGTCGCTCCAGTCTCTGAAGACGAGTGACATGAATTGTATGAGTCTCTTGCCCAGTCTCTTCACACTGAACGTCCAGGCCGCCAGAAGCTGAAGACGGATCCTAAAATATAATGATGATGATATAATAATACTAATTTTCTGTGTGCCAAATGCTATGTAATACACATCTTACTAGACCGAATAAAATCAAATCACATCAAATCAAATCAACAACAATAATTATAGTAATAATAATAATAATAATAATAATAATAATAATAATAATAATAATAATAATGATAATAATAATAATTATAATGATAATAATAATAATAATAATAATAATAATAATAATAATAATAATAATGATAATAATAATAATAATAATAATAATAATAATAATAATAATAATAATTAAGACGAGATAAGGAATGTAAGAAAGTGACGATCATATCCACCGATAGAGGGCAGGGCTTCATAAGAATGCAAATAATTGTATATTTCTATAATTCTCTTGCCCAGTCTTTTTTACACTGAACGTCCAGGCGGCAAGAAGCCGAAGACGGATCCTAAACTAAGAGAAAACCATGAGATAAAGAATGTAACGATCATATTCACAAGGCTGCATAACAACACAAATACTTTTATATTTCTGTAATTCTCCTTCCCAAGAAGCCGAGAACGGTTCCTAAATAAATAAGACAAGGTGTAAAGAGTGTAACTGTCTTATTCGCCGATAGAGGACAGCGCTTCACAAGTTCTAACAAATCATTTCATGTATTTATAATTCAATTTTCATATTTCTATAAAAGTAATATGTTTTGGTATATATCAAGTACTTTCTATGTTTTGATTCGACTACATGGAAATGCCAACTAACAGAGCTGCTCACACTAGTCAACCCACTCCATTTTCTCACGTTACTCTCAAGTAGTTCCTCATATTACCCATCATGCTGAGCGACATACCAACTACACATGTATTTACATTTCTCTCTCTTTATTTATTTGTTTCTTTGTGGCCGCGACAGTCGAGGGAGGAACGGAGGTTACGGTACACAATACTTGAGGGAACTTGCCAAATGATTTTTATTATGAAATGACAGGCAACGCGTGATGTTAATTTCGAGATGGTGTCCATAACGTTTAGCAATGTGAGCGGGCATATTTCCTCAGATTTCTATTCTCATCAGACATGATGTTATATTGCATTGCGTGCAATACTCAGCACTTGATTACAAACTGGTGGCTCAGTTATCCCCTCATGACATTTCTCTTCGGACTTGTTTTCTAACACCACTGTATACTAGTTCGTTCAAACTGAATAAGGGTTTAAGGTGATGTGTACTTTTATGGTCTGAACCTATTCAATATTTCATTCTGTACATCACGTTTGTATTGTATTCATTTACATTATAACCCCCGATCTGTATGCAAATTGTTTCAGTTAGGTGACGTCAGGAGTAGATTCACTGACTCACAGCCAGTCAGAAGTCATTGATTTGTTTTATACTGAGGTAACTAAAATCGGAGGGTAAGTACTGAGAATTTTACTTCTACACGTTTATCGTTTTAGAACACATTCTAGGTTCTGCGCTCATGGTTTAATTCGGTATGCAAATCACAGATTGGCAATTGGTGTAATTGGAGTAGAATACATACAACCATGTGTCTCCGCCAAATACAAAAAAAAACGGTGATTATCATCACTCATTTACAAGGTTATCTCTCGGCTGACAATACCCTCAAGGCAAAAAGAAGATATTCCCTCAGTAGCGTGTGAATTGCTTGTGTTTTGCATACAATGCTACATGTTACCTTCCTTCTACATAGTTCCTCCAGGATGTGCTGGACAGAGTCCTTAAAGGAAGCTGTGATGTCTCTTAATTAAACTAATAGAAGATATGCATACATTTTGTAAGGAAAGAACTCAGTATCGTTTCTTAACATCTATTTCATGAAGAATAAAAGGATAGCTCAAATGAAAGATAATAGCCAAAGTATACTGGTATGTAAACGTGTTTCAATTGAATCTATAAATATTTCTAGAATCTGTTGAATGTGTCAAAGTGAAAAGGGATACGAAATGGCGAGGGTCATGGCAAGTGTTTATCTCATACAGTTTCTTATTTGTAATCAAATATCGCCTAGTACTACTTAATCCGTTATACACGCGGAAGTGTTCACTTCATGTAGATATCAAGCTTAAAGAGGGTATACAAATCGTACGGTAACAGATTTAGCTGAATAATAGACATAGAAACGGACTCAAAGTTAATTCATGCTCGCATACTCAGGGGTGCACCTAACCACCAGCCCGGGAGCCCGAGGCTACAGAAGATTTTGTGAGGCTATACTAATTTTTGCCTTTGTAGCCCGGCTGGCTATTGTTTTTTGGGAAAGGACTACAGTGGGATTTATCAAAGCTGAGGCAATGAGATTTTAAGTTGGGCTATGACAATTTGAGGGGCAGAAGTCCTTCGGCCACCCAACGTTTTTAGCCGAAGCCTGATCATGACCCCTGATACTGAGAAAAGAAAATGTGAGAACAGTCCAACACCAGATGGAAGCGAAGCCATCCGGCCATTGGTCATAGCACATCAAAAAGTTGTTTGATAGAGACGCGTGATGAGCTAGCATCTGTACACTGCCCGCGGCTGGTAGCCACCTAGGGGCAGCAGACAACATCACTCAGGGTCATCATCGTCCTCAAGCGAATACCTTGCTGAGGCAAAATATAGAGCAACATATTTCCCGTCATTATTTACTGTGGTATGAATAACGCTATAGTATTTTTCTTTAACAAGGTAGGTATTGTGTTGTATCATTTGTTATTGGGTCGTGTTACATTCATACCTGGAGATCACAGTGTCTGACATGTTTACATATCTTGATGACAAAAATATTTTGAGAAATGATTGGCTGGAAGATGAACTCTTGCTCTTTTTATAATCTTATATGATTAATTAATTCGAATTTTTTTTTCAAATATCTTATTCCATTAGAAATTATGCAAGAAAAAAGTCGTCTTCTGACGCTTCGAACTAGGAGTATTGAAATATTAAGTAAGCAATTAATATATATTACCTGCACTCTTAGTACAGGTATTTAATGTCTTCACTGGGTATTCACTGAAGGTGTTTTTTATAATTATCTTTACCTTACAGCAGCCTCCAGGGCCTCTTTGAATGGCGGAGGAATAACACACACCAGAGATGGTACTTCGGCCTCCTTGCCCTGTCTGTTACGAACCTAACAAGAACAACAAACACGTGGTTATATTGAGAGTACAGGGGCTTCCCTGATAGCCTAGTGGTCTAAGGCATTGCAACCATTTCATATAACTGTTTTGGTAGAATAATTTATCAACTACAACTATAATTGGTGTAACTTCTAACTTGAAGACATGCAGTTGCATTTTATTTTAACATTTAATTACGATCACCTGTCTACGAAATTATCTAGTCAATCGTCCTTATAAGACGATCTGACAAAATTATGGCATCAAATTATTTCACATTCTTAAGTATCGAGTTTTATACTACAAATTATACTTTAAAAATGCACTTAACCATATGGATATCTAGGATGTACTCTTAAACAAAGTTTTACAAAGTGCTAGAGATAGTTTACCTTCCATGTCGTAGAGTCTGAATTATCCAATAAAAGCAAATCCTCACCGTCTCGTACATTGATCTGAAAATATGATAATGTCAAATTCAATACTGTGTGTAGTATCTAATAAGATTTGATAAAAGTTTCTTAATTGAAGATCCTGTGAGAACTCCTCGTTTTAAAATTTATCGTAAAACTTATTGTATCAACTGCAATCCATAACATTACATGAAATCTTGAAGAATTGAAATATTCTTCTATGAGAGTCTACATTGAGAGATGTTTACCTGATATCATCTGATTTAACGTTATTATAAATAAATAAATTCATTTTCTTTATAAGCATTAGGCTCATGTAAGATGCTGCTGAACCAAACGCAGCGTGATCTATTCAGCTGAATGAACCGTAAATAGTACCTGTTTTGTTTTGTAATCACAGATGGATCGTATTGGTTCTGGTGTGATGACGGGTTGAGTGCGCATGTGCACCGGAACTAGCTGTCTGGCGCGCTCCCAGATGGCGTCAGTTCTGATCTGCCATTGCCTATAGGCCGTGATGAACTCCTGCAAAGAATTAATCGTTCACTGATTTCCTCTAACGAATTAATACTGTTGAATGCATTGGAAGTATACTAGCAACTTAATCAAAATGTATTGTATTATTTTACAAGTGACCCATCAAGTCAATAAAGATACATACATACATATATATATATATATATATATATATATATATATATATATATATATATATATATATATATATATATATATATATATATATAATTTGAATGTAGAAAGCAGAAACCACATAGACATAAATGAAGCATTGCATTACAAAGCGTATATCAAAGTAAATTCATGTAAATTACAATCACAATGCCAGTTGACAGCAACTAAGATAAAATGATTGAGGTAATATTGTGAATATCATGTCGATCATGTCAAAGGAATATTTTCTCCAGAAAAGAGTACTAGAAACCTTCAAAAAGTACTTTTTTCGTCCAAATTCCACATTCCCTTTTAGTTACTCGTTAGCCCACTAGGCTAAGCCTGGGTTACCCTACCTGCATTTCCTGTAGTAGGTGCTGTGCCTCCAGGAGGTCGCCTTTGCTGTACTTGCGCAGCTCCTGAGATTTGTGTAACCTGGACAGACTGACTTGAAGCCATGGATCTAACTCATCTACTTCATGGAAAAACTGAAAAATGAATCAATCATATGTTATCATCCATGCTCAAGATGAAGTGGAGATCACACAATTACATTTATACACACCAGTTATCAGAATATTTCGTTAATTTATGTTGTGAGAATTTTACCTCTAAGCCAATGTGTTATCAGTAATGTAATGTAATGTTTATTGAATGAATAGATATAGAAAAATCTTTCAAAGTAAAGAAAATCGCTTATTTTCTGTTTTTTATCATACGTATTAATTTGCAATCATATACAGAGTGGCGTATTTTTGTTGTCTATTCTGAATATCACCACTTGAAAATAAGTGGCAGGGAAACATGAATTGCATCAAGGTTAATACTGAGCATTAGCGACATACATAATATTCCATTAATTTATGTTGTGCGAATTTTACCACAAAAGCTAACGTTTTATCAGACGTGAATGAAAAAATACAAAGATTCTTTAAAAACAACATAATCTTTTTCTGTTTTTATCATATGCATTGGCAATCATATACAGAGTGGCCAACATCCCTTTTATATTTACCTTTTTCTAATATTACCATCTATAAATATGTGACAGGGATATACAGTAATGGCCTACCTGGTGATAGTCTGATGCGTGCTTAAGGTGAACCTTGATGCAGTCGACCAGTTTCTCCATCCAAAGCCAATTTTCCCTGACGGCAAAGATGCATTCCTACAAAGACAAAGAGTAAATGAAAGAAACTCAAATAAAGGTGTCGCATGTGGCACAGAACCATAGTCTCATGTTTTCTTCCTTAAAGGTAAAGAGTTACAACAGAAAGTGATGGTGGCTAACGAAAGTGGTCAATGAGATTGCGCAATGTCCAGACAGTTCAAAAGAATTCACTAAGTAGGATTTGGTGTGGTGTAAAGTACTGATTGCATTCCAAAAGCAATCCCCGAGCACATAGTCCTAAAGAATTATACCCCTTCTGAGAAAGTAATACCAAAGCAACCATGGCAAACCAATCCATATGGATCAACACTCAAGTTATATTGACTATAAACGAATAGGTGCCATGATAGAGGTGTATTGCCTATATAGGAATACGTAAAGGCGACAGAAATGTCATTGACAAAATACCCCTATAGCATCGTATAATCTAGCAATTCATATAGTATGATATCCAATTTAGATGGTAAACATTTACTTGTGAATACCTATGGGTGTAAACATGTATGTTTCTGTCATTAGGTTTCCAGATATCAGAGGCACCCCTACTGAGTTTCCCACCAGTGGGGATTATTTTGTTTGTAATCAACTCACCTGAGAATAGGCAGATTCATCCGCGTATTTCCTGCCCCCTGCCGACACCTCTTTAGAGGTAGAGCGGACCATTCCCACCGTGGTCTTCACCACCTGATTGTTCAACGACTGCAAAAGAAATATTTCTAAAATCACCACCTTGAAAATGATCGAGATAAAATAGATTCACATAAGGTCAAGCTGCGATAAATTTACAAATACTACGATTAGAATAAACAATTATAAGAAGTACCTCAACTTGTATAATGTAACAATACATGCACTTAAGCCACATGGACATGTCTATTCTTTAATGACTTTGGCCTAAAATGCACCTTTTGAAAATGCAGTTAACTTAGCAGACTCCCACATTAACCAAATTATTTAATTAATTCAATTTGACTGAATGATGATAATTCTTTCAATACATGAAACGTCGATATGTGTGCATTCAACATCATTTGTGGCACATGTTGCTGTTGCAAAACATACTACATGCGTTCTAAAACAGTTTATCCCGATTGTATCCATGTAACAAATCATTGCATAGTTTATTTGTGTTTATCTAGTACTGCATTGTTAGATATACACGTAGACAAATGATAATAATAGCATTATCTGAAATAGGAGACTGGTTAGAGTACCTACCGCAGCAAACTCTTCTAGCGAGGTGATGTCTAATATGTTTTTCAGACATTCCAACCTTTTACTTGAAAGCACCTATGATAAAGAGAAAACAATGGATAAGATACATTTGAATGCACTCATAGATGTCAATCGCATTTCGTCTATATCATACGAAACCATACAGTACATGTTAGCAAAGAATTTCAAATGTATTTTCTCTAAAATGGTTTCCTTGAGATCTTACATGATTTACAAGGTTTATCAATATTTCTGATACTTTTATAACTTATTGTATCTTTCTCGTGTTTAATACTTTCTCTTCCATGCACTGATGTTACTAACTCCGCTGTATGCTATTGCAACGTATGTCACAGTCAATATATGTAGATCACGATAAAAGCCATAAGAAACCTAGTATAAGCGTCAAAATTCAGCCATTGTTATATACTGTTATTTTCCAATACCTATAGTCAACTTCAACGCGTTCTTTGCTATGCAATATCGACACTATTTATTGTCTCTTACCGTTAACGAGTCGTAAGCAGTTTGCAACCTTAACGAATCTTCATCAGATATGTCCTGAAATTAAATAAGGTACATGTACACATCAAGCCAATTGAAGAGCACCATCTTTCAGACAAGAAATGCATGTAGCATCCTTCAGGACCAGGTTTTGCTGTGGAGACCTCCAATAGTATTGTATTGTATATTCTTTTGATTGAACCTCAATGGTACAAAGTCATACGGATACAAATAATCAAATAATAAAAATGAATTTACAAGTAAACGTACAAAAGTTACCGTTAGCGATAAGTAAACACTGGTACTAGAAAATACAGAAAACTGGAAAATTAATACTAGTATACGAAAGCATGATTTCGAAAATATACGAAGGACACATTCTACCCAAACTTATATTTAAAGTCATTTTCAAAAGTACCATAGCTTCAGTCGATACTTTTCAAGCAGAACTCTAGTCAAGAATGTGAATCAATGATAAAGATCCCAAAAGTAATGGAGAAACGGGAAGTTTCATTTACTCAATACAAATATACTACTATAATTGTGTTTGCTGAGAATATGCTGTTTACTTTGACCAAACAATTAAAAGAGCCATGAATTGTAATCATCGTAAACAGGAAATTACCATCTGACCGATAACATACCGTACTTCGAATGCAATTAGTAATTCACAAAGTTGGGTACATATCTACATGTCAGCAAACATTGTGGAAATATAACGTTTTCGTTCAGGATCCAGCCTGCAGCACACCACAATAGGTACCAGTTATCAAGTATATATTTGCTTTTGATTATGTTGTTTGCAACATTGTAGTTTTAACAAATAAACAAAGAATGATATATGCCTCCTTACCTCATCATCAAGGAATTTATCAACTTCCTTTTTATAATCCTTAAACTTTTGATCCTTATCCTGCTGATCCTTGAGCGCATCCTCCGTGCTACGGTGGTTACGGCCATACTCAGCCGACTCCTGTGTAGTCTGCAATAAAATAACAACAAAAATGAAAATTTAAGAATATCAAAAGAGTGACAATCATACACCTGTGTAGTCCGCAACAAAATAACAACAAAAATAGCAAAGAATGCCAACCATAAAGTATTTGTCCGTTTGAAAAGTATAGAAGATTTTGTATGTTTTTTCATATATTTTGTAAATATGAATTAGAAGTTAGAGTGGTCGAAGCTCTAGACATGGAATGACTGGAAAGTGGAGTGGGGTCTTTTTGATTTTTGTTGTTTTTACGCCTTTCCAATATCTATTAGCTTAGATAATACATGTATTGTAGAAACTTGGAACCAGAAGAAAACACCATATTTCATGACCTCATTAAGCAGCACGTTTGTCCAGCGACCAAGCCGGCTATCTTATGAGGTTTATAGGAATCGCAATCTTGGGGTCAGAGTAGATGTCCAATTACACAGAATTGTGTAGAATAAAGATACAGCTGGCCTGATATCATATGTTGACTTTCCTTTTCTCAATACGAGCCCATACACTTGTTCTAAAACATTACTTTGTTTCAAAACGATACCCAATGATCATAATGGCACAATTGTCTAACCTAGTTACTGGTTTCAATAAACGAAGGAGCTTCATGAAACCCAGTCGATGCGTTTAAATTCCATTCATATAGTTTACTGTATGTATATGTGTGTATATATTACGCAGCATAAAACTACTTCTGATGATAATCTAACTAATCAGCATAATAAACACATGCATGCCACTAAACAGACTCTAAAAGAAGTTTGAAAATCTGGAATGAGTTTGAAAGAGGTTTGCAAATTTGGAGTTAGTCAGCTTCAATAACTATTTGCATGAAGGTACATTCTCTCAGGTACGTCCTTTGAGGGGGTATTCTGGCTTTCACAAGGTGGAGTAAACAAACCCAGCACCACATCAAACCTGACAGAGAGTTTCACTCTTTAGACAACTTTTCTACCGAATACAGTATAGCCACTATTGACCCTTGACCTCAATATTGAGGTCACATGGAGAAAACCTCCTGAAGTTTGCAAATGTGCCTTCAATTAATGGTTCTTCCTTTTTGAAAGAGTGTAGAAAGATTGATGCCAAAGAAATATGCCGACTAAACGTCCCCTTGTCTGTCACTCAGCGTGTTTTGACGGTCTCAAATCACTTCAAATCCCACGCGATTCCCTGTCAAAAGATGGGACGTGAAGGTATGTTTCCCATTGAAATCGCATCAAGATATGACATGTGCATTTCACAAAGGGATTTGAAACAAACAAACAAACATCTGTGCAAGCTTTATCCCAATACATTGCACAATGGTGTCTTTTAACAAATAGGTTATTGAGTATTGTTTTGGGGTTGTTCAACTGGCATGTGCAGGTGAAATTCTTGGACTTAAAAACGTAAATTCACGCAGGAAATTAGACAAAAGAGAGGCCAACTTTCACTGAGCAACATGAGCCTTTCAGATGACCTATCTAGTTTATATTTGTTTGATTCCTAGTACGTTGGCATGCTTAGAAACCGTATGCTTATTCACAAACACGTACTATGCTGGTATTGCATCCAGTAATGATGAAAGGTAGTTGGCAATGCAGAGTTTATTAACCAAATATATAATCTTTGTACCGTCATAAGTAAAATGATAAGTTGAAATATAATTACAATCAGACCAATCATATCCAACAGTTACGTTGAACTTCTTAGCATGATGATATTCTTTACATTTTCGGAAACGTTAAAGGCACCCAAAATATATATCAGATACCGATCATTGTGATTCGTACAGTGTATTACTCGCTCTTCATGGTAGCAGTTATAATCTACGCATTCTTCGTGTCACTTTCAAATTGCTTACATCAAACATACATGGAGTTTTGAATACTGAAGTTTCAAGAGTTGCATTCATGTTTACGATAATGACACACGCAGAAGGAATCAGTGTATGGATGAATGCTCAAAAACGCAAGCACAAAAAGTACCAAAGTACCAAAAATATCCTTTGTGCAACCACCGGTCACACTACACATCACTTATTTGAGAAGCATGTGTTTCATGTACATTCGGATCACCAATCGTAGTACTTGTCTTTTATGTAATAAAACTTGATGACCTGAATAACGAATATAAGTATCACTAAGCTGCTAGAACACATTGCTTATGTCTAAACCATTTGGGCTAGAAATTGTTTGACTTTGTCCTATAGCAATACGTGCCCAACGTTTTCGTATCTGAAAAAAGAATATTTCTTAAGAGGCCTACACCTTGCAACTTATACACTGATATAAACCAATTATAAACTATTTCGATTTTCTTCCACAAGGGATGTCAGCTATTCGAGAAGGGAAATCTAAATTACAAAATATTTAAGTATTACAGACAACGGAATGTATGCATTAATCACTTGGCGTCAGATTTCTTGTCATAAGACTACTATTGTGGAGTTACAGGTCAACCTAACGATTGAGGGATTTCTCTGATCTACCATCAGCCCTAAGGCGATTTGGGGACAGGGTTACACCCCATACTGCCTACAAGCATCCCTATGGACATCAAGAACGTTTTGTCAACAGGTCCATTAGATGGCCAGGCACCCTACTGTGAGACCCTAGCACTGTGCATCACGCCTCCAATAAAATGTTTTGACAGCATGAAAAAACTAACTAGCTGACGTGTTATGGCCCAGTGCCCTTCAGAGTGATGCCTAGGAAAGACTGGTCGAAAATAGATCCAAATTTGATGGCCTGAAATGACACGATGACAATCTAAGATGGATCATCATTGAGCCCATATGACATGTTTGAGATAATTGCAGGGCATTAGGGACAAGAACCTATTCAAGTGAACCCTTCAATTGAACTCCCTTTTTAGTCACCTCTGTCCAAAACCACAAGAGCAGAAGAGAGGCAAAAGTGATTTCAATGTAAATCATTTCAAGTGTCTTCACTTTTGCTATAGAACGTCATTTCAGGGGAGTAAGACCTCACATTGACAAGGTTTTATACCATATCTACTCATTGAAAGAATCACGTTTCTATGCAAGAAAAAACGTTTCGTAAAGTTATAATCTATTAGAGATATTCACGTATGGTTTCACAGATTACTTAAGCACCGACAAAGCCTTTTGAGCTAACGCACTTTCATGTATGAGCCAGATTTACAACATCAAGCTACCCATAAGTTACGTTCCTATCGTGAAAATACTAGGGTTTTGTTAATTTAGTACAAATGAAAAACGTAAACTATTACGTGCTGAAGAAAAGCCATTTTAATTCATTAAGATTTACAGAGAAAGTAATGAAATATAGTTGTGAACAATGTGATTCTAAAACCAACGGTCAAATGTTTATTTCGATTATAATTTGGCAAAACAAACCAGTATCATGTGGATTATAGAGTTATTCTTTTAAACTAGTGTTTTGTCAGGCAGGTAAAAGACCTAGACAAGTCACTTACACCTATGACACTTCTCACGAAACTCAATAAACAGTCAAGTGAAACATGAGTTTTAAATCCAGTTCACGTCTGCAGTTATCTGTTTAGTTGTAGTATATGGTTGTCACATTTGTAACTGCTATAGGGTAAGAGGGATCCTCTTTTTTGGAAGTGTTATTAGAGCTTTATTGGAGAGACTCAGTACTTCAATAAGTAAACCCACTATCATATACCACGAGACCAATGTAAGTATCACATACCCTACTCAAAAGTGTAATGTAATACTAGTTCCTATTAGGAGGATGACATTCGTCTTTTGTCACTTTAAGTGGAGTAGAGGTATACAGCTTTTTACTTAAAGGTATTGAATGCACACAGCCTAGAAGAATCATGGCTCTAATTTCAGGCGTGTCAGTCATGACTGGGACACGTGTGCTTGGCACAGTTAAGGTAATTCTGTAAGTATACCTATACCTTTGATGTGATTCTCGATGCTGATTTGTCAATAGGTACCATACATGCAGCAGTTTACACTGTGTAGGTTATATGTTTAACCTATAAATTCAATATCATATGTGGTTTATTATATGTTGATTGATGGTTCAATTATGTTTGAGATATAAACTTACGAATGTAATTATCATTTTTCTAAAATTAGTTCAATTTCGTTTAATTTTCATCATTTGATTACATATTGCGTTGCCATGGGCTTGTGCAATGTAATCGTCATTTCATATCTTAAGATGTATATTTGTTTAATGAATTACAATGACTATGGCGTTAAGATAATACAATGAAAAAGCATCTGCACAGCTTTTTCAGATAATTAAAACCTTCTCTAAAGTTCTGTTTGGAGTATTAGTTGCTTGTGATTATTACTTTCTCACAAGAGGCACACACACGTTCCATAAAAACCTAGTTTGGGCCATATGCTTTTCGCTTCTCGTCCCAAACAAGCCTGCATTGTCATAGGAGCTGTTTCCTGACTCTTGCCTGACATAGGAGAAGATGGATCACCTTGCTATTTCATTTCGATCATTCTATCATCTTCCCCCAAAATGTATTTGTTGAGATATGATGGCTGTCAGCAACGTATTGAGCAAACAACTGTGAGGATAGCTCAGGGACACTCACGAATAAGCCTCAACAGAGGACTGTTGTTTGGACGTGTCTTGGCAGAGAGTTAAAAACTTAGGATAAGTCAAATGAGGCCACGCACGTGTTTGTGAAAAATGATAGGATTATATGAACCTGGACATGTACTTCAACTCGAAAATGGTTTCTCGGACTTTTTTGCCACGTGTGAATGTGCCTTTTTTAATTAACATGTTAGATACCGTCACTCAAGTAACTGTATACGTTTCCAGAATGTACTGCGATACAACGCAATTTTATTGGTAGCATCCGCTGAATCAGATACATAACAAATGAGAACTATAGGTCATGATTATTTGTAAATGAAACATGAATATTAACGCTCAAATGCAAACAGAAACATGCTGATAAAAGGTGATCTATACCAACTAACTAACAGAGATAGTTATATGCGTCTATTATAGTGGATGGTGTACATGTATCATTTTCAAATAAGTTAAAATTATGTTTGTGTACATCAACAAGAAGGCACACGGCAGTTAAGTGGTAAAAGTTTTCTATTTTGAGATACATTTGGAAGGTGATCCGTAAAAGTTGATTTATGGGTGGAAATCCATGCATAAATCATAACAGAATATCATTATGTCAAAATCCAAAAATAAAAACAAGGACAACACATGTCGTTGCTACATGTCCACATCAACCTGCACCCACTTTGCCATTTATGTATTCCTGTCATGGGTCGAATATTTGCATTATCATACATTGGGACGGAGTGAGGAATGTGAGTACAGCTTATGACATATGTGCATCTCTTCCCCCCAAGATTCCCCAGCTATCACACATCTTAGTCTCTGACCTCCTCCCTTTCAACGCAGCTTAAAGGTACAAAACGTTCTGACGAAGCTCCTTTACATTGGAGGCACCCAGACAATCCAGGGTGACGGGTACCACCCAAGTTGGGTATCAGTCTTTTCATTTCAGAACCCTTCAATACCCAAACACCCCTTTGCAGTAAAGATGTTTCTACTTTTCGAAGATAGTAATCAGCAGAGAAAAGCCATCAACATTCATTCGATATCGCAACAAAAAAACATTCAAATATTTTTTCATCTAAAGAGCAAATGTTTTTTTATGACAGAATGTTATGTGTGTGCAGTCATTGTTATTGTCACTTCTTCTACTTAATTGATGAGTAAACCGTGTGAGGTACCTGATGAAAACTACCGATGAGCTTGCATGAAAACTTAAGATAGTTAAGATAGTTGTTCTATTGATAACGTAACTTAGGTAATAAGAAATTAAACCATCTTTGTGAATCATAGTAGAAGTTCTCCTAAATACTTTGCTGGCTTTTTGACTGCATTCAGTTTCGTTTGGGACCAGACTACAAACAAGTAGGGCGTGGGTATGAATGTATACGTGATTGTACGTGGCGAATGCTTGATTATCCCAAAACAAAGAAATAAGACTATTAAAAACGAAGATGAACCGAGGGGGTAACGTTATGTTCAAATATAATTTTCAAAACCAACATTTTTTTGAGTGTCAACAAATTTCAACCACGCCCATCGTCTGGGCATCCAGGAAATCCTGATCATAAAGTAGAGGTTAGTGAGTGCAGTTCTACTCTTATTAAGCGTTACGTTTTAAGTGGTAATAAACCTAGTTTTATACGTATAGTCTAAAACTGAAGGCGGGACACCATCCTGCTCCAGACAGTAGTAATGGGCCAAGCTGGACACATCTTCACAACATCCTTGAAAGGGGAATGATAAAACCACTTTTTAGGGTTACACGCAATGGCATATAACACGTATAAAACCTTTTCATCGCTTTATTCCTTGAGTCGAGTGGTTCATTCTCACCACATGACGCTATGCCAACGGCAAGTGCCATTCAGACTACAGCTGAAAATCCTCTCATCTATTCTTCAGGTGGGCTAGGCCCTAGGTGAGGCCTTGTACATCTACTAACATCCTATTCTGGCGTTCTGAAAGGGCGAATCTCATACGAATAGAGTTCCTCAAGGAGATATCGCTTTGCAAACAGAGTGGTTTCAACCCAAGTGGTATGAATAACAAATAAATATCGAACAATTTTAGAAAAGCTGTTGAGCACAATTCATCACAATCGCTTTTAGTAATTGGTTTGAATTTTAATTTGTGTAGATATAATCTTAAATTTAATAGGCAAGTTTGGAAGTTGATAAAATGTCCAAGAATGAATGAAAGTTTTTAAACTAAAATGTGTTCCTTAGCTTGGGAGTCTACATACAGATCACCAGCAAACCTGACACTAAAAATAACTCGTCAATGTGCATGCTCTAAAATTAGTACCCAATGCATTCAATGGATTCTACCTTAGGATTGACCAAATACCTTCTATACTGTCACTGAATAACACATTCTTTTACAAATTTCCCAACTTACGCCAATCCCTTGTGATAACAACTTCTGGCAGTAATAATAGTGATGCTTTCATACTAACTGCTTTTCATGGCACCATGAAAGACCTGGTGGGGAGTTTCTAATTTTCTGTATCCCAAAGTTTGGACAGACGAGGCAAAGTATATCAAGGGTATGCTAATAGTTTAAAGGGCGTGCTTTACTGAGGGCATAACCAAACGAAATGCTGCATGTATGTTATATAGATGTAATTTAATATTTTTCCACATGACGAAAATTTCACCTACAAGTATAACTAATATCTAACTGACAATGTTGAAATTGTTTTCAAAGTATGTGATTAAAACCAGTAAAGTGGCCTTTTCTTTCAAGAGGGAACTTTAATACAAAGACTTCTCATTTTATGTTTTATTTCAATTACTCTGCTGAAAGACATTAGGATTGTCCTAATACCGCTTTAAGAGCGTATCCCAATGGTGTCATTGACTCCTAACACCTAACATGATTTGTACCCCCATTCGGAGCGCTGTCGTGCTAACGGGTCTACAATTACAGGATTGATGACTTTGTACCCAGTTGCCCTTAGCTTGACAGTTCTTAATAAAGGAGAATAGTGTCTCATTCCAGACCACACAAATCATAGCTTTCGCAGAATTTAATACTGTTGCTTACTACCGCAGTTCGTTGAATCAAAGACTATATCTTAATCTGAATCTGAAAGTTACCCGATATGGTCATTTACGGTTGATGACGTGTTCTTATCGACACAGTCAACAAAAACTAAATGTGTGCCCTTTGAAAGCAAATACTAGTAAAGGAGATACATGTACCTATAATAACGTCATTTAATGGAAAATGATGGTGGCATTAGAATTGCCAGTAAAACGGCGAATAAAATAGGAGAGCGAAAAAAACAAATTAATGCTCGCAAATATACCATTGAATGAATAAACTGAAACCAGATATAAATGACCTGCCATAAAAATTGAACAGAATAATTATTTATGTATGGTTTGATCTATTTTGTTCGGAATTTAAACCTTTTGTCGGCTATTCGTTTACGTGTTGGTCATGCGTCTATCATTTCAAATGTAACATGCAGTATGCTATCCCTTTTTGGTGTTACTTATAAATGACTACTTTCAAGTAAATTCAATATATCCAGCCCAACCTATCTGATATCAAGCGGCAGTATTAATTAATAACCTCGCGGGTTGAAGGTCAAGTGTGTTTCCATGTATTTTCAGGGTATGAATCAGAAAAGGGAACACCGATATGCTTCAATGGTTGTTAGGCTTATTTATCATATGCATGGCACGTATTAAATCATCGAAGTGTTTGTAACTTCTAACCAACTTCCATCGCAAAAAGGGGAAAGTACTATATAAAGCAAAAGGTTATAAATAACGAGAAAAAAGCGTGTGTTAGTAATTTGTCAAAGTTAGCCATATTTGAAGAACTTTTTTTTCATGTGGACGACTATTCAATTTTCACGATTAAATTGATAATATGCACACAGAAGCGACTCAATAAAATAGCCAAATATCTGGGGAGTACCTGCATTTGAAAATACAGACCAGACGAATGTCGAATCAATGAATAAATATGGTTTGGTTTAATATCATCTAATATTTTACAAGGGTTTTCTCCAAATACCCTTTCTACTATTTATACCCATATTCTGATATATTTCTGTTTGACAGTCCAAGTGCAAAGGTCTGTATTGATATTCAACACCATACCATTGACACTGCCTGTCTGTGCCTACCCCATGTCACTGTTCTTTCCATTTACTATATAAAATATTTGAAAATATGTATGAGGAATGAAAAACAACGAAAAATGCCAAATATGTTTATAAACCAAATAAACGATGCATAGAGATCATAATCATTTTACTTTTTTTTCTGAAATGCAAATTGAATAGCGATGGTTAAACTCAATACCCATATCTTATTTACTTTTAGGTCATTCTGAGGGCATTATGCTGCCAGGCTGTCATGTGCTACGTATGAGAAAGGGTGTGTCCACTATTAGTGGTAAAACCATGAATAGGTGTAATTGACAGCTGGGCTTCCAGTTGAACGTGGCCCAGGTAAATGTTGCGATACATTTGTGGGAAACTAAAAGCCTTGGAATCACAAGATACTCAACATAAGCTCCAGATTGACAGACTTGATGAAGTGATAAAGGGCACATGGTCGGCTGAATGTGACTCTGAGGTAAAACTTGAATAGACCAGGTTCTCTAAAAGAGTGTATCCCTAAATATAAAGCTCCAAAAACATGACTAATATCTTAGCAACTGGGAAAGTAAAGTCTTTGACTGACACACGAAAGACTGTCACGTTTTCTGCCATATTACGGCTCGACGCAACAGGCTTCCTAGGGCTCTGTCCGTAAAAACCTCAACGGAGGTAAACGGCAGCCGGCGAAATACTAGACAGTTGTAAGTTGTGGAGGAACCCGTAGTCCCCAGCGAAAACCAGCGCCTAACCCAAGATCATTGACCACTTTCTCACATGCCCAGGCCGGGATTTAAACCCGGATAGTGTTGAGTGATAGCTAGCAGTCAGTGGCAATGCCTTAGCCGACAAGGCCATCAGGGCAGGCCCTTACTTCTTGTGAAAAAGAATTTATAAAACATATGGAATGTGTCCTTGCTATCGAAGAAGATCTTGAAAAGGGCTTTTAATTAAGATGAAATGAACTACTTATCCTCATATTACAGTCTCTTGACTATAGAAAAGATAGTTGAACATCGCCTGTGATATGGAAATAACGATTACAAGTATTAGGATGATGCCAACAATTGTACTGACGCTGAGGGGTATGATTTCGTAATAGATGTGCATCAGTTTGAGCAGAAAGTGTTGCGTGCGCAAAGTCATAATGACGACTTTACTATTCATTGATCTGTATGTGTGCAAGATAGCAATTAAAACAAGAAAGAGGTAAAGCAACTGAACTATTATTAGGCTGTGCTTTATACGTAAATAGATTATATATATATATATATATATATATATATATATATATATATATATATATATATATATATATATATATATATGTATATATATATATGTATATATATATATATATATATATATATATATATATATATATATATATATATATATATATATATATATATATATATATATATATATATATATATATATACAGGTGAACTTGGACATGACGGACCACTGTAAGACGGATTTTGATAGACATACATACACATTTGATAGGACAATAATTACAACGTTAGGGATGCAGTGCATTATTTGTGTGAATGAAGCTGAATTTATTGTAAATACATGAGGGACAGATTATTGTGATTGCAGTCGTGTCAGTTGGCAATGCAATAATGATACTAAGTCATGCTTAAGAGCAAAAAGCAACTAATTTGTGCAATCTGAATGACAACAAATGATCAGTTGTATGTTTATGTTTGTTTTGGGTGTCTGGGAGTTAATGTTACACAACATCGCAATGTTCTTTCAGGTGTGTACAATCAATTTTGATATGTTATATTAAAGAGGCCTTTTCTGTCTATGCTCAATTTAATGTCTAATTTAGTACTGTGAAAAATCATTCAGACGTGAAGATATATAAACCTTTGAGGAAATATATGAACATATACATATACACTAGTTAAACATTGTTAAGTAATATTGAAACTTATACAATATTAAATTTCCCTTTTTTGCGGCAAGATTTGATGTGCTTAATGACTAATTTATCACTATTTATCTATAAGCTTTTTTATCATGGTACCCAGAATGCGTTGCATAAGAAAATCACGTTGTAGCTATACTGCTAGGTACTGCAATCATATAAACAATGTAAACTGGGGATACCGTAAATGGCGATTATGTTACAATTATAGGGTGATTAGTAAGTGACATGAGTTTTTATCATCATGTTATATAAACCTAATAAAAGATTAACTGGAAATGGGAAATTTATACAATGCCTTTTTTCTATAATGTTATGACTCATGCTGTGATTTATATATTTTTTGTCATGTTGTCACTGACCCAATGTTGCCATTCCTACATGTATGTGCTATACTGCTGCGTGAGGCCAAGCAAGCATATAACGTTTACCTACGCTGTCCTCTGGGGGATTAGTATACTGTGGCGGCAGTGGTTGTAGTGTGGTTGTTACTGTTTTGATGGTGATGATAGCTGTTGTAGTTGTTATTCTTGTTGTTATTCGCCAAAGCCTTCCTTGCTTGACGACGTGTTGCTGGAAAAATAGCTAGTGTGAGCTATTATTCGCACTTTATAGATTTTGCTGCCTTAACTACATGTAGAAATGTGTTTAGTTGTTATTACATAGTCGCCATTTATTAGGGGTTTGTATTGTTTGTTAATTCAAAGATAAATCAGAACATACTGAAAGGAGTTTCTAAGTATATAGATTGAAACAAAAAAAGTTGTATTAATTAAAGTAATGCAAATAATACATCACAAAATAAACAAACGTTGGTTGTAAGTTCTTAACTTAACTGTGCAGGGTATATTAGTTCACATATGTAATGCATAACTCCTCTACAATTAGGGTCAATGGCGTGGGTAATCATAATATAAATATCAAAAATCTAAAAATAGCAAATCCAAATAAAATAATCTAAAATTAAAATGTCAATATACAATAACATATCACATCAAAATCAAAACATAAAAAACAAACATTAACTTCACTATGAAGATATTATATGTGCACAAAAGAAAGGAAAGTGTTTAATCTTTCTATAGAGAAGTCTTTGAACACTGTAACTATGTGAATGAACGGGTACTTAAAGGCACATCGGCACACAAAAGCCATAGAGTGCCATAGTACATATGCGGCTAAGGAGTATGTAATTGATATATTTGACTTGCATTCAGACACATACTGCAACTTGTGTATCCCTTGGTCTCCTTGAGAGTGTCTAGAACTTGTGAGTGGTAACTACTTATTCTATTACATGTTCCACAAACAGTGGCTGTGTGATTCTATGTGCTGACGGTGCCCCATGTCCCTAAACGCCCACGTACATGCCGCTATGAACAGCCGGGAGAGGGTGTTCTGTTAATATTCTGCCCGTCCTACTACCCTATATACTGACATTAATGTAGACGGCTATGGTGTACATTTCAAATTAATTGAAACATATAAGATTATCTTCGATATGTGTTATCGATTCATGTAGAAATACAACTTACCAAACTTTTACCAAAAATATCCATGCAATGACCTTATTTTCACCATTAAAATAAACACTATTATGAGCAGTTGCTAGAATCATCATGATCACCACCACATTAACTTGGAAAGGACCTGAGGATAACATAGCACCAAAGTCACTGGCAACTTGCTCAAATGCACACAGATCTAGATCAAAACTGAATACCATGGTCTATAGGAAAGTAAAAGTAAATAAGCGTGTTTGCACATATGTATGCTACACGGTCAACATAAGGTATGTTGAAAGTCAGTCGAGGATGCTCAGCTTTCTTACGCGTTTATGTGTTGTTTACACACGCACATAACGGATTCATAATGGTCTCGGAAGAAGAGTTTCATTCGCATTCATTCTCCCTCCACTCATTCAGATGTAAATCTGACCGATGCTTTTCATGGCAAGAGTGATTAGTTCGAAGGAGTTACGAACCAAATGAAATGTCAAATTGGAAAGCTACCTTTGCGGCAGCTAGGCTAAATGCCACCCACTGCTAGGCACTACGCCCATGATTAGGTACAATTTCATGCAATACTTGTTAGAGGGTATATTCAAAGCTGCAAGAAACGCAAAAAACCTTGACAACCATGAAAGGCAACAAAAAGATCTTAGGGAGGACTTGCTGAAAGATGCTACAGGGTAAACCACTCATAAAGGTAAGCACCGTTGCATCATGGGTATCTCACCTGTCAGGTAATTATCGTTATCTCTGAGGTGAAAACTGCACATAACATTTTTGCAATTTCCTACGGTCTGTTGGAGTGAGTTACTGCGAATGGGTCTGTAAGAACTAGCCAGCTGTTAAATGGTGTGCACAGTACATTGCGAAAGTGGGACAAAACTCATATTGGTTTACTGCATAACCAAAGAAATATTTCAGTCCAATCCTGAAACTGAACAACACCTATTGAAAATAGATGCAGGTCAAGCTTAGAAACAATGTATGGTATTGACTTCATATGATTCTTGGCTCGATTTATCAATTTCTCGTTTCTTAGCATTTAATATGAAAAAGCAGAAATCTAACTAATATTAATTACCAACTTCCTTTCAATACATACATCTTTAAATGCATCAGATGCTGTACATCGTATCATAACTAGATTATGTTCCAACAAGTATATACACAATTGCAGCGCACCTCAACACATAGTACATTTATTCTGTGAATAGACGGGAAAATGCTGACGCATCTACTGCATTTTCTCGTATTGTGAATAGTATAAGTCGTTCAATAAAGATTGACCTAAAGCCCAATTTTGCTGGATCAGTAAAAAGCATTACAAGGTTAACACTGACTCGAGAATACGGGCATTCCTACACAAATTAGATCATAGGAGGGATTCCCTTGAAAAGCTAACCCATTTGATTTGCTTCTTCATAATGCGTTGTTCCACTACCTTTCACAAATACTGACATCTCTTCAGAGCCTAAACTTGCCTATTGAACCTGCAAACTGGGCTTTGTCGTTCTACTTCATTTCTATTACCCATTTCTGAAACGTTTCTATTTAAAGCTACAGGACAAACTTGTTGGGGTTTTTTCAATAAGGAGCATGGCCTAGTCACATAAGTCAAAATAATAGAAACCATTTTCAAAACTCAACAGGTTATTTTAAAAGGCGACATATGGCTTGAGTTTGTGTTTTATGTTTGAGCCCAAGGAAATGTGATAAGTTGTCAAATTCCTTGTGGCGAAAAGAAAACGTTATGTAGACACGTTGACCTTTTGAACGTTAATCCTATTATCTGTAACATACACTTATTGACGTTATAACTTCGAAAATGTGCTTCCATGCTACAACGTTAAATAAACTCAAAAGCAGTAATTGGTGACAGACTTTGGATTTAAATTTGTACTTTCGTTAATTTCATTTTCCTCTGTAATTAGTAAGGCTAAACATGACCATCCATTTGATAATATAGAATAAAACCAGAGTAGACATGGAATATCGTGAACTTACCCTGGGCTCAGGCTCCTTGGAAAATAAGAATGTGGAAAATGCAGAAAGGTACCTGAAGATCTCAGCAAATAACAAATCATTCTCTCATTGCACACTACTTTGGTGAGATATATATTTTTCTTGAGTTTTGACGTTGCGAATTTGAATAAGATTAAAAAATAGAGAGGCAAAGAAAAAAGTAACCATGACCGGTTTGCTAATTTGTGTTGCTTTATTCAAAATAACAATCTGATTACTCTGCATGCAACGAGCAATGACTCATGGGTAGTATCTCATAATTGATGTGTTTTAAGCTGGTACTGTTTCACACGGAGAGAGATAAAGAAACTAACCTCCCCAAGCACAATGGTAGTCACTACCTTGATTTACTGCTGTCCTTAAATAATGGAGACACTAGGCAAGAAATTACCCCCTTGACCCTCAGAACAACCAGCTGCTTTCATAAGGTGCAAGCAAGAGAGAAATACTTGGCGAAATAGACGATTCACCGTTACATAGGTGATAGTTTGTTTGAGGAAACGTCAAGATAAATCTTCATAATTAACATGTTTTGTTTGGCAAACACTGGTGCAGAACGTATAAACGTTTCAAATGTATGTGAGTGTGTGTTAGAGAGAGGGAGTTGCATATATTCGATTCCGACCACTCAATTCCAAATAACATGGTAGAAAATGTATGACCAGGTTGTAACAAACAACAAACTGTATCCCATTGGTATATAAGGTGAATTAACTTTTATTTAAACTCCCCTCTCACATAAGTTACATGAGCTGTGCTTTTAGAGCAATGATTTAAAGTCACATTTCCTGAATGAAAGACAGTATATTAGGCACGGTGATATTCGATAGCGTTGAAGGTGGTACTTTTAAGTGTCAAGTCGCTTTAATAAATATATAGACTGATTTAGCAGATCCGTCTTTCCCTCCGTGCATAGATACTGAGTATCTTATTTTTGATGCATATGGTTTTTGGTTCCAGACAGTATGATAGTGTGAACATGTTAACCAAAAATACCTCCGGACCATAAAAAGTTCGCATTATCCATGCAAACATATGGTATCTCTTTACTAAGTCTTTAGTGTGTGCTTACCTTTACTCAGAATAAGGAGTGTCGACTTTCAACTCATCTATGTTCGTTTTTATTAACTGACTTTGGAAATCGGTTTATGTTCAATCATATGGTATAGGTACACTCTCACATCCTTCTACTAGTGTCAATAGAAATACACTAAATTTTAGAACAAAATGGAGTAACATTTCGTCGTTTTTCTGTTTCTTTCAAGGTGTTCCCTCACACCCCAGTTGGTAACAGCTATCACTTAACACTGCTTAAAGGGTATGCCACAAACACCAGTCTATACATGGTGACTAGACAAAGGTGCTCTCTTACTGGTACCCATACATCATACTTCTTGCCCTGACAGCAAAAGTACTATTTACCACGAACTCATATCCGAATCATTACAATCCACTGCTCGTTTTCCCACACGCCTTGGGCGGAGTGTCGAAGATAATAATATAGAAAATTGGCCATAATTCAGGAAGGCGTTACTTATATAGTTCTCCCCATTTGGTATGCTGTCGTACGCATTGCTCACGATTGTCGGTAGCGGTGGTAATTTTAAAGCGGTCCAAAGCTACTTCAGTTGTATTTCAGAATTAACGGATCGATTTTCAAGGTAATGTTGTCGGATAATGTAGGAAAAGTACATTGATTGAGAACACCGCTCTACCAGGATGATTGGTGCCAATGACCTACTTATGACCACAGCAGACATAAATAGGTCAATTCAGATAGGTAACTACATGATTGGGTTTTATTTCTGATTGCGAAACTTAATTTGCCGAAAGAATAGCAAATCATATTTGACCATCTAAGGGTATCTCCCAAAAGAAAGCAACAGCTCGAGCTTCATTACAAACTGTTATATAAAATATCAAAGCATGGGATTTATGACATATTATGAATTCGATACGTCTAGTTAATTGGTTCACTACTGATCCAAAAAATGTTATCTTCGTAAAACCTAACGAGTGTAAATGCTTATCTACGACTTTTTGTGCTGCACCTATTACAATGTTAATATCTTATTTTTCATGTTTGCCAAATAACGAGATATAAGCATTCATCTAAAACTGTATACAAAACCATGTATCAAGAGAGCAATACCAGGCATATGACCCAGTTGTTTGACATGTGTAATTCCGTTCTATTTCCAGAGTTATACAAACATGCCACGTGATTCATACAGCTAGAACAATCTTCTAGGAAATCATTCCATGCCTTGCCCATTTTTTTACCATTACACGATTACAATGCATTCCATAATCTGACCAAAAATGTCAAGATTGGGAAGGGATAAACGAAATATGATAATGAGCAACCGTCGATAGTATTGAATAACAACCGTGGCAGACGTTGAGGTTAAATGTTCATAACCGCCCTGTGTTACACATGTAAGTAGAATACTATAGGGCGCTTTTTCACATTCTGATTTCAGGGAGAATCAATCTCGTTAAACGATCTCGCTAAACGACCCAAATATCCGAGCGAAGATTTCCCCCCCCCCAAAAAAAAATATACTTGTAAACGATGGCCTAACCTAAACAAAAACCCTGCTGTCACGGCTTGTTGGAAATGTGAGTTTGAGCTTATCTAATGCGTGTACAGGTGAACTTGGATATGACGGACTCAATGGGACCAGGAAAATTGGTCCGTCATATGCAAAATCCGTCGTATACATATGACGAATACTTGATATGCATTGGACTGGGACCAAGCATATCGTCCGTCATATGCGAAAATCCGTCATACAGTGGTCCGTCATATCCAAGTTCACCTGTATACGTAATGGTTGTATGGTCTAAGTATTTGAAAGTAGAATAAAATGGATTTTAACAGGATTCCCCAAAGCATTGTATTTGAATTTGGTCCCGTGGTACTTTTCATTTCTTACCCTTTAAATTATGTATCGAAGAACTCTTTCATGACTTTACAGGTGCAACAAGGAGAGCTGTTAACCACTAGTATATGCATGCCGCCAATAAATGTCCATACATACTTACCTGCAAGGGCATGTAGTTAGGCCTATCATCTGTTGCCAAAACATAGATAAGGAAATCAAATAGAAATGACCAATTTTTGGTAGGTTTGTGAATGAGTACACGGTATTAAAAATTGATATCAAGGTAAATCAAGGATCTGCCAGTGGGGCGGCCAACGTGGTAATACAATGGTGCAGCTTCCAATGGAGTGCCAAAAAATCCCCTTACCGTTGTACAGTATACCGGGTACATTGGTAACATAAAAACGAGTCTCGCCTTGATAAACCTAACAGGCATTACCTTTATGAATAATAGAGGTTGTATAAACAAACAGTGTTATTGTTAACTGGCGTTTTATACGTTTTCAAGGCTTGCAGACATGTAAACACAAACATCATTTCTCCCAGTTTCTTCAGAAGAGTAATGTTGAAGTTTGCCTTGTGGAAAATATGTCGATTTTCCTCTGCAACTCATGTCATGCTAAATTCTTTCGAACAATACAGCTATCAATAGACAGATTATAATGGTTTAAGTGACAATCTCACTGAAATGGATATTTGGCAAAGAATAACATATGGTAAATGGATTCATATAAAGTTACCAAACATATCGAGGGAAATTAAAATTACAATGTGTTTTGGTATAGCATGAAAAGAAGGCAAGATCATTCAATTCAGAATGTAGTATAAGCAAAATAATTGCATTGAATGTCACTGAACCCAACGAGTTGTGATGTGTGCTGAGGTAAGGGGAGCGAATGATTGCAAGATGGCAGTAACAATAATAGCATACATAGTAGTTTTATAAACCCTTGCCATCCATTATAGTTTTGTCCTATGCATGTTATTAAGTAATACTATTAAAACTGTGCAGATGAATAATGTGTCACATTGGTCGTTCGCTGATCACTAAGATTAGTTAAGGTTTCTAACAACCAAAATTGATAAAGGAGTAACACTTCGATGCAAGAAGACTTCATAAGTCAAAAAACAACTCTGTCATTCCCATAGCTAGTGTGTATGCTGACGTCAGAATCCACACAGGAGAACTCATCCTAATGCACGAGGTCTTACTCATTAGCATTTTCTAAACTAGAATACGCTATGTAGAAATACATTGACACTTCTATCACCCTAAGAAAAATGAATAGGAAAATAGGATATGAAGCGTCCTTTTCAAATTATAAATAACCATTCCCAATTTAGTCCAAAGAAAATGCTCACCGCCATTGGGCATTTACCTACTTTTCGAATACAGCATTTTTCATGATTGTCTATTTTCAAAAGGCAACTACAGTCCCTTCTTTTGAATAATCCTGCCCTCGGGTCGGCTATGTGAGACAGATGGTTTGGTGGTAATATTGAAGAGGTGTTTGTGGTTTGGTGACACTGTCCCACTTCCTAGGAGTTGAGATTGTTTACTCTAGGATGTTCTCGTTTCGCTCATGTTGAAACAGAGCAGCCTTGTCTGCGTCTGAAATGCAGTCCTAATCACTCTTCGCTGACTGGTTTTGGGTTTTTGGTTTGGAATTTCGTTTTTCGTCACATGTATGCCAATTGCGGCTAATTCGTGACTAGCCAATCGTAAGTAATGGAGGAAACCGGAGTACCCGGCGAAAACAACCGCCTAACCCCAAATCACTGGCAACTTTCTCACAAGCCCAGGCCGGGATTAAAAACCCAGGTAGTGGTGAGAGACAGGGTGGACTGGTACTAGGCAGAGTGAAGATAATTATAATAATAATAATAATAATAATAATAATAATAATAATAATAATAATAATAATAATAATAATGATAATAATAATAATAATAATAACAGTTATAATAATAATAATAATTATAGTAATTATAATATTAAGGATAAAAAAATAATAATGATAATATTATTAATAATAATAGTTATAATAAGTATTATAAGTATTAAAAATGAATTAATAACAACAACAAAGATATAATAATAATAATAATAATAATAACAATGATAATAATAATAATATTAGCAATAATAATAATAATGATAATTACAATTATAATAATAACAATAATAATGATAAATAATAATAATGATAATATTGATGATGAAAATGATGATAATAGTAATAACAATAATAATAATAATAATAATAATAATAATAATAATAATACTTAAAATGGCAAAAATGATGGTAACAATGGTAAGAAAATGAGAAAAGGAAAGTATTTTTCGTTTTTACACCCACCAAGCCTGTTGTTGTTTGTCAGTGAGATTACTGGATGTTTTCTGTGACTACTCGGATAACACCAGACAACAATAGCTGTCCTCTAACTGCCATCACCTCACGTCTCCACGGGAGGCCATATTAACACAGAAATCCTTCTCAGCCTGGCATTGTAGTACCCACATTCACATCACTCAGCCTGTGCCGGGGAAAAAGTGAGCTCTGTGGTATTTTAATCACCTCCTCCGACATAATACGATATTTGAGTCGCGAGGTTATCTGAATGGGCAATGTGAAATATCGTGGGTGTGTGTTGCTTGAGTTCGGCAGCTCACAGGCTGACATTTAACCCAACCAAACCCAAAGGTACGAGTTGGTAGCACATATGTGAGGTCATATTAATTATAAAAAGTGATGTTAGCAATGAATGTGTTTAGAAGTGTGTAAAATACAATAGTCATGGTTTAAATAATTTAGAGAAATAGATCATAATACAAAAATACGTGCAAATGTGTACGAATAACGCTGTGGGTTGAATATGAATTGCTTTATTTCAGGTATAACTATATCCTTGGTGTGATATTCTTGCATAGCTATAGAATAGTTTAGAAATTGAAAGATTCCTAAGAAAAGATTTCAATTCGTTTATGAAGCAGCGAGTTCAGAAAGTCACAGGTGTCAAATTCAACAAAGACGATCATTGTATGAGAAGGGTAAGCCGTGGATGGCATTTGACTTTCATATGTCAGTGAAAAGGAAGATCAAGAAGTTCCCTTTCACCTATGAACGAATAAGTGTCCTTTCAGAAGACTGGCCCAGTTAAAACGTGCCAGCCATGTGTTACTAAATTGCCATCGTCAACTGTACAGTTGGCAAAATAGGTAAATTAAGTCGTTCAAAGTATGTTTATTTTAATGTGCACACTTCAATTTACAAAATGGCTACCTTCAAGTGTTCAAAACTAATACAGCGAGAGAGAGAGAGAGAGAGAGAGAGAGAGAGAGAGAGAGAGAGAGAGAGAGAGAGAGAGAGAGAGAACCAAAAAGCATAGGGTCAGTGCAATTACGTCCGAAAACGTCCAAAATAAAAAAAAGGCGAATCACAACTTATATCATTCAAAATTGGAACACTAAGGTTCATCCGGGCACGGACTGTCAGTAGCAATAACAAATGATATACGAGTATGAGTGACAGACCTATCTTTCAATCAATCAAGCATGTATGTGACTAATTTGTCAAGTTATTCCCTTGTTAGCTTATGTCAGTGTGACACGTCATGTTGTCGCCATTAGTTATGTCGTAACGTCCCATAAAAAAGTATATATACAATAGCTGTATGTTAGTGGGAATTCAGGAACATGGGGTCCCTATATCGAGCTTATCTGTAGCTATACCTCATTTGATTAAACGTACATGATGACTGGCTAGTCAATATGCAGTCTAAATAACACGTGCAGAAAAAGAAAGGAAAATTCTCTGAATCGCAATTTGCCCGGTTTAAACCCTTTTGCGTCTAGAGTGAGCACAGGGTGTGATGCAAACGACAATTCCATGAATAATTCAGGAAATATTTGACGGAATAGTTCGTTCCATCGGACAAACTCAGGCCTCGGAACCAACCGCCGACCTCGCCCATACTACTAGATCTAGTAGTAACTTCCCTGTACAAACGAGGACACGTTGAGAGTAAGTATGTGAATGTAGTCTAGCCAGGTGTACATTGTAACGGGTACTTATGTTAGGTTGAATACCCAGTCGTACATTGAAATTTGGTATCTATGTTTGGCTGCGCACGCAGTCATGCGCATGCTTGCTTAATGAGGTGTTAAACGACCCTACCCTTCATTACTTAAAGGGGCACCGTGTCCCACCATGGCGTGTTGATATTTATTGGATAAGCAGAAAAAAATACTGCACTTTTTATAAGTAAAGGCACCTTTATGTCAGCCTAGAATTAAGGCAATCATGTAAAACAACATTTATAGTGTATGCCAACTGTAGGATTTCTCAAGGCATGGTAGCGGGTATATCTGGGGAGCTGCGTGCAAAACAAATAACCTCTCAATATGAACACCTCATAGATGTGAACACCCCCTACCGTGAACACAATACCCCAGACCAGTTCATTTCTTATAGTTTTTGTACACATGCTATGTGCTGTCAAATGTGTGTGTTGATTTTTCTGTACCTGTACTTTCGCATCTTTTACGTGCGGTGAATAAAAAATACAATACAGTACAATTGAGAACCCATCTAGGAAACGTGAACACCGCCAAATGAAGTGGATACATTTGCTCTGGTACTGACCAAGGTGTTCATAATTCTGAGGGTTCAATGTAGTGTAAGTGTCTGCCACAAGGTGGCGCTAGAAGGGCTCTGACTGTGGCAGGATGCCCTCTGGTACCACTACGTGTCTATTACGGCCCAGGGGGTCAGCCGATAGGGGGAGATAGCACTCGGCTGGAATTACAGAAACACGGCTATATTAAGCCACTATGACCCACACTGTCCTCGAGGTGTGTTTGTTTGAGTAGCCCGTGGAACGTTTTTCCCCTCTTTCATCGCCGCTCAACAGTAAACCGGAAACAGATAATCGCATACACTTATATAGTGAAAGGAAAAGGATGTGAAATTTGTTGTCGTCACTTTTCCTGACGTTGAGCCTTCTAAAATATCCTACCTGACTATTAGTTCGTGGAGGAAGAAATCGGAGTACCTAGTGAAAGCCACCTACTAAACACAACCTTCATCAAGTATTGCCAAAAATAGCCCGTACCTATCTCAGCCCTTTTTTAAATAATTGTGTCTTGCACCAGATGCATCCGATTTTAATGTCTTCCTTTTTTGACAAGATATGTCTATGTAGTATTAACCACCTTTGTGTGTAAATACGGGCATTTAACCCTCAGTGCCTCTTGCATGTGAGTATATATAGACACTGTTCTCGGCGAATGTTCATACACTAGAATTCGAAACCGTCCAGTATGGTCAGCCAAACTACTAAATGGATTTGATTAGAGAAGTGTTCAACTTGCAAGTGTGCATGAGTTACCAAGACCCTCTACACACTATAAGTTGAGTAAAGCGAAAGCTACAAGTCTGAATGCTTGACTCGTGGTCATATCTTAGTGTACCATCAAGAAGTTGATGACATCGGTTGACTTAGCTTTTAGGGTAAGGGTATTTCACTTGCGGACCCGTCTCTTGTCGGTAATTACAAACGTAATTTGCAGCTCAGCACTTACACAAGTATTCTCGTCCACAAATTACGTAGTTTTAAGTACGTGAAAGTAGACAACATATACTTTGGAATGTCCCACTAAGGTCACTTTTGTTGACGCTGACTGTCTGCTTCCTTTACCTTGCCTTGGGCTAATTCAACCATTCTTCCGTAAGTAAGTCCCCTGTGCTAAACAAATATAGCCTGCCTTTAAAGCTATCACCGGTCAAGCATTCACGGTCCTGTGACAACCCCCTCTACGACATGGTCATATACACACATATCTGTCTATATTAATATATCTACCTATCTCTCTATTTATCTCTCTATGTGCGCGTGCTTCTCTCTCTCTCTCTCTCTCTCTCTCTCTCTCTCTCTCTCTCTCTCTCTCTCTCTCTCTCTCTCTCTCTCTCTCTCTCTCTCTCTCTATATATATATATATATATATATATATATATATATATATATATATATATATATATATATATATATATATATATATATATATATATATATATATATATATATATATATATATATATATATATATATATATATATATATATATATATATATATATATATTCAGGGTCGATGATGGGTAGGTTCGATTACAAGAGCATCGCTGATGTGTCGGCTACTGAATAGGTCAAGGAACACAGGTGTGACGTCAGGTCAAACAGGTGTTAATCCCAATCCAAAATAATTGCTGTCAGATTCCCGTAGGTCAAATACCAGCTGTAAGACCACAGGGGATGGTAGAAATTCTGACATAAACCAGACATCAAACAGTATTATGCAGCATCTTGCAGGCAACTAACACATAGACCATATACCTATATACAGAGTGACAACCATCGGCCATTCTAAATGGATACCCTGTAAAGGGGTAGCAGTAAAGGCCTTCAACACCCGGAACAGCAGCTCTAACACGAGCCTCAGTTCCTATGATATGTATGATTTACCCAACCGTATGAGGAGTACGGTTGACCCCCCACTCTCTCTCTCTCTCATGGTTGTAAAAAGTGGTTGTCATGCAATGCGAAAGCCATAGGTATAGGTAGGATACTTTACCAGAATACCCTGTCCCTTGGCCGTCAGGGGATACCCTAAAGTTACCCTGTATAGGGTATCAATACCGGGTGTATCTACTTAAACCCCTCTACTCGTGTGAGTTGGCACCTAGCCATATGTGCGTTGAACACCAATACCCTCTACTCAAAACAACAGGGTGAATTGTGACTAGAAGGGCAGGTGGAAATTTGGTTCGAAAAATGGTTCTATCTACCTGTTGTTCGTAGATCCAGTCTATGCATCCTTCCAGGGTTTTCTTGGCCGCCATGGTGGTCGAGTTGTCACACCTTTTCCTTCGCTCCTGCAAACACGACTAACAAGCAAACGTGTCCTGATTTTGACAGTCTCCTATGAGGACAGGGGGTGAAACTCGTGACGTCACAGGTACCTCAAACGTTCCACCCTGGGTGATTCACGCTAACATATAAAGAACTTCGAAGAAAGTTTACGTGCGGTATGAACGAATAACAAGAAAACCACCCCTCTCTATCAAAAGAACATTCCAGTGGGCCGCTACCCCTGAACCCGTGCCACCCCATGCCTATGCTCATATATCGGGTATGTGTAACGGAAGGGTTTTTATGGTTGTTTTGGGGTAATGTTCCACAAGCTTCCATTTATAACAATCAAACATTGTTAACCTCGCGGTTCTATTTGGATCTTATACAATCTTATATGTAGTAGATATAAACACAATTATGTGACGTTTCGATTGTGATGGCAATGCCACCTACTGCTAACAAACTGATGTTTTAAATTCAAAATAACAATGTGACACACCCAACTATAACAGAGAGAATATTAAGTCTCATTTCAAAAATAGAGTTTTGCAAAAATGTGTTTTCCTTTCTGGTTGCCAAATGAAATGTTGAACGTACTTTATGTCTTCGACTAACGTATCGCTGAATGAATTAGCAGTTTAGCAGAACAGTGAAAGGTATCATGATAGATAATTGGATGCCTAAAAAGTCATTCCCAAAGTGCCAAAATGCCTACCAATTTAAGACTCATATTCCCTACGAGAATAGCACCTCAAAATTATCAATGGAAGAATCGTAACCATAACACAACCATCCTATTCCCTGAATAAAATCCCGCGTGAGGTTATGCGATATTTGGTCTATTATACCTCTCGATGATGTCGTAAACAGATATGTTGGTCTATTTATGAAGACAAGTGTTTGAATTTCAGCATATATAAAACATCAAATTGATCCCCCATAGTCATAAATAAAGCCCCTTATGTCATATTCAATGCAACTTAGTATTATCAAGAATAATGAAAAGTAAAACGGAGGAAAGTGATAACTAATGAATTAATTAATAATAAAATGCTAAAATTCCGCCAGGTAAGAGTGCACTTTCTTTAGTACTGGTATAATTTGCAATTTAGACACGATAAAGGCAACGCACTTTACAAAAGAAACACGAAAAAATATTTCTTGGCGAAAAACTAACTCATTAATCATTGCTTGTTTTGAAAAAGTAATTTCAAAAAAGTATTGCCGACGGATGTTTCCGTCCTGGAAAGAATTCGGGTAACCATGAAATATTTCTCTTGTCATCTGATACACAGTCACCTTTCTAAGTATCGATTGAATGCAATATTTAGTACTCATCATGTCTACGTCTTGAAAAGAACATCATAGTAGTCTGTGTTATGCATACTTAGTGTGTGCAATTGTAACTTTGGCAACGTACACCGTTTTCCGATCAAGATAACATAGAACTGTCAGGGTGGGCATCTTGACTGGGTTGAAACTTAATCAAATGATTGTATAGGCGAATGTACATAACAAATACCTTTATTGGAAAGCAAATCATCTTTAAACCCCCACGCATCAAACACATGGAAGTTAGAAAAGATAAGTTTCCATATAAAGCGTAATTGATAGGATTTTCCGCTAGGATGACATGAAGTCGAGTGATAAATTATAACCGTGGCCCCTATGTGCGCCCTCGGGCGGCGTGTGCGCCAACTCAGGGAAATGTTTTCCAATGGTCTGGTCGCAACTGGACAGATAACAATTTATCACTCAAAACATGTCACATGAAAGATGAGAGCATGTAAAAGAATAGTTGGGGGTCGAGTAGTGCTCGTAACTCCAACCTCAACCTATAGGGGGCGTCGCGAGAATGCGTGATCATAACACACCCCTGCATGGTTTAATAATGTTCTCCATGAAGTACCTGACAACAGGTTTGATTGATAAAGATTCATGTGGCGGAAGGTTAGGGACAACATCAAGTTCTAGCCTTATTGTAACACTACGTACTGCATATTAAAGGCAGAACTTGTGTGTCTGTGTAACCCTATCTATATGGGAGCAGCAACATTCGCTTCTCCATCCTCAGTAGTAGTAGTAGTAGTAGTAGTAGTAGTAGTAGTAGTAGTAGTAGTAGTAGTAGTAGTAGTAGTAGTAGTAGTAGTAGTAGCAGCAGCAGCAGTAGTAGTCCTTTTATTGTTATTATCATTATTATTATCAGTATTATTATTATTATTATTATTATTATTATTATAATTATTATTATTATTATTATTATTATTATTATTATTAATAGTAGTAGTAGTAGTAGTAGTAGTAGTAGTAGTAGTAGTAGTAGTAGTAAGAGTAGTAGTAGTAGTAGTAGTAGTAGTAGTAGTAGTAGTAGTAGTAGTAGTAGGGATAGTAGATGCCTACCCACACACAGAACAGTTTGAAGATAGAACTAACGCCAGCAACATGAATAAGATCTGAATGGCTATACCATCTTACACCAGTTATCATCATGTGGTGCATGTTTATATGAAAACAGGAAACATAAGGCATGTTTTTGCCTAAAGAACATCCATTTCCCCCATACTCCCTATCGGTAAACAAAGCTAGATAACTAAATCGCCAATTAACCTGGGAACACCATAATGCTATAGCGCTCATTGATTGAGTGGTATTAAGTGTTTTGTACCTTTCTGGGTGTAGAGGGGACAGGCGCTGTCACGATTCCCCCGGCGGCTGGGAATTTATGGTTTTGGCCTGGGGACCAGTGTTCTATGTGCGGCGGCACCAGCCTTGCCCACGGCGGCCAGTGATGAGCCTTGCCACATACCTGGCCGAGCAGGAGGCTATAGTTGACGGGAACTAGAGCGCGTCCGATTACAGGTAATAGCTAGACTAGGTCACTGCTGCGAGCCAGGTACTGAGACCACGACCCAAACAAATCATAATACTCGGCATGGAATCATCGATTATGAACTGTGTGAAGAATAGTGTATAATGAGTATATATATATATATATATATATATATATATATATATATATATATATATATATATATATATATATATATGTATATATATATATATATATATATATATATATGTATATATATATATATATATATATATATATACATATATATATATATATATATATATATAGACACATACATACATATAAACATATAATTGCAATCTTTTCTAAACATCATACTATTTACGATCTAATGGAATTATGTTGATGCTATTGCCTTATGAATGTATGCACTAACACAGTTCTGGATTAAGAATATGGTGATTTGACAATATCGAACACTTTGTATAGTTAAACAAGTCTTTACCTATTTCTTGACATTGATGATGCGATATTCAAATGAATCTGACATCTAGAAAACGAAAACAGACCCCTATTTAAGTACATTATCCGTTCAAGTTTTTTTTTATCTTTTGTAAAATGTGTTATCAATGACGCGATGCCAAAAGGAATAATGACACACTAAATATAAGGCGTTTGAGTTGTTTTCAAACATTAACTCATTCATCTATTCGTTTTTAGAAATATCTCTGATTTTCTGCATATAAAACCCATAAATAAGGCGATATATTTCATTGCCTACGCACGCATAAAAATCCATGCATGAAAAGATCGTGGCATAACATTTTCATGCACTCATCTTAATGCATGGAAATGAAAAGTTCGCCCCTGGAATGACTGCATGACACAACTTCAGTACACAACTTCATTGCATGGAATTTTCACCCATGAAAACTTTTGGGCAAAATTTTCATTTTCATGCAAGAAAATTTCATTTTCATGCATGGAAATTTCATTTTCGTGCAGGGAAATTTTATTTACATGTATGAAAACGGAATTTTCATGCATGAAATTTTCATTCCACTATTTTTTCATGCATGACACCTCTCGTGCTGTAGCGCTAAGACACTTCCGGTAAGGTCGTACACCATTGCGCCAGAACTCTTCAGCCACACTGTATAAGCTGGCAGAGGACCAAATGTGCATTCGTAGATGTCTCCTCAGTCTGAGGGCAGCCACCATTGGTGTTAAGTAAATATTTACCAAAAAAAAACGCTAATACAAGACCCTTATATAATACTCCGTGATGTTCATAACTAGGTGGGCACTTTACAATTGCTGAAAGGGCCAGTTTTACTTTACGTTCATTTTATCTCATGGTACGGTTATTTCCTTTTTAAATGACTTAAAAAAGGTTTCAGAAAAGTATATTACATAGAAATCGGTTCTACTTGGAGCCATTTTCAGTATGTAAAACGTATCTTTCAACTGCTCTATTGCTGAATGTTTAATACTTGCAGGATTAGATATGCCGTTGTTGGATTCAAAAAAGTCAAATGATAGATATCTACCGAAAATGAAAATACCACTTGTCTGTGATATTAAATCATGCGATAACTTTTAAGTATAAACAATTCGTTTCGCGAGTGCCACTGGTGGCGATTGGTGAAATAAAGACCTGGCCTTTTTATATCCTTTGTTATCCTAATAGTACCATCCTCTACCTTACCATGCACTCATTGTTTTAACTTAAGGTCTATTACTGAAACTATTGAAATAAGATGATGTTGAGAGGCAATAAGAGATTTTATATAAAATAATTAAGTTATATCGCTATTCTTATAAAATGTATTGCCCTTAATCTTTCTATAAGTTAGCACTAGGTATATGAGTGAAATTCGCAACTTCGTAGATTCATATCGCTGTCTAAATAGGAGACATATATCTATAGAAAACCTCCAAACAAGATAGTATTTTAGGTCAGCATTTGCTACCTAACAAAATCAACAACTGAGGATAGGGAACATTTATACACCCCATTTGCTTGCTATTTACCCTAGCAGTATCCACTCAAACCCCTTTCAAAAGTTGTGTTATTGTATTTCAGGTCAGTATTCGTTACCTTGCATGATCAACAAACCAGGAGAGGAGTCGTTTATTCAGAAATTTGCTTGCTGTTTACATTGGCCTCAAAAGCATTACTGCAAACCTCAACTGAATAGCGCGTCTAGAAAGTTCGCCAAAAAGATCGCTTTTGTATCTTTTCAAACGATTCTGTATGTCTGTTTTTGACACGTTTTTTCATTATTATTGCTGTGTGACGCACAACCACAACCACCCCTAGCTTCAGGTGGGTGGTATATACGTGGGCACAGGTATGCGGGACGCCAACAAAACAGATGCTTCTCGTAGGGTTCAATACGAATTATCCCAAAATTGTGTTCAGTATGTAGTATAATCCATAGTTACTCTAGTATGCATGAACTGCTCGATGTCTCTCAACACTGTCCATGGTTCGAATCATGCTTTCAGGTTAGAAAGTTACCAATGCAATTTTGTAAGGCGGTAGTTTCTCTGGGTATTCCGGTTTCCTTCATACGATGGTACAGGTGTGAACGGCAGAAAAAATGTCGATACGCACGTTGCAAATAAGTACGAAATAAGATGAAATATATGTCGTGTGGGGACTCATTAAAGGGACTAACACAGGGGTGATCACGTTAGAGGATGTCCTTATTTGCTTATCTAACAATGCATTAGGATAAAAGAGACTGTGACAATATGTTCACAATAGGAAATGTTCACATCTTGGAGTTTTCATATATAGAGGGGCTGCCCCAATAGCTGAGTCGTCTACCGCTTAGACTCCTCGTCTCTCACCACTGTAAGAAAGTCACCAATAACTTGGTGAAAGACGTTGGTTTTTCAGTTATATATAAATGTGACCAGAAATCAATGGTGTAGGAAACAGGCGTACCCGTGCAATAACAGCGACATACCAAACACATTGACCATTTCACAAAAGCCTCAAATAGGGCTTTATCTTCGAATTGGTAAAGAACACCTGTGAATAAAACAGACTCTCATTCTATTTTTTCGACATATTTTGGAATTATTGAGGATTCATCTTGCGTTGCAAATCAAGAACACGCTTTTGGATTTGCAAATCCACATCTCCCTGTTGTTCCAAACGTATATAATAAGTTAATATGTACTAAATGGAAGTGTTCCAGTTTAGCTAACAATTATTCAGGTGGGCGCATGCACCACGTAGCGAATTGTTATCAGGCTACGTATTTAATTTTGGAACAGCAATACACGGTTGATGTCACGTGACATAGGGTAAAAATGACTATTAAGTCTTGACATGGGGTTCAGGCGTTAGGTTTGTTTAGGGTTTATCGGGGTGTCTCGGTGTGGACATACGGATCTACCGGTGGGAGGATGCGCACCCAACAGATCAGCCATGAGGATTACGGCCTCTTTTAACATTGCAGTGTAAGAACTATGGTTAAAACAGAATAAAGCCTGTGGCTTGACACATGATCCCAGTTTTATCCGTGTTTTATCGCGACCCCAATAACTTGTCTTACATTCTGTTGAGAATATAGAGCAAGAAACGTCAAAAACTACCTTTGATAGGTTCTTAATAAGAGGCCGCTCCTTGAACCTCAACTTCAGGTTTTGTTTAAAAGTTGGAATCGAGCATCCTAATCCTATGTTACACGGTGAACCTTAACTCAAAGGATCGTACCCATATTAGATCTGCAACTCAAGCTCGGCGTTGAAGGTTCACGCCTCCTAATCACACTGCGGATCCAGCATCTTCAAACCGTATACAAACATACGTGCAAACTGACGTGCACACTAAGTTAACGTGCATATGTATATATATATATATATATATATATATATATATATATATATATATATATATATATATATATATATATATATATATATATATATATATATATGTATATATATGTATATATATATGTATATATATATATATATATATATATATATATATATATATATATATATATATATATATATATATATACTAATACTACTGCTAATAATAACAATAATAATAATAATAATAATAATAATAATAATAATAATAATAATAATAATAATAATATTAATAGTAAAATCAGAAACACTACTACTAATGATAGCAGTGAGGATTGCATCTTGGGTAATATATATATATATATGTATATATATATATATATATATATATATATATATATATATATATATATATATATATATATATATATATATATATATATACATATACATATTAAACCTGCGTTTAATACAACTCTGTCATTATTGATCTCTCTATAGTGAGTGCAAGTACGTTTTCTATGTAACAGTAACATGGAGCTGCAGGGGATAAACAATTCAATTCCTCGTCAGGTGAAAGCCTGTCTACATGCGATCGTTCTGCACACACGGTTTGGGATATAAGACGTGACGAAACGGTATGTACAAAATAAGTCAGCGTTCCACAATTCATGCCTGTCACGACCGGATATGTAGCTCCCTCTGGAGAGTAAACCTAAAACCAAATAGCAGGCATTTCCCCGTTCACGTTATTGACCTGTGTGTAGGTGGATTCTCGCGTGAACACAAATTGGGGTGATACGTCTGTGTGCAATTTCACAGCGATTGCAATTATATCCAAAGGCCAAAACAGGCATATAAATGTCCAGCTGTACCCAAAGGAAAGAGAGCGGGAGGGGGGGGGGGGGGGGTATATCACAGAATAATGCTCCTAACACTGCCCCCATCCACCCCCTAAGATAAGATGTCTGTTCCGACAAGAGTTATCTCTCCACAATATTTATCACAGCATATGCCGACCCAGTAGTCCGTGAGCTGACGGACGAAATACTCCAAATTTGCTATGCTATTAAATGATCATATGTTACAATTATCAAAGACCCTTCAGAGGCACTGTATTCCAATTCTCGGAAAAAATAACTTTGCAAAACTGCCATTTTTGCAATCATTTTCTGACAAACATCATAATAATCAAAATATCCCATAATATATAACTAAATTACAAACATCCCCTCTCCTGAGTATTAAAACAACATGCTGAATATCATCATGATATCATATATCATCACAAGAGATACATGCAAAATTAATTCACCTTTTCAACTGGTTATTGTCGAAAATGGTTGGCCTTATTATATATCGAATGGACAGACACACCCTCAGTACTACGTACTACCTGTTGCTCATTAATGGCAATGGAAACTACTAACTAAAACACGACTTATACATGTGCAATGTGTTTTCTGTGTCACTACTTCCTATCTATTGGTCTCCAGGGTCGTAGGGAAAACTTTGATCTCATGCGTGAGAATTTACAGCTGGGTGCCAGATATCCCTACACAGGGCATTCAGTGGCTAGTTTAGACATGTAAACATTCGAAAGACGTACAAGGTAAAGTATTTCTAATACTAATTTAACCAACTTCGAAGCTTTAAAAGCAATACTTAAAAGTACTTTGCCCAATATCTTAGTAGATTTTTGAGAAGATTAAAAATTGTTCGTAGTTTTTATTACCTAGAACTTTGTATATATGATTATAGGTAAATGCTTAAAAATTAATAACTTAAAGAAGTTTGGTAAAAGTGGCTGTGGTTTATACTTGATATTTCTCAAAATCTTTAATGGTAATTTGTCGCAACTTTCAAAAGTCCATTTATAGACCATGCTCATAATTTTCCTGGAATATATAGGCTTTTCATGACTGCCAAAAAACAATAACGGCTCACCTCTAAATATCCATATCATCTTACAGCCTACCTACAGTGCCGACTTTTAATTCCTGCACTAAATGCGGGAGCGTGAACGACTGCACGCCTGATTGTCAACCATTTTCCTGGGCATGGATGAGCTCACAACTTAACGTACGTTTACAGTATTTGCAAGCTGCATGGTCACTGATGTTTTTCGCTTATTTTTTGACATGTTAGCCATGGGTTTTGGTACAACCAGCCACCGACAGACGTTCGGTCGACTGGTGCAGGAATTAAATGTCAAAATACCCATAACAAACAAATTATGTATTGTATCTTTATTGACTGCAGGCAAGCTACCTAATTGCAAGACAACTTTTCCTCACACACAATTTAACAAAACAGGAAAAAATAGAGGAAAATACACAAGGTACAAAACAAATCATCCTATAAATACGTGAATCTGTTTTCGTTCAACATTTCTCTCTGTAGATGCTGAAGACGTGTATATTTCTGTGTGTCCTGTTGGCTGCCATGACCGATATACTTTCAGAACCTCAAGAGGAGATACCGCAGGTACAGATGGCCGATTTAGATCGATCCCACATATGCATTAACCCGATTTCATGTTGGCATCTTAGGCCACTTCTATCTGTTTTAGGAAAACTCCTTCGTTGATTTTGGGCCCCTCATTGAAACAACGGTTTAAAGTTATTTCTTATAAACTGTGCTCGTTTTATAATAATAAAAAAATATTTAAAATATATATCCATATAGTTTTCAAGTTGCTCAAGCGATGTCAGATACGAGTACATAGTATTGTATTGTACTCTTTATCGACAGACTTCGAAAAGAGATGAAATTACAAATACAACATAATTGATAAGCAAAACAAAACAGGTACATGTAACACCAAATAAGCATATACATATACAAAGAAAAAACATAAAGAAAAACGTTCAGTAAAAATAACAGATGCGGTCGATGCATATCATAGTCTTCCTTAACCTTAAACATACGCATGCGTGAAACAAGCATATTATATGCTACCTCTGTAATTCAATGCCTAGTGATGAGCTAACCCCTCACCTTTATCTCCTAGTGATGAGGTTTCGCCCTATGTGTGATTCTTGTTGATTTGTCATTGCTCCAATATCATGACGATATCGTGTGGCTTAATTAATTACATGCATGTCTTGATGATGCTTTATTGACACTCGTATATTCTTAAGTGTATTACTGCTCTTATACTTTTCATACGACGATGTATTGCTACTGTTCAACTCTTGATGATGAAGACCACATATTTGTATCATTTCCGATGATGCATTATAATTGATCCAGTTTTTCCCCTGGTAATGTACGTACATCGTTCATGATTATGCAATGACACTTCCTCGCAGTGTGTTTATATGAATCACAGTTTGATGCCTTCGCGAGAAAAAAAATACTACTACTCCTCTGGTAATACAATGGCCTGAGATGCGCCATCTACTTGATCTATGATGCTAGTGCTAGTTCAACCTTAACCCTTTGCTGCTGATGGCCGATTTGTCCAAAACAAAATGATGCAAAACCCTGGAAAAGAAAATGACTGAAACCCTGGCACATGGGCACTCATCAACTGAGAGTACTCCGTGTGTGCTTTCCAATAAATACCAACATGACAGGGTTTAAGTGGTTTTCAAAATAACTGTATTTGCATCCTTGTGCTTTTGACGAAAGTAGCCTCAGCATTGGATGGGTTAAATCACGTTGATGAGTTTCGCGATTAGGATGTATTCCCCGGCATGTAGCATGTCATGTGATCTTCCTGTCATTTGGTTCTTCAGCACTGCCACTGTCTGAATGGTAAAAGCGGCAACAGGTGCAGCACAGCGTGTGTGATGGAATCTTACTGCGCTTCCCGCTGTCAGAGCATCCATCCCGGAGACACGTCATACATGATATGGCGGCCATGTAACCCTAGCGACGGATTCTGCGCATGCTGTCCTTGCTGACTTACTTCCGGTTGATTTATTCAGACCATAACGACTTCATTTTGACTTGATCACTTTGCGAAGAGCTTGGTTTATCAAAATAAACACCTAAACACAGGTCAAATATATTTCCTACTTTTAATTAATTACTCAAGTAATATGAAATACATTAATAAATCTTTACAGGTTGTGACTGCTCGCTGTCTTTAGCCACTTCCGGGATCGAATTCCAGCCGTGGCGTGAAGAAATTGTCATGCACTTTTTGGAAAAAAATAACGTTTCTGACAATTGGCAAAACTTAATAATCTGTATTTAGAAAATGAATAATCTGTCCTGGATTAATATTCATTTCAAGTTCCAAGAAAAGGCTAAAAATGCATTTCAGAGTGTCTAGGGTTTCTGGGGGCCTTGACACTGCCGACCCGCTAAAAGCTTTGCACATCACGCTCCCGTACCACACGTCCCGAAAACATTCAATTCAGATAAAAAGAACACTTCTGTAACATTTCTCGTGCTTGTTTGAGGTAGTCGCTTTTAAACTAATTTATGCTAATTGTGTAAAGATATTGTAGGAAATCTCCCAGCTAAGCTACATGTTAAGACAAGATAAAAACAACAAATATTTGTTGAAAAATACCATACATTCGGATTTATAGCGTGGGAATCATAAAGGTATTTAAACAAATACCAAAAAAATATGACTAGAATACTAGAAGAAAGACAAACGTAATATGAAGCGTAGCTTAGGAATATCCGTCTGGAGAAGGCATCTAAAAGGTAAAACAATAATACTATCAGCAAAAACTTGATACATACTTCTTTCCTTAGCCTCGATAAATAACAAATAAATGAATAAATGTTTCAGAAAAGTTAGAAAAAATTTACTTGTTCCTGAAAATTTGATAAATAATCCGTCCCTGAAAGTTTGGAAAAATATCTTTGAAAAATGGATATGGCTTCCCCAAGAATATCAAATGCTTGATACCTACTTCCTTATATGACTATCATTGGGCGGCCCTACCTGCCTTGTAGATGTCTAAGGCACTGCCACTGTGCGGTGACAGTCTCTCACTACTTCGAGGCATGTGAGAAATATATCAGTGACTTTAGAACATGGTGGTTTTCCTCGGTTACTAAGTTTCTGCCTCCATAAACAATTGGTTAAAGTAACTGAGGAAAGGGTGATTGTAAATGAAAATTCCAAATCCCACATCAATCTCTATCTATTGATAAGGTCTCTGAGTTCCGGCTCTATATCAAGCAGGAAGAGAAAAACTATCTAGGTCGATGATCCATACGTATGTATACCATCATTTGCCTAGTCAGCCAAAAAATCGTTATATGCTTAGTACACACGGATTCACTAGTGCATGCATTTTCCCAATAATTCAATACTATCTATTGTAGAACCAACTATCCCACTTGTATGTGCAGACTAGTATGTAGGACAGTATATCATATTTAGCAACAGAGAAAAAAGGCAAATCAAACCCAAAATGTATCACCTAGGCTCGAGCATAGCGTTCCAAAAATATTAGACATAGAAGAAATATTCTTATCCAAAATTACTCAAACAAATTACACAAACACACGCATCTATACATAGATACAAACATACATGCACACAAATACATGTATGTATATATTTGCACATGTATATAAGGAGTTATATTTAAAAATATAATTCTTAAATATAAACAAACTAGAACCCTAGGAAACCGTATGGTGAAAAACTTATGCCGGTCATGTTGGCAATAACACCAGTAAATACTTATTGCAAAATGCGAATATTCTTTTTCTGTATGTAGGGAACAGTCTTTGACACACACTATACGCCAGTCTATATGAACTCATGAGGAAACGTGAAATGAACTCTGACATTTCTGGAACAATTCTACTCGGCAATCTGTTTCCATAGGAATGGAACCAAATATACTTCCACTCCTACGGATCATTTACAGTAAAATTGTGTTCATGCAAAATTCAACGCTCACATGGACGACGTTCCTAACAGCTTCGTTCACTAAGCAAGAAAATCCATACAGTTAACAGTTGAAATATTGCACCAGTTGTGCTCCATGCTGCATGCTTCCACCTACATCACGTTTAACCAACAGCTGTATAGAGATTCTAGGCAGGTAGATCAACTGCGGTCTAAATCGTCTTCCAAGTCAGACTTCAGGATACCGAGAATACTGCTAAAAAAGGTATTTATGAGTAGGATGATAGAATAAAGACTGACCTTCATCTGCAGTGTCGGCATCCACCTTGTTGGCTGCAGCCCAGGAATATAAAAACACATATGTCACGTGGTTGCCTTGTGTTGTTAACTACGACTGCTGCTGTTCCTAGACTAGCTCTTAGACAGAGGAATGCATTCCTGTATATCATCCTGACATAAGGATGATACTACTACTACAGTAACTACTAGTAATAATAATGGTGATAATAACAATGAATAACAAATATTATTATCATATTATTATACTATTATAATTATTACTTTTATTATCACCATTGTTATAATTATTATTATTATCATTATTGTTATTAATACTACTATTACTACTGCTTAAATAATGATAATAACAATAATATTATTGATAAAATGATAATATTATTATTAATGAATAACATAAAATAAGAATACGAATAATAATAATGAAAATAATGATAATAATATCATTGATTGTTCTAGCACACATAATTGTCAATAGAATTGGCAGTGGTCTACTATACTGTTGAGGTAAAATAAGACAATCATGTTTTATTTTTCTATTATACTTCCTGGCACATTTATCAACTTACCTCATATATGAAAGTTTTTCTTTTGGGTTAGCTTTTCTCCTCTGAGGTAAAGAGAGGGTGCTCATTTGCCTAAATAAAAAGACTGTAGAGGTGACGCTCTAATGGCTACAAGAGATAACCTCAACCCCTGGTTCTGAATTTCACCTGCTACAAGGGAGCAGTCATTTTCCAAAATGTTAGATATTTACTAGAAAATCTAACACATTTTTTGTTGTTAATAAATCATTTTTAGTATTTATGTATCATCGTCTTGTATTTGTAAATGCAGTAATTTATAAATACAAGAAATCGATTGATACATACAAGAAATCATTTATCTATATTACAAATTGATTAATTAGTATTTGAAATCTTGAACAATTTCGAGTATCTATAAATCATTTATTATAGTATTTGTAAATACAAATACAAGAAAATGATTTACAATTCTATCACAATACTTATTATTTATAAATGATTTCTTTGTATTTATAAATCATTTTCTAGTATTCATAATTCATTTCCTTGTATTTGTAAATGCAGTATTTACAAATATTAGAAAATGATTTGTTAATACTAAAAAAAGTTGTAATTACTAGAAAATGATTTATACAAACAAGAAAATGATTTATAAATACTAGGAAATAATGTATAAGTATTTAGGAATGTGCATGGTTCTCTAATACGAATAAATCATCTTTTAGTATTTATAAATATTTTTCTAGTAATCATAAATCATTTTTTAGTATCAATAAATCGTTTTCTAGTATTTATAATCCATAAAATGTGCACATAGATTACCGTAGGCACCACTTCACTTCCTGGGTCTTGGATACGGCGGCAGGCTATGCATCCAGCAAGTTCCTCCCCCGGGAACGCTATGCCTCTGGCAGGTCCGGACGTGCTGGTTATGTGTTTTGGAGGGGGTGTTACACAAGAAGTGACAGCTTTACAGATTTCCACTCGTTGAAGAAGATTGAGTATAAAAGCAGTTTTATAAGAAATGACTACCAAACAGTGAGATATTTAGGTAAGGAAGTATATAATACGACGGCTTACAGCTTAATATAGGATTTTAGTGTGCTCTTGAGGGTTGAAAGTTGTATAAGTGACATTTAAAAGTTCTATGTGACCATTTCCTGTCATGCAGGTGCTGGACTCATGCCAGGAGTCACTGACTGGCAGCAGCGCGAGGTCACGTGGGAACTAGACCAGGGGCCGACTGCACAAAGAAACTTAAGTCAGAACTTAGCTAAGACATTTTTTGTCTGCTAAGACTGATTTCGAAGTAAGCTAAGTTTAAGACTTTTTTAAGACTTTTTTGGGGCTGCACAAAGGTCCTCAAGTCAAAACTATTGACTTTTTAAAGTCTTAGACGAATTTTTATTTTTGTATGGGGCCCTTCAAAATTATGCGCATGCGTAAGTTCTGTCCCCGCGATTTCTGGTTGCAGCATTCGTCTGCCCCGTTCGACAGTAGCTCTCAATTAATTAATCTAAACAACACGGGAGGTGATGGGAACAATAGGAGAGTGAAGAATTGGACGTCCTCGATGACGCACGTCCTTCTTAAAGAGTGTGAAATGAGGTACCAATGCATAGAGGGGAAGTTTACCTTGGGCAAAACCCATGCCAACAAGGAGAAGGTATGGGTTGAAATTACAGATGTGGTGAATAGGTATGTATGTTTTAACTATTTTTTTATTGTTATCACTAAGGTTTTCTTGCAGCTACGCTGTGGATTTGGTAAGTTGTATGTACTCTTTTTATAAAGTTAGGGGAGTAGGGATTGCCGAGTGGTCTAGTTGTGGCCATCGCTGATTGCTTGACCTCAACGACCCACCTTTTTGCAGACGACACTATGATCTACATGGCAGTCAAAAGCAAGGCCGATGCTCAAATTTTGCAGCAGGATCTCCAGAAGCTAGAAAGATGGGAGTCCACCTGTATGATGGAGTTCCACTCAAAGAAATGCCAGATCATCAGTATTTCCAGAAAGAGAAATCCCACCACTTACCAGTACACACTGCATGGCCACGAACTGGAGCACGTCCAGGTAATCAAACACCTCGGGACATCCATCTCGCACAACCTAAAATGGGACCAACATGCTGACAACATCGTTGCCAAAGCAAACAGAACTCAAGGATTCTTGAGAAGGAACCTGAATATCGGAAACATCGAGGCAAAACAACAAGCCTACTTCTCACTGGCAAGACCGATCCTGGAGTACAGCTCGACAGTCTGGAATTCACACAACGAAATCCTGAACAAAAAACTGGAAGGGGTACAGCGTCGGGCAGCCAGCTTCACCCTGCACAGATACAGACATACATCTAGTGTGGGTGATATGCTTCATGGTCTCGAATGGCAGTCTCTAGAGGATCACAGGAGAGTAGCGGACCTGAGCATTTTCTACAAGATCCACAATGGCAGAGTTGCAGTGGACATGCCAGACGCACTCATCCGTATGCACCAAAACACAGGCAGCAGGAACAGAAACACACAGGCCTATCACATCACAGGCTCTCAGCGAGAATACCACAGAATGGCCTTCTTTCAAAGAACAGGCCGAGAATGGAACAATCTACTAGAGGCAACAGTACTGAAGAAGTCACCCGACACCTTCAAAAACATCCTGTCTAACAACTAGACAACATTTGAGGTACTCCACTGGTTGTACCAGTGTTAGGGTGTAGCGCCCCTACCTCAAGGAGCCCTGGTAAATTCAGATATTTACTTTTTAACAAATTAGTACATGCTTTCCTAAGGCTACGTTGCGCGCAAAACGTCCCATATCTATGGCAAGCCGAAGTGCCCTAAAGTAAGCATTTATGGAATTCCATAAATCATATATGGAATTCCATAAATGATTTATGGAATCCATCAAATGCTCACATTTATGGAATTCCATTATTGATTTATGGAATTCCATAAATCATTTATAGAACTCCATAAATCAGTTATGGAATTCCACAAATATGCACATTTATGGAATTCCATAAATGATTTATGGAATTCCATAAATCATTTATGGAATTCCATAATTAGATGACATTTATAGAATTCCATAAATCATTTATGGAATTCCATAAATCATTTATGGAATTCCATAAATGCTTACTTTAGGGCACTTCGGCTTGCCATACGTATCAGAGTCTTCAACCAATTGAAGTTGGATACGTAATAGGAAGAATAAGAAGATGTACTATTTTGGGTTGAATTTCAAAATTCTAAACATTTATCAAGTTGGTGACAGACTTAAATAATTTTGTTTGAGTGATGGAAATTTGTGCTCATTTATTCTAGAATTCCATGGATGACTTTGTTTCCTTTTTAACAGTAAAGGGGTTATTATGAAGAACTAAATAGGGATCAGGATGAAGACCCTTTCTTCGACAAAAAATCACACAGACAGTCTTTGATTGCGAGAATTTAAAACCATTATTGTCAGCCCAATCCTCAATTCTATTTAAATGGAGTTGGAGCTGCCTTTCTATAGCTTGCATGTGTTTTGAACGATATGATACACCAAAGTCATCATAAAACAGAGACTTGTCAACACCATTCCTTATACAATTGGTGATGCTGTTGATTTTGACAATAATAAGGGTGACAGATAAAATGCTCCTCTGGGGAACTCCCATTTCTTGGTCATAAAAGTCAGATAGGGATGTCCCCACTTTGACTCGAAATTTTCTCTCAGATAAAAAGTTTTGTATAAAAAGGGGTAAACGTCCCATGAGGTCCATATCATGTAAATTATTCATAATTCCATAGTTCCAAGTGGTGTCATATGCCTTTTCAATGTCAAAAAAGATAGACACCAAATGTTCCCTATTTAAAAATCCCTCTCTTACAAAAGTTTCAAATCGCACAAGATGATCCATTGTGCTTCGTGTTTTCTGGAAGCCACTTTGGGCTTCCGTAATGAGTGAAGAAGATTCAAGATACCAAACAAGATGATCATTGATCATTGGTTCCATGGTCTCAGAGTCACAACTGGTCAAAGCTATTGGGTGGTAATTATTTGGATCTTGGGAGTCTTTTCCTGGCTTGGCAATAGGTATGATGGTGGCTTCTCTCCAGGAAGGGGGAAACTCTCCAGACCTTTAAAAGACACTGGAGAGAAGGTTCAGGAAGATGCTTCAAAATCTGATAATGTATTTGATCTGGACCAGGAGCTGTGTCATGGGCTTTGCCAAGCGCAGTCCTGAGCTCATCTTTTGAAAAGGGTTGAATATATGGTTCTGTATTGTCCGATTGGAATATAAGGGAGTTCCTCTCTTGTCTATTTTTGATGCGTTGGAATTTAGGTGAATAATGTGCAGGGGACGAATTGAAGGATATTGCCTTGCCAATGGTGTTCGCTTTATCCCTTGGTTGTGTTATTTTTTTGCCATTCTTTTCAATATGTAATACAGATGGACTGCCCCCCTTACCCTTGATTGTAAGGACCATGTCCCAGCATTTCTTCATAGACGTTCTGGCTTTTAGTTCGGACACATATTTGTGCCAACTATCCTCTCCGTTGGGCTACCACCTTGTCGTGGTGGAGAGGCTTGTGTACCTTTAGGATCCTAAGAGCTATGCTGGTTGGGAATCTAATCCCTGGTAGGCTCAACCATACCAGATAGGTCGATGGGGAGAGGTCAGACTAAGATGTAGTCCCCGTACCTCCCGGTTGGAGGCTTGTTTGCCGTGGGCTGCGGCCTGTAAAATTGGAAAATGGGATCCTGGTGGTTGAGGGGTGATGGATCTACGGATCTATTTTCTCCAACACGCCACTTTGGCCCTTATTTCATCTAGACAGGCGGTCTGGCTTGGCTTGGTCTAGATCAATCGGCTGGTAATGCCATGACCTAGGGAGAGGTTGACGTGGTCGTTCAACTTGGCCGTTGTTAATGAACATCTTGATCTCTTCCTTGAAGGCGATTTCGCATGGGCCAATCAGGGTTTGTACATGACTTTTTATTTGTATGAATTGTGAGTATATCCAGTGTGTATCCCTGTTTATATGTGCTCTGATGGCACTGCCCCGCACCTCTGTATACCCCTTGTTGGAGTCGAAGTAAGGCTGGGGACCACAGCGGACAAAAAATACATCTCTCAAATGGCTTCTTCCAAAACCCAAAAAAGAACATTAGAAGATTATCTATCCAATGAGGAAAATACCCAAACAAAGAACTTCTGGCCACACTTTTTAGTTATCCAGCCCACATCCCAAGAAAAACCACTTACCTCTTTATCTCCCTTTGCCATTGCCAAAAGTATTCAAGGCTTAGCAGGCACAACAAAACAGGTCAAACATCTGAGATCAGGGGATATCTTAGTGGAAGTTGAAAAAGAATCACACTATAAAAATATTATAAAAACATCAATGCTAGTGAACGTCCTAGTCAAGATATCTCCCCATAGAACACTTAATACCATCAAGGGTGTTGTCCGGTGCAGCGAACTTAAGATTACTCCCGTAGATGACATATTCGAAAATCTTAAAGAGCAAGGGGTTAGTGAGGCACAGAAAATTATAATCACAAAAGAAGGAAATAAAATTACAACTGCCACCATCATCCTCACTTTCCATGGGAGTACAGTTCCTACAGAAATCAATGTAGGTTTTTTAAAAGTCAAGGTATCCCCAACCCTCTGAGATGTTTTGGTTGCCAACAATTTGGACATCATAAGAACAATTGTAACAATTCTACCAAATGCCCCATGGATGACCATGGAGATACGCCTTGTTCTCATCCTATAAAATGTGTTAATTGTAGTGGTGACCATCCTGCTTTCAGTCGGATTTGCCCCAAATGGGTATTTGAAAAGGAAGTTCAGTCTGTTAAATGTAGAAGGCAGATGACTTTCCCAGAAGCTAGGAAAATAGTCCAGCACTAGACAGAAATCATATGCTCAAGCAGCAATAGTCAACAAACCAAAATACTCTTCCATTCAGACCCAAACCGACATCACCTGGCCGATCAAGAACCATCACAACAACCTACAAATATCATTGAACCTACCACTGCAAAAGCAAAAATCCCTACAAAACCATCACACAATACTAAATCTTATACACGCAAACCCATCACTGCCCCTCAGGGTGGCAGTCAGGAGCCTATGAGAAATTCCTTAGGCTCCAGACCATCCAAAGGTTCATCTGATCCTCTCTCTCAAATCCGCAGAGAAAGGTCATTTGAAACAATGGACTGTGAGGATGTACCAAAACCACACCAACCGAAGAGTACACCTCACGAATACCATCAAAATGACACTTCTATTGATTTTAACCCACATATCTCTTTCTTTTCTCCTTTTTCTCACCACGGCTTTGGCTTTACTATTCAGTGGAACTGTCGAGGACTTGCAGCAAATCGGCAGGAACTTGAACTATTAGCTCAAAAATATACTGTCCTGTCATTTGTCTCCAAGAAACACACCTAAAAGATGATCAAATGACTTTAAAAGGTTATGTTGCCTACCAGAAATCTGGAACAATAGATGATATGGATGGAGCACATGGTGGTGTCTCAATATTTATCAAAAGCAATCTACCTCAGAGTTTTGTAGATGTGACCTCACCTTTGGAAGCGATTGTTGTAAAGGTGACTCTCCACACTACAATTACCTTCTGCAATCTTTATATTCCTCCTAACACTGCACTTCATCTCCCTGACCTTGCAAACATAGAAGACTTGTTACCTGGGCCATTTGTGATTGTTGGGGATTTTAATTCTCACAATTACTTGTGGGGAGGGAATAAAAATGACGCCAAGGGTAAGGTCCTGGAGACATTTATGACCAGAAGTAATATCTGCCTTTTTAATGATGACACCCCAACTTATCTGCATCCAGCAACAGGTTCTTTTACATCTATATATCTCACCATGTGCTCTCCCTCACTTTTCATGGATTTTACATGGAGGGTGGAGGAAGATCTTCATGGCAGTGACCATTTCCCTATCATCTTAGAAAGTCATTATCATCCTACAGACGATAGACCACCAAAGTGGCAGTTTCACAAAGCTGATTGGAACCCTTTTAAAGACCTGTGTTTGGAGGCCTTTCTTCAAGATGATCTTGATGGAGGTCTTCACCTGGAAACCTTTATCGACAAGCTTTGTGAAATTGACAACCAAACAATACCAAAATCAAATCCCAACCCCAAGAAGCCATGGTTCTCTGATGAGTGTAAAGCCCCTTTCACACCAACTGGCGACGTCTGGCGATGCACTGGCGACCAAAAATTTTGGGCACATCGCCAATGCATCGCAAGACATCGCCAGTACATTGTCATTACATCGCCAACTGTCGTCAGCCGTCGTGAACGCTTCGTCAAGCTTAGCAATTTTTTTGGAATGTTCGAAAAAATCGCCATGCATCGCCAGTGAATATGGCGTCGTCAAGCGGTCGTTAGCGCTTCGCCAACCATCGCCACGCTGTTCCAGCTGCTCGCCAATTCATCGTCACCAGATCGTCAGTGTTTTTGCTGGCGAGTCCAGGGTATATGTAAATAATAAGAGTAATTTGAATGATAAAAATTGCTAAGAAACCACAAAACTAGAATGAGATGGTCATTAGGTGAATTTTCACCATGTGCTGTATATAGCCATAACTAAAGTACTATGTATGATGCCAATTCTTTAATACAAAAATGTGCAAGGGGGTCTAATGATACATCAAATGAAAGTTTATAGTGTCTACCCATAGCAAAATGAGGTACCAGAAAATATATTTTTATTGTATTTTTTCTGTATGTCTTGTGTATCATTTTGAAAAGGTACAAAAAAATATATTTTTTTTGTATCTCCAATTTTGATTGATTTGCGTAGTGTATTTTTTTCCTATTTTTCTTGACTTAGTTTTTTCCTAGTGTATCTTTTTAGTATTTTTCTGCACTTAGTTTTTTCTTAGTCTATTTTTTTTGTATCTTTTTTGGACTTAGACATGTTTGATTATTTTGACTGTATTTTTTCTGTATTCATTTTGGACTTAGACATTTTCTTTGATATTGGCTGTATCTTTTTTGTATTTTTTTGGGACTTAGATATGTTTGATGATTTTGACTACTTTTTTCAGTATTACTTTTTGGACTCAAACATTTTCTGTGATATTGGCTGTATCTTTTGTTGTATTTTGGGGGGGAATTAGATATCTTTGATTGTTTTGACTGAATTTTTTCTGTATTTTTTTGGGACTTAGACATTTTCTTTAATATTGGCTGTATCTTTTTTGCATTATGTTCGATGATTTTGACTGTATTTCTTCTGTATTTTTTTGGACTTTGACATTTTCTGTGATATGATCTGCATCTTATTTATACGTATTCTAAACTAAATTATATTAAATACAATTTTTTTTAAATTTTTATTTCTTTTAATAGTTAGACAGTTTCTGATGTGACATGTACAATTCTTTGATTTGATACTTTTATACTTCATGACATTTTTTTTAAACCATTTCAAGCCATTTTCAGACTGAACGTTCTCTTGCTTGGTCTACCCCAAACAAACTATACATTTCTAGAAAGCTGCGGTTCTAAAGATTGCAATGAACTTACTTTTTAATGACTGCTCCCCACCATTTTTCAGGAAATTCTGATTAAATGAAAAATTCAGCATTATAGCCTCATATGTTTTTTGAATTGCTTGTTTATTGAAATCAATTGTTTTTTTCGTTGAAAAAATAGCGGAATTTAAATAGGCCGCTATGTTTTGAACTTCATTTCTTTGCAAAACTCCCCTATTTCAACCCACTGGCAAGCAAAGTGTATGTACAGACTCAAAACCATGAAGTTTTGTATAATTACGGTTTTTATTTACAGCATATCGGTAATATTTTTTGCCTAGTCTGAGAACTAGTGTTTCCTTATTTATTCTGGTGCAAACTTCTATTAACCCTTCCAATGCTAAGGCTACATTCGTCCAATGCACAAGAAAGCAATTTTTTTTGAAAACCATCTAGAACCATCTAGCCATGTTGGTACTCATTGGATAGCTCTCACTGAGTACTCTTAGATGAGTACCCATATGTCAGGGTTTTCTGTGACTTTTTAAGATTTTTGCATTATTTTGTAATGACAAACTTGGCCACCAGCAGCATAAGGGTTAAATGACAGTTGTCTTAGTTTCTACTAAGCATTTCATTTGTGAATCCTCTATTTGTTTTCGGAAATAAAGGAATCAAATCAAATATATTGAAAATTTCAATTATACTGGAGGAAGGATTACAACTTTTGTGAAGGCATTCGATTAGATACCTGTAATGCATTGGACCTGAACATTTCAGTTATAGGGTTTTTTGTGTACATTCTAACTGTGCAGCAGTATTTCCATATTTAGACAGCCCATTTAATAAGCATGCTCAAAGAGAGATAGATGGCCCTATTTATTCAGTTCTGCCAACTATTATTTCTTAGAAATAAGTATGCTTAACTCTTGTCAAAGACAGAATATAGGTATTAAATTCCCAAGAACTGGCACATTTTTCAGTCACTGAGTTTGATATTTCTTGTGCATGGTATCAATTGTCTTGGTTGCTAGGTGGCAGTGGGAGTGGAGTAATTAGTATCTAGTCTAGTCTCCATTTGGGAGTGCATCAGTCTGTAAATGATGGCTTTTTAAATCAATTCATTCAGAATATCTGTGGTTATTTGTGGAAGATACCTTGTTAATGTAAAAATGCTTGCATGTTATATCAAAAAGCAAGCATTTTGAAAAGGAAGTACAAACTGTATCCTGACTACAGTTTATGGTATTATCCAGTTTGCTAATGCTTTCATACAAAAAAAACTGTACTAAATGTTTCATTAAGTAGTGTTACCTGGGTCTCTAGGGAGGACCTACAATGCACTTTACTTGTCTATTAATTTTCATTTAAATCTGTTGCAAAATATTTTTTTTGCGACAGGTTGAAATCATAGATTTTAAAATTTTTTAGTAGCAGGAAAACATGCCATGCAGTGTGATGGACTATACGTCCACAGTATAACTATATCACTCGCCTTTCCGTGGGTCAATTATAATGCGGTTTGCATCGTTAGAACCGCCACAATGCATTCTACCTGTCTATTAATTTTCATTCAAATCTGTTGCAAAATAAAGATTTCGTAACAAGTTGAAATCGTTCAAATTTTAATTTCAGTAGCAGGGAAACCTGCCATGCAGGGTGGTGGACTTAAGGTCCACAGTAAAACGTAATTACTCGCCTTTCCGTGGGCCAATTATAATGCGGTTCAAATCGTTAGAACCGCCACAACACACTCTACTTGCCTAACAATTATATTTTAAATCTATTGCAAAATACAGTTTTCGCGACAGGTTGAAATCTTTGAATTTTTTTTTTAGTAGCAAGGAAACGTGCCATGCAGGGTGGTAGACTATATGTCCACAGTAAAACTTAAATACTAGCCTCTCCGTAGGTCAATTGTAATGCGGTGTAAATTGTTAAGAACGGCCAAAATGCACTCTACTTGTCTATTAATTTTCATTTAAATCTGTTGCAAAATATAGATTTCCCGACAGGTTGAAATCATTGATTTTTTTAAATTTTCGTAGCGGGAAAACATGCCATGCAGTGTGCTGGACTATAAGTCCACAGGATAACTATATCACTCGCCTTTCCGTGGGTCAATTATAATGCAGTTTAAATCGTTAGAACCGCCACAATGCATTCTACCTGTCTATTAATTTTCATTTAAATCTGTTGCAAAATAAAGATTTCGCCACAAGTTGAAATCGTTCAAATTTTAATTTCAGTAGCGGGGAAACCTGCCATGCAAGGTGGTAGACTATATGTATACCAGTAAAATTGAATTACTCGCCTTTCCAAGTGTAAATTATAATGCGGTTTAAATCGTTAGAACCGCCACAATTCACTCTAATTGCCTAATAATTATATTTTAATTCTGTTGCAAAGTAAAGATTTTGCGACAGGCTGAAATCTTTGAAATTTTTTTTTTAAACATGCCATGCAGGGTACTGGAATATAAGTCCACAGTAAAACTGAATTACTCGCCTCTCCGTAGGTCAATTATAATGCGGTTCAACTCTTTAGAACCGCCACAATGCACTCTACTTGTCTATTGATTTTCATTTAAATCTGATGCAAAATAAAGATTTCGCGACAGGTTGAAATCGTTGAATTTTTTTATTTTAGTTGAGGGGAAATCTGCCTTGCAGGGTGGTGGACAATAGGTCCACAAGAAAACTAAATTACTCGCCTTTCCGTGGGTCAATTAGAATGCAGTTTAGATAGTTAGGACCGGCACAATTCACTCTACTTGTCTATTGATTTTCATCTAAATCTGTTGCAAAATAAAGACCATGGGTCAATTATAATGAAGTTTGTATCGTTCGAACTGCTGCAATTGCCTCTACTTGCCTATCAATTCTTTTTTTAAATAAAGATTTTGCGACAGACTGAAATTGTTGAAAGATATATGCCATTATTTCTCGGTCAATCTATGCTATCTTTTGGTCAGAACTAAAAGAAACATGAAATCATCCAAAGCGTCACTCCTTTCCTGGCTCAGCTGCTCTGCACCTTGATTTAAAATCCCAGGCCAGGGCGTCGTTTCTAGGACGTGCTGCCCTCTATATGTTACAAATGGAATATTAACAAATAGAGGGCGCTGTCCTGAAGTGACGTCATGGACTTAGCAGACTGCAAGTCTTGCCATCTTTCGTGGACCTAAAAAAGAAAGGTAAGTTCCAGGGTTATTTCCACTTTTTATCATCTCAATATGTACACACTGGGGGATGGATAACGCGTAGGGTGTTTGGTTCGACTGATGAGTTAGGTATTTTATTGAAAAGTGCCTGAGAATGTTTTTAAGCGGATATCCAGACCAGCTTGTGTTCAAGTTGGAAATCCCGCCAAATTTCGAATTTCTGGGTATAATTACTAAAATTGTCTCTACAATTCTGGTACGCATTAGAAGCGTCTTCAAATTTCGTTTGACACACAGCTTCGGCAGTGTGATTTTACTTCGCTCACAGAGGAGAAAGTCGCCAGAATAGAGTACTGTCTATGGCAAGCCAAAGTGTTTTTTAATGACCATTTTTAAATATTAATAAATATTTATAAATATTTAGAAATCATTTTTAAATATTTGAAATTCATTTTTAAATATTTGAAATTCATTTTTAAATATTTATAATTCAATTTCAAATATTCATAAATCAGTGATTTATAAATATTTGAAAATGAATTATAAATATTTGAAAATGAATTTCAAATATTTAAAAATGAATTTCAAATATTTATAATTCATTTATAAATATTTGTAATTCGGTCCTATTTATAAATATTTATAAATGAATTTCAAATATTTAAAAATGATTTTCAAATATTTATAATTCATTTTCAAATATTTGAAATTATCTCATTTATAAATATTTAAAAATGAATTATAAATATTTAAAAATGAATTTCAAATATTTAAAAATGATTTTTCAAATATTTATAATTCATTTTCAAATATTTGAAATTATCTCATTTATAAATATTTAAAAATGAATTATAAATATTTAAAAATGAATTTCAAATATTTGAAATTCATTTATAAATATTTATAAATGAGATCGAATTTCAAATATTTATAAATGAATTATAAATATTTGAAATTCATTTTTAAATATTTGAAATTCATTTTCAAATATTCATAATTCACTTTTAAATATTTATAATTCATTTTTAAATATTTATAATTCATTTTTAAATATTTAAAAATCACTGATTTTTAAATATTTGAAAATGAATTATAAATATTTGAAAATGAATTATAAATATTTAAAAATGAATTTTTAATATTTGAAAATGAATTTCAAATATTTAGAAATGATCATCATTTTTAAATATTTAAAATTCATTTTTAAATATTAATAATTCATTTTTAAATATTTAAAAATCACTGATTTTTAAATATTTGAAAATGAATTATAAATATTTGAAAATGAATTATAAATATTTAAAAATGAATTTTAAATATTTGAAAATGATTTTCAAATATTTAAAAATAATCATCATTTTTAAATATTTAAAATTCATTTTTAAATATTTATAATTCATTTTTAAATATTTGAAATTCATTTTCAAATATTTATAAATCATTTTTAAATATTTATAATTCAGCATGATTTATAAATATTTAAAATTCATAATTATTAATATTTATAAATGAATTTTAAATATTTAAAATTAATTTCAAATATTTGAAAATATTTTCAAATATTTAAAAATGAATTATAAATATTTATAAATGCCTATTTAAAACCACTTTGGCTTGCCATAACTGTCTGACACAGCTTGATGGAACTTAAAAATAGAATGATTGCATACCTGTCAACATTCAAATACCCATTTTATTTGGAAGTGGCTGAGTAGTATACTGTTTTAATATATCTATTGCCTACCTGAACAACTTAATATGACTATTAGTCCAAAAATAGTAAATTTTTATCCGTTTCTACATACTAGTATTACCCTTAGAAATGTGAGGTCGCTCAGTGCAAACACAACTTTAGCATTTCATTTTCTGTTTCTTCACTCGACAAGGACCTTATTAATTATCAAGAATAAAGTGAATAAGAAATATTGGTAAGAAGGCCACCAAACAAGAATTTAACTTAATTCTCCGAAGAGTTATAGTTTTAAATAGCCATTTTAAAAGGTTTTTTTTTTCGGCTCCTGATGGTCTGCCATCAACACCCACATGGATATATGCATGATTCACATGACTCCATCTCTTGAGGACGTTCTAAGGGAGTTTGCTAAAACTCCAAATGCATTGTAGGTATGAAAAATGTGTACAGTGTACTAAAAGAACAAAATTTCTCTTAAAAACACCAAATTTCGGCCATTTTCTGACCAAGAACTATCAAAACTGACCTTTCAAGGGTCATTTATCAAATTGGTTAACTCTGATATTTCATCCTTGTCACCTGAAGGGTACTTAACACGTCTGACTTATCTGTCTCAAAAGATTATTATTTTAAAAAGAGAAATCCCAAAAATATACATATTTCATCAAGTCGGCCGCCATAATAAGATACCTTACACTTCCGATCGCGCAAAGGATCATGGGAAGGAAAGTGATCCAAAAGTAGGTCATTCACGTGTGTACGTCTTCACAGACTCAGTGCCTGTCAAGCAGGTCAGTGGTACAAGCTGCGGATCTGCACTCGCCGACTTTATGATCGCAGATTTCAACCATAAACATGTATAATTTTACCAAAATAAGGCATGATATCCTACAATGTACTATGTGCTGGGAATTATATGGAGTTGGAAAAATTCAATTATGTGCTTGCGATAAACATTTTAAGAAATTCCTCATAAAAAATGTTGATGTCCTGAGGGGTGATTTTTAAGGGTTTGCCCAGACCTAGTCGTTACTGGTTAAGACTGGCGTGAAGGGAAATATTGTCTACCCTATTTTAGCCTGAACCCCTCAGGGGTCCCATCCGTATCAGTCAATTTATGTGTGTTATTCACACACAGAACACCTCTAGTGTTCCTTGTTTATCACACATGCCCACTCCTATTTCATAATGAAAGGTAGATATGTTACTTACTCGAGATGGTGTAAACAATATTCGCCACTTCCTTCTTTTGCAGCTATGGTGGAATAGGACGTTCATTAAGCAATTGGCAGTGGTGTTTTTAGCACTCAGGTGCCCTTATTGACTGGCCATGAAAGCCAGATAATTCATAATTTTCTTGATATTTTGAGGGTTTTTATTGTGGCCTATACTATAGCCTGCTCCCAACAGTGTCTTAGCCAGGATTTCAAAAATACCTGTTCAAAACAGCAATTCCAAAATTTCTGCCTGTCCAGATTTAGCTACTTATTTTCTTCAAATCCTTACACAACTGTAATAGCCTATTATGTCCAAAAGGTGTAATTTACACTTCAGCTTTGTGATAGATGGTTTGATAGATGCATGTAGTTTGAAAATATATGGTTATTGGTACCCCTCAAAAGTCAAAATTCCCCATAGAATTTTCAAAAATTAGGTTTTCAGGAAACTGCCTGTCCTAAAGGCAGTCCGGAGGTGTTCTGGCTATAAGCTTAACTTGCTGCTCAGATTTATTTTTACAACTCAATAGGAAAAATGTGGCTTAGATTTCTTTGTGAAACCAGATTTCCTCGACATTGTGTTTCCTTATAATTAGCTTGCCAATTCACTATCCAACTTTCATGAAAACAGCCCTACTAATAGTTCACTGAAGTTCTATTTTTTGAAGACAACAGCATAACTGCTTGCTTATAATATTCTTTGTGAAATCAAATAACCTGGCCATAGGGTCCTGACCAGGATTAAGAAACTGGATTCCGGAAATTGGCAATATTTGACATATGTAGAATTTCTGGGCTTCCTATTTTAAGGGAGACCACAATACTGTATTCAATTACAACCATAAACTAGGACTGTCATTGACATCCACTTTTTTCTATTCGATCATTGACATTTTTTTTTTCGATTCAATTTTGAAGAAATGCACTAATAGGATAATATTTCACATGTTCCACAAAATAGTTTTGTTGCTAGGATCTTAAGATTCTCACAATACAAAGACATTAACGTTTTCTCAACATTTGAATACTTGAGTTTCTATTCAAAAAAAATATCAATGTTGGCTTAAAATGACAAACAAATGGTGTAAAAGGCCGATAAAATGTGTTGACATAATATTTCTTTCACTTTATTGGAAAAATGTTTTCGATCGATCGATACTTGTCATATCAATGACAGTCCTACCATAAACATGTATGTACTTATTGAAATAAGTAATATCCTTAGACATTGTCATCGGAATTATATTGAGGTGCAAAAATTAACATTTTAAGAATTTACGTGTTATTAATTTTGGTGTCCTGAGGGTTTGGAATTCAAAGTGATGCCTATGTGTAGATGCACTGCGTGCTAAGATAATGCTTGGCCAGTCAGTTGTTTGATATCATCAATCTGATGTTTACCTGCCCTCCAGCCATTTTGAAAAAAATTACATGCCCTGTGCAGTAGGTCAGTCTTTTTCTTAACACATTTCCTGTTCCACAAATCTTTCAGGATGAACTGGCAGCTCTAGCATATGCGGCCCAGATATCCAATGAATTCCAACATGACATGGTTCAGATGTTTTTCAAAATTCTTTGCGTTATTGAGCTTTGGATGAAAGTAGCCTCAGCATTATAAAGGTTGGTTTGAAGTAAGCTATAGGAGTAGAATTCCCAGGAGCTTTATCTTATATACTGGATTTGGGAGCGGCCCCTCCTCTATTTGACCTCTAACGAACCTGGCCGCTGGGTATGGGGAGTGCTCTTCTCACTTTAAATCCCCTGAATCTGCTTTACTGGGTCAGCTATAAGTTCCACACCTAATAACTATTTAACTAGTCTAACTTTCCCAGTATTTGTTTTTAGTATGATACACAGTCTGCCTGTCTTTAAGTCACAGTGAAGCATATGCATGCAATGTGTAAGTGTGTAAGCATTTCATTTGTATAGAGACTGTGTCATTGTAGGGGAAGACATTCCATTATTGTTCTGGGATTTTCAAAGCTATGACAATAACAATATTGTTGAAGTGTCATATGAAACATTGGTGTGTAAATAATAGTATGGAGTATATCAAGGTATGAATAAGCATTTGGATTGTTTGGGTCTGCTTGTAAATATTTACTTATTTTACTAGATATGAAGTATCTGAAAGAAAGTCATTCCATTTTTAATCTGTGATATACTTTAACCCATTGAGGCTTAGCAGTTTCTCAAGAAAATTGTTGTCTGGATCTACAATATTTTTGTTGATAACTTCAAAAATATTTGAAGTAAAGTTATCGGTAGTGTATTGATTACATTATTCCCTTAAATATTTTCCCAACTTTGCTTTCACCCTTAAGATTTCAGCAAAATGTTCAGACTGCCTTTGGCCTTTGTTAGCATTAATGGGTTAAGAAAGTGACATGGTTATTTTTTGTTATATACATTTCTGTGATATGGTTTATATCTGAATTATTTGTATCCTGAACATATTTTTGGTATTATTTATATTGATACAAATATTGTTACATACTAGTATTTCTTGAATGGTCCGTTAGTAACTGTATGTCTTTTTTTCAACCAGAATAAATAAACTTACATGCCTCAAACAAAATGGTAATTTCAGTCATTTGATCAACTCAAACAACAATGACATGCGATGGAGTTAAACATGCAAACCAAACAAGTCACGAAGGGTTTTCAAAATCCACAAGAACTCAACATGAAGAGTTAAAAAATACTGCAACGATTCCAAATCCGTACACCATTATTTAAAGTATTTGAATGATATCCGTATTCAGTTCTGAATGAAATTGAACCTTGTAATATTCTTTATATATCCATGACATGAAACCTATGCCTAAGAAATACTCCTTGTCAACAGCTAGAGTTCCCCTACCAAGTGAACAGAATGAAGGAAACCTCTCAAACATGTCAGACCAAGGAGTAAACAAGCAGGAAATTAAGGGCTATCCCATTCATTCCTGAATATCTGCTGTATAGGAGGATTTGATTCACTACAAAATGATAGGAATGGTGTAGTATGGGACTTTTAAAATGTGGTCAATTTAAAGGGTCGTTCCGCTATGGAGGGTGGTCACTTTGAGAGGTTCCACTGTAAAGTGAGAATGCTGAAAACATCAATATAATATTTAGAGCGTTTTATATCAATTTCTGACGAACACTTGAAATATTTTCCAGAATATGATTTAATCAAAAGAGATATTACCAAAAATATCAGGCCTTACTATGATGCTACAGGCATAGTTAGTTTGAATATGTGGGTAATAAATAAACAAATTCACTTCATGTCTTTGACTTATTACTTTATTATACCTCATATGCATGGTGTGATGTCATGTCATTCATATGATAGACTACCCTGATAAATATAACTGTGTATGAAGGATACATGTATGTCTGCATCCCAGACTTCCAAGCAAAAACATACCTGATGTGAAATGTGAATCTCAGCAATTCTTAATGATAAAACAAAAGAACTGTCTAAATTTTCAAGTTTCAAATGAATGGTCATATAGCATCACAATACTTCAGAAAAATTTGAATCAGCATGACCTTTGTATTTTTATAAAAAATTTAATTGCCCGTCTCTTACTTGCCATGAGACCGTCTGTTATTAGAGACCATTTTTAAAATATACTTTTCAAAATCCCCTCGGAAAATATATATTTAACATGTCATCACCAGGCTAAACTACAAAGCTTATATCTAGGTAGACTGAGATCCCTAGCAGGGTCTTAGCCAGGATATCAAAAATGCCTGTGCAAAATTGTAATTCCAGAATTTCTGCATGTCCAGATTTAGCTACTGATATACTTCAAATCCTCACACCAAATACATTTAATAGCCTATGGAGTCAAAAAGGGCAATTTACACATCAGCTATGTCTTAAAAGGGGGTCTGTTACTAAAATATTTGGTTATTACCCCCCAAAACTGAAAATTCTTCATAGAAATTTTAGCCTGTCCAAAAGGGAGGTTTTCAGGCAAGTACCTGTCCAAAGGACAGGCAGGACTGGTCCTGACCAAGTCCCTGATCCCTAGCTACAGAGATGCACATTATTTAAGCTGTCCATGGAGGGGCCCCTCCCTATGTCAGCTCTCTTTTCACAGAGATAGAATCTGAATACAGCCTTAGAAGGAACCACTCTCTAATATTACCTCCATATAACAATATAATAACACCATCTCCTTTGGAAAGCAATCAATTAGATATACATGTACTGGACTGGATATGTACTGGACCTAAAGTATGGAACTCCCTACCTAACAATTTGAGACAAACAACATCACTAAAAAGAGTTCAAAAACCTTATCTCAACTGACCTATCTGCTGCTATAAATGATACCAGTAAACGAGCAGTATTATCTGCTATTTTACTCCAAAATCATAAACATGTCCTGAAAGACTGAAGATATTACTCATTGTCAATTACTCATTGGCAGCGCTTGAAATAAAGATTATCTATCTATCTATATATTCATCCGAGTTCAACATTATTCCTTTATTCTATCTCAAGTACCTCAAACCATTCATGCAAAGATCCTACACAGTCACAGCCTAATATGTGTCATAACCCTACATCTCAAGGGGTCTGCTCTGCTCGGCCTGGTACCTCATTATTTGCCTGCTCTACTCACGATGTTTAGATAAGTCATAAAAGAGCAATAAATATGGCTACAGTCACTCCCACGGCTAAAATCTGAACGGAGCTGATCCCCGGACTATGCGGTTTCAGGCCAAATGTGTACATAGCCGTCATGACGGCAGGGCGTGTTTGGATCACTTTTGTCATCCCGCAGCAAATTGCGGTCATGCGCACTCGGAAGTGTAAGGTATCTTATTACCGTTTGGCAAGCTTGCTTGCTGAACGGATTTTTGTGTCATGACAGGAGCGCCATCTATTGGTCTCATGTCAAACCAAAAGCTGCAGACATGACGTCACGTTGTCAAGTAAGGCACGTGACACAAACAAACATGAACGCACGTCAGTTTGTGTTTTCTATCTGATAGCAGCGGACGTAGCTGCTGCCAATCATCAAAATTATTTGTTTTAAAACAAAAAACGAACTAATTTCTTATAATACATATAGTAAATCGTATCTGACAGCAGCACACATAGCTGCTGTCCATCTTAAAAACGTATTTTGGCAGTTTTATCCACTTTTGAGGCAGCAGGACTGATAGCACTCAACTACTCTTCAAAAACCTCCACTACTCTTCAAGAAGTGCTGGTTTTCTTTTGGATTTGGATCTGCCCTACATATATGTGTATACCAAAAAATTGAGTAGGTGTTTATTTTCTTTAAAATCTTATCCTGATGAACATTTGTTTACTAGGGCACAGTTTTGTGTCAGGACTTCACCACCATATATGTCTGTTGATCACCCTTTATCCCCCCAGGAAGTATCACATCATCTAAAATTAGACCATTTGGTTAAAAAATTTCATTTAATTGGGAAAAGGGGATCACAGATCATGAACTCTAGTTTTTCTTTGCCACATGAACTTATAACAGACATTCAGCCTGCTCTATTGTTTTTACAATATGGTTCTAATGACCTGGCAGCAGGCAGGGAACCTTTAGAAGTGGCAAAAAAAGTAGTAGATATTTCAAGAGAACTTTTACAATTTCATACCTCTATTAAGAAAGTGGCAATCCTTTCAGCATTACCAAGAGGACATTCAGCTTGGCTCAATGACAATATACACAGATATAATGGATATATCAAAAACTATTGTGAAATAGAGGATCAAATATGTTATAAGCCTTTACAGGTTTTTTGGACCAGTGATATGTACATGGTCTCGTGACACCATACACCCAAATACGGTGTTAGGTCGCAAAAAGTACAAAAATGCTCTAAGAAGAGTAACTTTTGCCATGCTACCAAGATTGTCATAGTTGAACGTGAGTAAATTTAAAATTGTAACTGACTCTAATATAGAATTAACATGAGTTAATTATTATTCACCAATAATTTGACTTAAATTGTTGTTTTGACAACGCGTCATTTCAGCAAAGAAAACATTACTCATGCAGTTTTATAGTTCAATTTTGACATTATCTTGGGAACTTAAAATGTATTTTAACTGTTGGTTGACAAATTGTTATACTAACAGATTAATTTCATACCCTTTGTTTGGTTATTATTATCCTGTGGAGTTATGTTGAATTATTTGTTCTAGGTATTTATTGCAATACCATTTAGGCATATACTCTTGCCATTTTACTCTAGACATGAATTTACTCCAATTTGGCATCTTACTTTGCCATTTGATTTAGACATCACTTTGTCATTTAGGCATATTGTCTTGCCTCAACTCTTTTGATAGGTATTTTTTATAATACCACTTGTTAGGCATATTATCTTGCCATCCTTTTAATTTACTTTACATTAGGCATATCATCTTGCCATTTTATTCTGATCATGGATTTACTCTACATTAGGCATATTATCTTGCCATTTGAATTATACATTATCACAATGTCACTTAGGCATATTATCTTGCCTCAACTCTTTTGATAGGTATTGTTACATGCCGATTGTTATCTTGCCATTTAAATTAGACATTATCACAATGTCACTTAGGCATATTATCTTGCCTCAACTCTTTTGATAGGTATTGTTACATACCGATCGTTATCTTGCCATTTGAATTAGACATCACAATGTCACTTAGGCATATTATCTTGCCTCAACTCTTTTGATAGGTATTGCTACAAACCAATTGTTAGGCATGTTATCTTGCCATCCTTAAATTTAGTTCACATATTAACTTTCCATTTACCTTAAGCATTATCACATAATCATATATTTGTGATAATATATAACTTCAGATATGCCTCCAGCTAGGACTCGGAAAGCACCAAAGCGGTTAGTGCAAGAGACATCTAGCACTGATGTCCCATCAGCGGCCAAAATCAAGAGGCCAACAATAGCTGCTTTAAGTAACACTTTGGTTCAGGTGCAGCTTCAACAAGCCGAGTTTCAACAAAAGCTACTGGACATAATGTCAACTCAGACACAACAATCTACACAATCACCATCTACACCACCACAGGAAAATCTATCTCCTCAAAATACTGTCATTCTGGACAGCTCAGTAACTTCTGGTGCACATGATGATTTTTCCCATGCCCAGAGCGATTCTTTTCACGAGTCCTCTACCACTAAGGTACTCAATTCATCATCTAATGCACTGCCTTCAGGTCAAAAAATACTTGATAGTGATGATGAAATTGACGATAGTGACAATGAAGGTGAGTGCTCTGTTCAATTCAACAAACAACGTCCCGTATTTTCGGGTGGCCTGACTGTAAGTCAAACCGTTCCACAAAAAATTAAAATTAAAATCTGGCAACATAAATATATCGAGTTCTGTGAGCTTTTAAATCCACATAACATGCCTCAATCCTATACTGTTTCACTCAATGCAAATTCTTTACTTTCGGAAAAGCCAGCTCTCACATTCCAACATAAAGATAAAAAGCAGCTTGGGGAATTTGAGTGGAACCAGGCAAGGGACACATATATGTCCATTTATCAAAAGAAATATCCAGAGCAACTGGATCAAATGCTTACATACCACCAGCATATACAATGCATGATGGCACGCCAAGCAAATTGGCGCACCTATGACTACCATTTTCGCGTTGATCGGGAGTATGTCCAGTTCACATGGGACACTGTTCGTGCTGATTTAGAACGGGAGGCTTATCTTTTTCGTCCCTCAAATAAGTTCCAAAGTAACTCAACCAAATCATACAACACCTCCACATCTACCATACCAAAGGGCTACTGTTTCTCATATAACACCTTTGGGAAAAGGTGCACCAGAGAAAAATGTTCATTCAAACATTTATGCCCAGAGTGTAACAACCGCCACCCTAAATACCAACATAAACAATCAAAGCAGCAAATCAATGCCAACCCCGGTCAAAGCGCAAATCTTAAATAAGTATTTGGAAGGTTACCCTAATGCTCAGTATCTCAATGATGGGTTTACTGAGAGTTTCTACTTAAACTTTGATGGGCCACAATCTACACTAACTTCATCAAACTCAATCTCAGCTATTAACAACCCCAAAGCAGTTGACGAAAAAATTCTTAAAGAGAGCAAGTTAGGTAGGCTATCAGGACCTTTCGAACATAAACCGTTCAAAAACTTCAAATGTTCCCCATTAGCCCTTCGGGAAAAACAGAACACGGGTAAATATCGCCTACTTCATAACTTATCATTCCCGTATGATGAAAATTCTGTAAATTTCAATATTTCAAAAGACATCTTATGCTACCATAAAAGACGCAATTTCATACATACAAAAGTCACCTTCACCAGCTTTCATGGCTAAAACAGATATTTCAGATGCTTTCAGAATAATACCCATTCACCCATCAAATTACCACCTTACAGGTTTCTGGTGGAAAGGTTATTATTACGATAAATGCCTGCCTATGGGTTGTTCTTCACCTTGCAAAATATTTGAAGAATTTTCAACTGCACTGAAATGGATTTTGAACAAAAAATTTGGAATTAATAATGTAGTTAAAATCTTAGATGATTTTTTATTCATAGAGGATACCAAGAAAAAATGCCCAAAAGATCTAGACACATTCCTTTCATTGTGTGCTGAGTTAGGTGTCCCACTTGCACCACATAAAACTGTGGGACCTTGCAATGACATAGTTTTCCTAGGCATAGGCCTAGACTCCAAACAAATGATGGCTTATCTTCCAAAAGACAAGCTCCAAAACTATGAAAGTGAAATAAGTCTTTTCCTTTCAAAAAGCAAAGTTACCTTGAGAGATTTTCAATCTTTATGCGGGAAACTTCAATTTGCAACATCTGTAATAAGATGTGGGAAAGCATTCTTACGGCGCATGTATGAACAGCAAATCAAGGTTAAAAAACCATTCCATTTAATCCGCTTAACCAAAGAAACAAAAGATGATTTGCGCATCTGGCACCTGTTCCTGAAGTTTTACAATGGGAAATCCATCATAAGCTTGCCTTCTTTTGAAAATTCAAATACTTTGCACATGTGGTCAGATGCATCAAAAGCTGGTTTTGGTGCAACGTTCCAATCTCTATGGATCCAATCACATTGGCCATTGGACTGGACACAACTTAATATAGCAATACTTGAATTGTACCCGGTTTATGTACTCATAGGCATGTTTGAAAATTCACTTCAGCACACTCAGATAACGTATCATTGTGATAATCAAGCAGTCGTCACAGTAGTTAATAACCAAACTTCTAAAGACAAACAAATCATGAAAATTGTAAGACCTCTAATTCTACTTCTTTTGAAATTCAACATTAATCTAAAAATGGTCCATGTACCAGGGGTCAAAAATATCTTGGCTGATTCTATTTCTCGTTTTCAGGTTACATCAAATCTACTAAGTCAATTTGGCATGCGGCTTTCGCCAACATTAATACCTGCGCATCTACAACCACAAAACTTTCCCATACATTGAAACAACTTCTCCAAAACTCCATGGCAAAATCAACTAAAAAAGCATACTTACGAAACTGGAATTATTTCTATAATTTCCTAGAAAATATCACCCAACAGGTACCAGTGCTCCCAGTGCACACTCAACATGTTGCTCTTTTTATTGCCCATTTATACAATCAAAATCTTCGCTCGAGCACAATTAAAACTTATATTTTGAAATATGCCATAAAATTGGCAATCTTGAAGATCCAACCAAGACCTTCTTAATCAAAAAAGCTATCATTGGTCAAAAGAGGAAGGAATCCAAACCTTCATATAAACTCCCTATAACTAGGAATATTTTGCATAAACTTGTCCAGGCTGTTCCATTTGCATCAGACAGTTCTTATGACCAAGTTATTTTTAAAGCAATATTTCTATTCACTTTTTACGCGTGTTTGAGAATCGGAGAAGTTGTTGAAGCGCAGGAAAAAATGCACACATTACAAATACACCAAATATCACCCATCAACACAAAGCAGGATCAAGGCTATAAGGTAAAGTTCTCTTCATACAAGCATTCATACAATTTGACACCAACATTTCATTTGCAACCAACTAATTCAAAGTATTGTCCGGTCAATGCTTTGTCTAGCTTTCTAGCAATGCGACCCAAAGTTCAAGGACCTTTGTTCATATTCAAATACAAAAAACCTGTATCGAGGCAAAATGTATCTCTATTCCTTAAAACCTGTCTTAAGTTACAGGGTTTCAATGATCAGTATTATAGTACTCATTCATTTAGAATTGGTAGAGCTACACAACTAGCAAAAGAAAACATACATGACAATATAATAAAATCAACAGGAAGGTGGAAAAGCCAAGCTTTCCAGGGTTACGTCTGGCCTTCCCATTTTGTTTTACCTAGTTAAGGTGCTTCAGTAGGGGCTTAAAGAGTGTTAACCGATTTCGCTAGAATACAGCCTGTATCAGGCTGTATGCCCATCCTATCAGAGGGTCTATATAATGCATAGGTGCAGAGCACGAAGACACACAACCTGCATGAAAACCATAACATCAAACTGCTGGATAGTGCAAAACAAACGAAAATATTGATCAAAATAAAGGGAAAATTACAACATCCAAACGTTTAGATTTGACGACCAAATTATGCAACAGTAAGGTTTTTGAAGTCGAATATGGGTTTGTTTGTAATCATTCCCCACAGCCATACCGCAAAATAAACTTATATCATGCTGCCAACTCTATACAGTTCATGCCTGAAGTGATCATGTGCACCAAAATACTCACTCGGTCGCCATTTGCATTGTCGATGATCGTGTTTCATGGCCCCACACTCGAGTTAGCAACTGTCTTATTAATAAGGATTGTGGTATGCCTGTGCGCAGTAATACAAGGTATATATAACGCCAATAAAACAAGAATTTCGAGTTGTTGTTTATCTGAAATTCGCAAAACGGCATATTCGTGAATTAAATTGGTACTGCCATCTAGCGGTCTTACGGCAAATCACCTGGACCTTGTTTTCTATGCAGTAAACCAAGGGTTGGTTCTTGTATAGCGGAGAATGGTAGTTATTGATTGCCAGTGGCGTGTCTGTCTGTTATACGCACATCGCAGACAGTTTCTGTAGTATTTCATTTTCAACCACTCAAAATTTCTTTGCTGTAATTTATTTGGATACATAGAAAATATACATATATTTATATAGAAATTAAGATTGAAATTGACTGTGACAAAAATAAACTAAATTTGAGTCCTGCATTAATAGGGCTTGCAAAGGAGACGTTCTTTGATTTTTAATTGGTTTTCGACCAACAGTTCACTTCTGGCTATTTTTGAAATAACTCGGAACACAGGAGAATGCCTTAATTAACCAGATCAATGTTTGGGATCACAGGCATGAATGTGGTCAAGGTTGAAAAAACGCGCCCTTGCTGGAGATTGGGGTGTCTGCGGTCAGGACGGGTGCAGCCTATCTGCAGCCGCTTGAGGAGACCAGTGGCGCCGCTAGGGCTGCATACCGCTAAGGGTGAAGCGGTACGGTACCATAACCGGTACCGTCGAAACGATACGGTATTTTATCGGTACTGCTATCGGTATATTGAAGTTGAACTACGCTAAGTACAATACTTAGCATAGAGTTCCTGATATAAATTTAAAACGAATTAATTGTCTGTCAGGTATTTGAAATGTAATACTTACGGTTGACGAACTTGTTGACTTGGGTAGATCCACATATTCTTGGATGAAGATACGTTATAGCGGCGAAGCTGGTACCATCGCCGCTGGCCGCTGCCATTACTTAGTGTTGTGACTTGTGATTCTTATCGCTACTGCGTAGTGGCGCTGTATATCGCTACAGCAGCAGCGGCGCCATGCGGTAACAAAAAGAACCACAACTGTAACAACACTAATGGCAGCGGCGATGTTACTTGCTTTGCCGCTATATCGTACCTTCCAAGTTAACAAGTCTGTAAGTACAACTTCTTACTGATTTTTTTTGTAGTTTTTGAGGTTTGACAGTTGTTTGAGTTTTGCAAAATACCGATAAGCATACCGTTAAAAATCGAAACGGGTATTCACCGGTATTTTGCGAGACGGTATTCTTAACGGTGCTGGTACCGGGTACCGGTGTACAGCCCTAGGCGCCGCTATGCTGTACTGAAGGACCTTAAGTGATAATCTCCTAACTCCCCTCCTTTCTTTATGGGCTGTCAGTATTGATGATGTCTCATCATTACTGTTTGGCCCTCTCTCACGAGATCAGCCCATAGTTTAAGCATGGAAGTGGCAGATAATGCATGTGGCTGTCCAGCTATCTAGCAGTTACATGTACCGTAATTTCGCGTGTATAAGACACTTTTTTACACTAAATTTTACACTCAAATAGGGGGTGCGTCTTATACACAAAGCTAGAAATCTAGGGTGTTTTACATCGAGTTACCAGGCCACTCGGAGATCGCCAATTACAATTATAATGCGGCCAATACAATGCCCATCGATGTTTGCCTCGTCATTGATGAATTGTAATTACTGAACCAATCTCCTCTAGAATTTACTGATTACAATCCATGTGACATGCCTAGGACAATGGGTAGTGAGTACCGACACAGGGTGATACGCATTGATGTCACGGTGATGTCACATTTCACTCATCTCAATATGCGTTTTACTGGGTTTCTAGCGTTATTCATGAGGAGTTGATATCCTACAATAATTCCCAAAAGGGGGTGTGCACTATACACAAAGCTAAGGTCTATACATCATTTTAAAGGCCTGGATAAGGGGTGCGTATTATATACGGGTGCGTCTTATACACGCGAAATTACGGTATGTCTGTGATTTTCATCTTTAAATTTGCATTGGTAGTAAGCATTTAATCTTTGTGTGTACATAAAGTAATATTATATCTACAATGCAGTATGTTTCTGTCTAGCTTCCTAGCAGCTACATGCTAGCATGTTAATTTAAAAATTGTATATAACCATGTAATTATTTGTCAATCAATTGTATGTATAAACATGTTTTATAATGGACTATATATATAACATATTAGTATGAAACTGTCCATTAATCAATTTATTGTATATATTATATCATTTACTTATAAATATTTTTTTTTATTTATTTATAAACCCAGCTTAGTGTTTGTTGGTTATGTCACAAAAAACGTCGTCACTACATTGCAATGTTGCCAGTATATCCTGATCAATTTGCCAAGAAATCATCAGTGGTCGTCATGATGTCGCCAGTGGTCGTCAGTGCATCGTCATTATGTTGTCATCGTTTGCCAGCGGTGGTGAGCAAGTTGTTAGCACATCGTGATATGTACGTTTATGTGTTGCCACTGGGTCGTCAATAAATCGTCAAGCAAATCATTTGGCGATGTTCTGGCGATTTTTGGTGTATTAGCATTCGCGAAGACAGCGCCAATACATCGCAAGACGTCGCCAGTTGGTGTGAAAGGGGCTTAAGGAAGCTATTTTTAAACAAAAGAGATCTCTTAGAGTTTTTAAAATATCTCCAACAAATGCACATTTACAAGAAATCAAGAATATCGTATAAAAAGGGCTAAAGCAAGATAGGTCATTCGTGCCAACAAAAAGAATAGTTGACACGAATATGTATCAAAACTAACAGCCAGAACGTCAATGAAGAAATGCTGGGACATGGTCCGTAAAATTAAGGGCAAGGGGGGCGGTCAATCTGTAAAACATATTGAAAAGAATGGCCAAAAAAAACGCAACCAAGGGATATTGCCAATACCATTGGGTAGGCAATATCCTTCAATTCATCCTCTGCACATTATTCTCCTACATTCCAACGTATCATAAATAGACAAGAGAGACACCCCATTATATTTCAATATGACAATACTGAACCATATAATCAGCCCTTTTCAATAGATGAGCTCAGGACTGCGCTTGGCAAAGCCCATGACACAGCTCCTGCCCTAACGAAAAAAGAGTGTATTGTCAGTGTGTTACCAGTTTATTGTCATTGTATCGTCATCGTGCATCCAGTGTGCTGTCAGTGTGTTGGTCGTCTGTTACCAGACCTAACATTTTAGTGCCAGCCTATTGTCATTTAGAAACCAGTGTAATACCAGCTAAGAGTCAGTGTGACGTCAGGTCTGACATCACACTTAAACCAGGTTCATGTCAGTTTAATGTCAGATATGACAGCAGCATCGGGCAACTTTAAAGTGTAAAAATATTGTGATTTTCAAATTATCAAATTTCAATGAGCCCTGACAACAGTATTAAATTTTGATTCAAACACTGACACTTTATAACAACTTGAAATGTCAAGAACACGCTCAGCTTACACCTGAGTTATCGGGTATCTGACCAGAAATTTCAAATTTTTAATGTCTGGGATTTCTGTTCTATTATGTAGAAAACTATTTTGCCAAAGATCTGGTAAAATGTTGAATTTATTCTCAGTGAATGAGTTGACATAGTATGATCCAGGCAATTTGAACTGAAGAGATGGATGAACTGACATTAGACCAACATCAGACTGGCATCAGACTGACAAGAAGAATGAGCTGACAACACACTGACAATACACTGACATTAGGAGCCATCTGGTAGTTTTCAGTGTAATGTCAGTGTAATGTCAGATCTGACAATAGACTGGCATGAAAGTGCACTGGCCACACACTGACGTTACCAGTGTGTTGTCAGTGTATTGTCAGTGTGCTGTCAGTTTATTGTCAGCTCTGACTAAAATAATGTACGTTTTGCACCTGTAATTACAAGACATCTGCATAGAAATATGCCTAGCCAGCAACATATTAATGACCTACACACCCTGGCCTCTCCATGCATATGCAACATTTAGCATAAAATGCCTCACAGGTCTAGTAACAGAGCATCAAAGTAGGGTAGATTTCATCATTTGACCCATTGACATTGCAATATCATGTACTCTTTTCATATTTCTGACGTTTTTGGTGATTAAAATCAATATTTTCTGCCTTAGGTAATCCAGATAACTGTTCCTAAGTGTTCTTAGGAACACAAAGGAACGCTTTTAACATCATCTTTCTTTATTATTTAGATAAAAGTCACAATTACTTACGTTGAGCAAGAGTTGAGCTTGCACCTTTTCAAACGTCATCAGGGAGAGGCCATCCCATGATTTTCTCCCATAATGCATTGCAATAACGGTCATTTTCTTGCCAGTGTGATGTCAGTCATCTGACATTACACTGCCATTAAAGTTACTCTCAAGTGTCATCTGACAATAGACTGGCAATAAGGTCAATTTCTTACCAGTGTATAATTTGTCTGTTGTCAGACAACTGGCAATACACTGGTTATAGTGCCAGTCTAATGTCAGATAAGAAAATGTCATGTCTGTGTATAACCAGTGTGTTACCAGTGTATTGTCAGATGCCGATATTTCCAGTCAGTCTGATGTCAGTGTATTGTCAGTGTGATGTCAGTCTGTTGTAAGTGTATTGTCAGAAACCTGTTTTCATAAGGGGCCTGGCCCTGACCAAATACATTATCAGATTTTGAAGAATCTTCTTGAAGCTTCTCTCCAGTGCCTTTTAAAGGTTTTTTATACTATTTGGGAAACTGGAGAGTTTCCACCTTCCTGGAGAGAAGCTACTATCATACCCATTGCCAAGCCAGGAAAAGACTCCAAAGATCCAAATAATTACTGTCAAATAGCTTTGACCAGTTGTGTCTCTAAGACCATGGAACGAATGATAAACAATGGTCTTGTTTGGTTTCTTGAATCTTCTTCACTTATCACGGAAGCCCAAAGTGGCTTCCAGAAAACAAGAAGCACAATAGATCACCTTGTGCGCTTTGAAACCTTTGTGAGAGAAGGATTTTTAAAAGAACGTGTTGTCTGTCTTTTTTGACCTAGAAAAGGCATATGACACCACTTAGATGTATGAAATTGTGAAGGATTTAGGCGACGGTTAATTGATATATTGGTTCCCGGATTCTTCCCGGACCAATATTATAGGGTCGGGAGGGGAGTAAATAAAAATAAAGTTGATTTTTTTTACGTGGAAATGCTGAGTAGGCAAACAGTCGGGAGGGAGGTAAAAAAAAAATAAAGTGATTTTTTGGCCAATTTTAAAATACATACTTAAACAAGATTTTTGAAATATTGGATGTCTAAAATCTTCATGATGGCCCATTTTAAGGACCCACTTTCAAAATCCTGACTAATACCCTGACTTAGAATGGATTAATGCTTTATGCTTAGATATTCTTTGGAAACATGATACTCATCAAGATAAAATGAAAAGTCTGTACTAATAAAAAGAAATTGATGAGTGGTAGGTTAAATATTGATTGATATTTCTGCAAGAAATAGGATTCATTTTAAAGTACTTATGGTCTGCTCTGGGCAGACTGGGACCACTATGAAAATAAGTTTCTTATTTAAACTTTTAGTGTATATATCCTGTCTGGTTAGAATTCTATTGCATAGCAGAATATACTCACATCATTTACCAGCTTGTCTCTATGAAAAGGTGCACGATTCAGCGACCCTTTGCCACCCGGTTCATAGTTTCATGACCAAATATGGTCAATTTATTAAAGGTTCGGTGTACCTACTCATGGGTCGGCGGCAAAGCACAAAATAAAGTTGGAGGGTTACATTTAATTTCCCGGCGGCGCTATTTAACTTTGATCGGCAGATCCGGGAACCAATAAATCAAATAACCGTCGCCTTACATGATATGGACCTCAGGGGACGTTTCAAAATTGACATTTGTCCCTCATATCAAGGGCCTTAAGAAAAAGTGTGTCAAGGCTTTGAATTTGAAGCGTGTTGTTTCCAGTACCGACTGGGGTGGGGATTGTATAGTTCTTTCATGACTGTATAGGGCCCTTGTTCATTCGAAGCTAGACTATGGATGTTTTATTTATGGAGCAGCATGTAAATCTTATATATCTTTGCTATTCAAAACCAAGGTTTGTGGCTTTCACATGGAGCCTTTAGAACATCTCCTGCACATAGTCTTTGTGTTGAGGCGAATGAGCTCCCTCTTCGCTTTAGAAGAGAAAAGCTTGCTCTCCAATTTGCAACTAAAATACGCGTGTTTTGTATATGTTGCAAACCTTTCAGCTATTACCTGCAGAGCTGTTTTCTGGCTATTCTCATGAAGTGGCTTCGCAGCTGACTCATGCTTTGCTGTCCTGAAAAAAGGTTGTATTTGGATCACAACAATCTGAGTTATTACATGTCTCACTAAAGTCACTTCCTGAATCACTTTCATCCTTAGATGTACTGACTTCCGCAGAAGAAAGGTCATCCATTTCATTTTTCTGTTGGCACTTTCTCCTGCACATCACAAACATCTCCACAAGTCTTGTGTGTAATGGCATCAGCACATTCCTGCATATTTTCAGTTAATTCAACATCACTGCTGTTGTTTTCTCCAATGCGAACATTTATTTCTCTGCTGACATCATTATCTCCAATGCAGGAACTGCTTGAGCTGCCTTCTGATTCACTGTCACTATTCAACTGTAACTCTTTAGTATCATTGGCATCTACCTGTAAGAAGGATAAAATTACTTAATATATGAAGTCACTTCCCAAAAATTCCACTATCATATTAGCTTGATAAGATACGCTACCCTGAACCCCCCCCCCCCCCCCCCCATTTTAAGAATCATAGGTATCACAAACACAAGTAAGATATTGTACTCTATACTATCCAGTCTTGACCAAATCTAGTCATAATTTGGTATTTAGGGGGTTAATCAGAATTTTTCTGCTATTGTTTCAAGTTATGTTTCAAATATTATGAGATCATTGGGTTATAAATATGGGGCCATTTTAACCATATAAGATGGCAGCAGCAGGAACAAGAATGATCTCGACAGAACTGTCATAGTTTCCCTGTAATAGTAAAAAAGTCAAGATATAGCAAAATTAGAACAACTTGAGTGTAGTGGCTTCAGCAGTGATAGCATAGGCCTCACCACTGGGAATGACTCTCTGCCTTGTGTACATGGGCCCTGTTTTGTTATTTTTAAAGCATGCAATTTGAAAAGTTAAAACCTCCAGAAATAGAAAAAAATCCTGCCAATATTTTAGGGCAATATCGTCTCTGTTCATGAAAATAACACACAGACTTACATTATAATCCATAGACCTGTCCATGTGTCCCTTGATTGTACGTTCATGAATTTTCTTGTATTTCCCAATACATGCACTTGGGCATGGGCAGAACTGGTGTGTTTTTTTGACATTTTTCTTATCCTCTCGGTTGTAATACCTTGCCTGTTTGCCAGCAGCATGTACATCATCCATTTTGTCCATCATCATTCTCTCAGCGGTGATCAATCACATTTGCTCAATCCAACCATGAATTGAGAACCTAAATGAATAAAAGAGTTTGATAGAATGGTTAATATTTTCATTAGTCGTTATTGTTTCCTTATTTTTATGACAATTATTCTGAATTTGTTATTTGGAGGACTGGGTTAGTATCAGGGCAGGTGACACTTGACAAGCATATGACATATTGTATGGTGAGTGCGATAGAGGGTCACCTGGATTACAAGCAACAGGATAAGTATCAGCCACCAATCCATCAAGATTTGATAATTTAAAAAGTTTCGCATTGTCAAAACATTCAACAATATACTTGTAATAACGAGCGAAGCTCGCAAGCTGCGAAGCAGCTAGCGAGGGTAGCGAGTACAATGGCAATGCGCGAGATACCTCATTGTTGTCAGTAGGACGATGGCCTTAAATTTCTATCGATCAATTTATGGTACGTCCGGGTCCCGCTGTTAAAAAGGAAGTGACGTCAGACGGAGTCGTGTGAAGGAAGTGGGTAAACACTGAGCTTTGTTATGCTCATTCCCAGGCCCTGCTCTATGTTTTAACGACCCAAGGTTGTGGACAAAAAAGAGAAATATACGCGTTTTATCGTGAAGCCTATACATAAGAGCTGTTGCAAGTTATTTTAAGTAAATAGAGCAATATTAGGATGATTTCCTGTAACTTTTAGTGAAACTGTGTTGAAATCTTGCATTTCTCTTGTTACCCAATGCTGTTCATAAATGACTTGCAATTGTATTTTTCATCTTAGGCATTTAGTTCAAACAAATCAAATTCCGGAAAGTGATGACAAGGACACCCATTCAATCAATTCTCGTAGGAAGTACCATCTTATGTTAATATGGTATTTCAAATAATTTTACAGCTGATTGAAAGCAACATTTTCCATATCAGTCTGCCGGTCAGTTCATTTATTTCACCATAAGATAGAATGACCAGTCCATGACCACAAAGTTTAAAGTTTTATGCTTGGCCGATCACTTCTACTATAGGTTTGTTCGTTCTGGGGGGGGGGGGGGGGGGGGGGGGGGGGGGGGGCACTTGGGTATTTAGGGGGGTGCATACGTGATTTTTTCCACTAAATAAACACCCCTTCTTTTATCAAAACACTGACATTGGATGAACGGGAACACGTATTTTAACTTAAGATTTTATAATCCTCTGCTTGTTTAGCGGCAGCAGGTGGCGGCAGCAAACTCGGAAGCCCCGAGTCACTTCGGGAGTCACTCGGCGTCAGAGCCGCGTATATTTTGTGGATTGTAAGGGGATTTTGACCCCCATACTTCTTACCAGGGTACTAAAAAGTACCCTTCTTTTACAAAATCGCGGACATGCGCTTTTTAAGATGCTTTTTTGGCCAGAAATCAGTGCTTTAGGCAATAGGGGTATTTTTGAATTTTGAATTTTGATAATTAGCGTTAATGTACCCCCCTAAATACCAAAGTGCCCCCCCCCCCCCCCCCCCGGGACATGCTGGCACTACAGGTAGAAAATTGCAGCTATGTTATTCTTAAGAGCTTCGCTCGTCGTCGAGGCCATGCCTCATCATATTACTTTGAAATTATATGCTTCTTTGTACTTGGTGGTGCTTAGAACATGGCTTGAGACACTCGTTCAGCCTAGCCACAAGGCTAGCTTAGAAAAGGCAGTGCAGTCATTTGGTAGACCAGTAAATACAGGGCCAATATCAGCTACCCCTAGAGGACAAAATGAGAACTGAACTGTATAACTGGTATCTTTTACAGGCATTTCATTTTTGCTATTTTCCTGCTCCTTATGAAATCACTAAAATAACATCCTTCAAATAAAAATCTATGTACTAACAAATATATAGTTTGAGTTCTTGCATTCAAAAATTTAAAGTAGCACAATTACCCTCCAGCATGGCTGTAAAGCGAAATATTTAGCACTACAAATTAAAGCCATATACAGTATCCTGAAACCATGTATATGGATCCTGGAGAGGATCATTAATAACATCGACTTATAGCTAGCCTACTACAGGTGCCTGCCCTGATGGCCATTTGGCCTAAGGCATTGCCACCGACAGCTATCTGTCTCTCACTGCTGCCCGAAGAGACCTAGAAATCCACAACTCTTTATCTGTCATCTTCACACAAACTAATTGAAATACTAGTGTAGTTTATTTTTAACAGACATCATATATACATTCTTATTAAGTGTACTACGTGTTGCATGTAACCCTATGAAGTATGTATGAAGTAAGTAAACTATGGGCATATATAAATTTTCAGGAAACCATGTTGCAGTTCAAGTCAGCTGTTTTGGTCATTTTGTGTGTGATACAATCTTCACGAGCAACCCTTATCGACCATGGCTATGTTCAGGTAGTTTATGGTAGGGATGTCATCGATAGTCGAAAAAATCGATAAATCAACATTTTAACTTTCTCAATTAAATCAAATCGAATGGTTGGTTATCGAATCGAAATAATCAATATTCTGTACCCCAATAATGGGGTATGATTTTTTATAAAGATCACTCTTTTCCCAGACATTTTCCTGTTAAACTAATGCAAAGCGAAACTCTGACTAAATATTGAAGTATTTTCTATGGCTTTTGTAAGAGGAATTGGAAGGAATGGTGTGCTTTACTCAGGCATATGGCCAAGACACAGGGTATCCAACCAAAATAAAAGGGATATCACTGACATTCCTATAAATAATTGTACCCTATGTGCACGTTCATCGTATCAAATAGAAACGAATCGAATTGAATAGAAAAATATATCAATTAATCGAATCGATAAAATTTCATATCAATGACATCACTACTTTATGGTTTCTGAAATCTTTAATTTGAAGTAATTTTATTAATTATACTTGACCGTAAAGACATAATTGTTGAAATAATAAATGAAATTTTGAAATGATTTTTAGTACTTGTAACAATAAATGAATTAGCAAAACCCAAGTGATTAAGTGTACGTGACTCAAGTGATGAATAAATATCTTGTAATATAAAATTGAATTGACATAATGAGATTAAGGTATTAATCTGATACTGAAGCATATTTGATACTTAAAATATTGCCTTTTAGAAACTTCTTGAAGATCAGGTATTTGTTGGATATGCACCAGCAAATGATGAGGTAAAATATAATGCACTGTTGGTTTTAGAAGGACAGGGGCCTTGAAGGAGCAAGATTGAGAGGCTTCTCAGGGCCCGGGTCCTTAATATATGCTTTAACTTTTACATTAATCCTGGATATCATTGTTGCTAATCCCTTGTAAAGCAGTCATGAAATGCTACTATTTGTAAAATATATTTCATTCTTTGTCCCTCTCCTGGACCTCAAAATAATATGGGCATTTCAATTATTTTAATCTTATTTGTATGTGAAGTTGTTTATAGTATTTTGCTAACATTACAATAATGTTTATAAATTTTAGTGAAAAATATCTATGAAGCATTGTTGTCAATAAAACTCAATGTTATGAATTGTTGGAATTCATTTATTACTTCTTATGATAATATTCCCTCTGTCTTGCAGGCCATTGCACTATGCAGCGCACAATAAAAATAAGGCCCCCTAATTATTCGTATTTTATTTTGATAAGTATAACATAAGAGCTGTTGCAAGTTATTTTAAGTAAATAGAGCAATATTAGGATGATTTCCTGTAACTTTTAGTGAAACTGTGTTGAAATCTTGCATTTCTCTTGTTACCCAATGCTGTTCATAAATGACTTGCAATTGTATTTTTCATCTTAGGCATTTAGTTCAAACAAATCAAATTCCGGAAAGTGATGACAAGGACACCCATTCAATCAATTCTCGTAGGAAGTACCATCTTATGTTAATATGGTATTTCAAATAATTTTACAGCTGATTGAAAGCAACATTTTCCATATTAGTCTGCTGGTCAGTTCATTTATTTCACCATAAGATAGAATGACCAGTCCATGACCACAAAGTTTAAAGTTTTATGCTTGGCCGATCACTTCTACTATAGGTTTGTTCGTTCTGTGGTTAGAAAGTGAGCACTAATCAATACAGGTTTAGATGAGGTCTGTAAGAGGTTAGACATAGTACAGATTACCTTGCTCTTTGCACATGTAGTCATGGGCATTACCAGTTCCCAATTCAGATAAAAGAGTGATATAAGAATAGACAGATTTGTATTTCCGATACAGAATTGCATATCTTATGAAAGAAAAAAGACTGATAACTTTCTAGTTAATCTCAGGTCAAATATGTTGAACACCTAGGCATAGAAAGTAATGAAATTGGTTAATTTTATAGACATTTATGAATAAACCTATAGGTAGTGATGTCAGATATTTTTTCATTTTCACACAAGAAGGTTTAACTCATTAAAAGTAGGTAGACAACATGCAATGAAGAACAACTGAGATCATACTAGATGTGTTGCTTTATAGTTAATATGTTGTTCTTCAAATAAATACAATCATGAGTTCTTCAACTCCAAATATGGAAGACAAAGTTAAATGTAGATAAAAATAAAGAGCACTGTCAAAGGTATAACTGAATAATAGCAATTAGCAAGAATTGGCAACATGATGCTGTGCATTTCCTTATTTGTTTTTCTTGGTCACAGGGTGTTCGTTATTTATTTCACAATATTTCCATCGAAAAATATATTCCAATATGAATATCCATGCAGAGTAGATGCGATGTATAGCAGTAATTCCATGGCTGTTGAGATTCCATTCTGTTGAGGTAATTGCTCAGCTCTATATAATCAACCCAAGGAAGAGTTCTAAATACATGCCAGTGTCTAAAGTAATTTATGGGAAAATTTCATTTTTGAGCATTTCCATGGAAATGTTTACTAATGATATGATATGCCTTCATTTCAATGGTGATTGATAAATTTCAGGAATACATACAGGGGTTATTTTGAAGTTTTTCAAGGTTTTGTTAACAGATATAACCAATGCAGCTATTTTGGAATGGCTTTGTATTATTATAGGTCATTGGTCAGAATGTAGCAAATCAGAAGTTTTGAGGTGAATACAAAATGCAACAGGAGCACAACGGTCCAGTCATGGGTATTAGATTGGAAGATTTTTACATTTCTATGAAATTGAGCATTAGAAGTATTGTTATCAATACCATTTTTACATGATATAGTTATTACATTTTTAGCCCTTTTTCAGTGTTTTACACAACATTTGGCATTGTCAGGCTGTTCCGCTTATAAATGTTTCCGCTAGGTTCAACAAGGTTTTCCTGTTTTCCTAGTATGCTACTAGTATTTTCCTCCAACTTGTCACTTATTGGGGGACTGCCGTTTATCTTGCTTAATAGGGACACAAAGTCCTTCAACAACAATCCATGTATTACCGCCGAATGACGGATCAAGTATTCTGTGAGAGTCCACGTTGGGCTAGGGAAACTTCAGCATTACATTCACAAGCAATGCAAATTAAGGATACCTGCTTGAAGGTAATTATTAAAACCAGTCAACCAGCGCTATAAAGCACATAAAGGCTGTGAAAATAATTAATTCTGCTGGTAATCAATCTCTTTAACAAGTAGCCAACAATGTAAGTTAATGTATCCTGAATGCTAAGCTGTTACCATTAAACACTAGGGTTCGGATGCGAATGCACATGCGGTGTACCGCGGCACTTGATGAATCGGTGCACCAATATGGCGCAATAGATTTGTTTACTCTTTAGTGTTGACAAGGAGCCGTTGTGTGTCACTTAAACGAAAGATCTATTGTTTTTGTGTGTTTTGGCCGCATAATTTCACACAATTTATTCTGAAATTTCACATTTGAAATAATCGATTATTTCAAATGCCTTTCGAACGGGTAGAGTCGGCCTCACCTCAACAAAATGCTTGAGTTCTCATTTAATCGTCCAACCACTATTAAACACATTGTTAACATTTACTTTAATTGGACTGATACTTATAATCCTTATCAATAATGCATCATGCAACAAACCACATCCCTAGCTCTTCAATGAATAATAATATATTTCCAGAAATCTAGTGGCAGGAGGTATCACATACAGTCGGGCGTACAAGAGTATACAGCGCTTGTGCGGAAAGAGAAATGCCCATTGGAGACGTGCCCGTACCTATGCCCCGCATGCAATGACATGTGTCCCCACATGTACAGGTGCAACTGCCCTGCATTTAGGAAACAACATGTAGATGAGTATGCATGCAAGCACATGCACAGGGTGCATATGTTCCGGCATGGAGGCACAGGACATAAAGAAGCACAACCACCCATACTATTCACACCTTTCGGAAAGCACACTCAAGAAGGTAAATAAAAATCTGAGCAGTACAACCACACATTACAAATTATAAAAAAACCTAAACGCAATACAAATGATAAGGGTATTAAAGGCAGTGTGATCATACTTAAAATCTTATATCCTTGTGCATGTTAAGTCATCAATTTTTCCAAAAAAACAAACATTAAAGGTAATGACGCTTTCATACATAAAACTAAAATAGTCAAAATGAAGTAATAATAACCTCAGCGCAATATGGGGTCATATATATAGATTCAATACACCATGTATCAGCAAATTGGCTGAGTAATTACACCATTCCTTCAAAATTCAATTAAAAAAAAAAAAGAATATTTAGTCAGTTTCACTTTGTGTAAGTTCAACAGGAAAAGGTTTGAAAAAAGTATATTTCTTATTAACAATCATACAGTGATTGAGAATATCGATTATTTGAATTTGATACATACACTTTCGATTTGATTTAATTGACAAAGTGAAAATGTTGATTCACGACTATCAATGACATTCCTAGGTCACTGGTCGAATAAATTCCTAAACAACAATAAAATGTCAGATGGTTACCTTATTTCAATGGTTTGTCAACACCATTGGTAATTAAAGGTACTTTTTTCTATTTAACTTTTTATGTATTTAAAAAAGGTTTTGCTTTACAGCACCTCCAGAGGAAGCAATGAAAAAAATGAACGACATTTGAAAAGAGATCCAAGTCAGCTTCTTACAAAACAACTGTATCAATTTGTACCCCTACCTATATAGACAGCTGCAAAAAATGAAAGGGGCAGTGCAATATGATACAAGTGGATCGCAACTGACTGACTTCAAAAAAATGGAAAATATTGCAAGTACGAAGCACTGCGGCTTTGCGGAGTTCAAGAAGGTCCCAACGACAAGAAAAGAGAAGTAAGTTCATGGAGATATCAAGAAAATGTTATGGAAAGTATTCACATTTCATAATATGACACAAAAGCAACAAGACATTACCGAGATATCAGTAAAATATGACATCCCAAAAAACTGCCCTAAAACAAGTCTGGAATTTTTTTTTAATTGTAATGGCTGATTTACAAAACAGGCACATCTTTGCAAAATATAAATGTTTGCATACATAACTTATTAATCTTACCAGTGTTCAATTTTCAAGGTATTGCGTATATTGAAAGAGTCACACAAAGGAGGGTCTTAGACAGGATTTCAAAAATGCCTGTCCAAAACAATGATTCCAAAATATCTGTCTGTCCAGATTTAACCACTAATCTACTTCAAATCCTCATATCAACTACATTTAATAGCCTGTCCAGATTTAACCACAAATCTACTTCAAATCCTCATATCAACTACATTTAATAGCCTTTGGTGACAAATAGCCAATTTAAACTTCAGCTATGTCGTGAAAGATGGTTTGTAAGGAAGATATTTGAAATGAATTTCTTTCAATTACATTGCAGAACTCAATGGAAATGGTAGGATGAAAAGTGATCAGTCCAGCCAAACTCTCTCAATTGATACCATATCCAGTATTGGATACAGGACCCTTAGCTCATTAGCCAGGATTTAGAAACTGGTTGACCAAATTTGGCATTAGCAAAATCTTTGGGCGTCCAAATTTTTAAGGGGACCAACATATAATCTGATTTCAACCATAAACATTATATATATATATATAAATATATATATATATATATACAAATATATATATATATATATATATATATATATATATATATATATATATATATATATATATATATGTATATATATAGAAGGCATAGCCTTATACAATGTATAGGGAAATTATAGGGAGAAGAAAAAAATCAATTATATGCTTGAGATTGACATTTTAAGAAATTCCGCACATAATAACTTGGGTGTCCTGACGGGTGATTTTTAAGAGTTTGCGTGTCCAAAAAGACACCCACATGCCCTGCTGGCTAAGACTATGATTGGATATGAACTGAATTTGTATTCCTGACCAAACATAAATATCAGTGGCATATCCAAACTTGAAAAGGCATCACTTAAATTGTCAGTGCTAAGACCTAGCTTTATAGCCCTTAGTATTGCAATTTGGAGGCACACCAAAATATGGTTTAAAAGAATACACTCTTCACTTGCTTAAAATGCTGTATATAGTTATCTTTAATAATAAAGAGAATGTAGAATTCTTGTTTTGAGTGTTGATTACATTCAATTTTTAAGTGATGTAATAAAAAAATTGACCTCTTAGAAATATTTCATGTACTGAATCCTTCCCCTTAGAACTCCACTTGTGACGAAAGTTTCAAATCCATAACAGTACATGCATTTTCAGCGACATAATAAATTCCTCCAAAATTTCAGTGGGCTGATCAATATCTGAAATACTGTAAAACTGGTAATGTTTGCGTGTAGTAAATATTGCGTTTTTTTTCATTTTCTCTTTTATGCGTGTTTTAATTAATGCGACGCCACCAGACGTCAGATATCTGAAACAGAAGGGACAGATTTATGCGTGTTTTAATTATTGCGTCCTCATGCATTCGCATTAAAACGCAATAATTAAAATCACGCAATCATTACCAGTTTTACAGTAGTCTCAAGTATCAAACCTACACTGCCCATATGCTATAAGTTCAACTTTCTTCAGTATTTGACAAGGGATTAGCATTTTTTGTGAGGGTATCTAAAATCTCAACGAAAGAGTTTCCCATCTGTAACAGCAATACATTAATTCAAATCTATCTTTTATTGTTTTAGAATGTTATACCTATAAGATGAAACAGCCAAATCAGGAAGTTCTGAATTTAAGGACAAATTGAATTCAAATCTCTAAAATTCTTGTATTCGGAACATATTACTATTAAGATGAAATTCTAGAGCTGCACTCACGGAGGGAGATCAACTCATGAGCTCACCACCTGTTTGACTCGTGAGCTTATGAGCTCACGGACGTTCCGATTTTCCAAAAAAAATACTTATTTTCAAGCCAAGCTATTTGAAATAAATATTTATTAGCGGAGATTTATTAAAAATTGCCATGTTCATTAAATTTTAAAACGTGGTGAGGAGGTACAAAGGTCAGAATAACACTCAACACCGCCTGAATGTATACATTGGAGATTGTAAAGAAGACATGACAGCGATAAGCAGTTGTGTTTATTAATACTGTGTGTTAGGTGCTCTATGTTTCGTTTGTGTTCCCAACATAGACGAGCTCACGATTTGAACATTTCAGCTCGAACTCGGTGAGTTTGTCCCAGGGCTCGAGCCACTCGAGTTCGTGAGTGGTGAGTGCAGCTCTATGAAATTCCATCAGTTAACATTGTACTCATCTTTTAACCTATAACTCAACAGCAGCATAAACTATTCCACACTCACACACAAAAATACATGTTTATCACACAAACACATATATGTGTGGGTGTGAGTTCACATATTAACCACAGCATTGTGGTTAATGTGGTTACAATTTCCTTCCATTACTATTTTTGAGATTAATCATAATGATAACTTACAATTGAAAGTATTTGGGGGTATTAATTGATAAAAGGACATTCTCAAATTCCCGTTTCTAAATAATAAAATATATACAACTTTGCACTGAGCAGGGCCAGGGGTCTATTTCACGAAAGTCGGATAATGGGTAAGCTAGCTACACTTTTAGCTAGTTAACTTTATCCTAGATCTCTCTTATCCTGAAAATTCGGTTTCACGAAGAAAAAGTTAGCTAGCTAAACTTAGCCAGCATGAGGCCGCTTATGTGCTTGCTCAACAATCATAATCCGCACGTGTCGTGACGTGCACTGTCTGTTGTGCTTGGAAACTGGCGCCATATCTTCTACGTGACACTGCCCAACGGCACGCGCATCATTGTTGTGTCTGTTGTTTTGAGCAGCAGATGATCGCGCGTATTTAACGTAATATAGCTAGAAAAGGTCTGTGTTTACTGCTTACGTAGACACCTTTAGAAATAGGTAAACACTTCACTTTTGGTGTCACCATGAAGGAAAACTCCTGGATTTTATGGTACATGTTTTGGCTTTATGTTTCGCTAATGTTTAACATGAATTTCGAAGTATTTAGTGCAGCCTATACATTATCCTGAACGGCAGGCTAGCCGTTCAGACTTATTTCGTCATCATCAGGCAACAGGATAACCGCTGGCTTAGGATTCTTTGTGAAACCGAATTTAGCTGACTAGCCTGTGGTAAGCCTGCAGTAAGCTAGCTAACCCATTATCCGACTTTTGTAAAATAGGTCCCAGGTGTTACAAGAAGATCAATTCACTTTAGTAATTCAAATTAGTTTTACATTGGATAGTCCAGATTAAACTCACTGATTAAACAACAATTATTTGTAAATGAATACGATGTCGTCCCACGATATTTCATGAATCGCATGTTCATTTTCAACCACCATAAGTACCTGATTTACGTTTATAAAATAACTTCAACATTGACAACATAGATAATAAGACAGTAAATGAAAGACATCGCCCATATCATATACATTAACACCCTTCTGAAATCGCGGATTTTAACCAGACACTGCATGGATATATAAGTAGTCGACCAAAACATATTCAATATTTACTTCTACCGTCGATTAGATGATGATGAAAGGAATTTCATCATTTTCTCTGATTCAAAGTCTGCTCTTCAAGCCATTTCGGGCCAAGACTGGACACATCCTCTTGTCCTCTACATACTGGAACGCCTCAATTGGCTAGTACACTACCAAGAGAAAAGAATTTTATTTTATTGGATCCCCAGTCATGTTGGTATTAGGGGTAATGAGAAGGCAGATGCTGCTGCCAAGGCTGGTCTTTCGGGAAGAGTCGCAAATGTTCCAATTCCTTATGGTGATTTTAGAAAACACATTAATTCCTTTTTACAACGCAAATGGCAGTCTCAGTGGGATGAGACAGCAAACAACAAACTACATGAGATTCATCCACAGTTGGGTCTTTGGCCTGGAGGTTCTCGAATCATTAGGCGTGAAGAGAGTGTTTTAGCAAGAATTCGAATTGGTCACACTCATTTGACTCACTGCTTCCTTTTGAAAGGGGAAGATCCTCCACAATGTATAGCCTGTGACTGTCTATTGACTGTTAAGCATATTTTACTTGATTGTGTCGATTTTATTGAATCTAGAAATAGACATTTTAGTGTAAATAGCTTTAGGGAACTCTTTGAAAAGGTTCCTCCAGACAGCATTCTATCTTATTTACATGAGATTGGTCTGTTTTACCGATTGTAAAACCTTTTAAGAATTTAGTTTCTTTTGAAACAACCTGTTATATGAAAATTATATTTTGAAGTTGATCACTGTTTTGTCATCTTTTTATTTAAGTGTGCCAATGTACCTTTAAACAATCATTCATTCATTCATTTGAACATGGAGTGAGTTTGTCAGTAACGGGAGTAGTCCTGGAATGCTGAGACTCAATAACATGTAACGATGAATGAAAGTATACATTGGGATGTGATATTGGTCGGAAATTATATTTTGAAATTGTTCTTTGTTTTGTGATCATTTTTATTCATCTATTGCTTTGTTATTGTTTTCAACAATAACAAAGGACCATTGTTTTACACAATTTTTATGGCACTAAATGGCCTTTGTGCGCCGATGTGCCTTTAAGAAATCATTCATTCATTCATTCATTCTACCGTCGATTAACTTCAATATCAATACAGTTAAATACATATCATCCTTGAAAGAAGAAGACTTGAGTGGCAGAAAAGAGCTCCGCCTCAGTAACCAGTAACTTCTTGCCATGTGAAGTACACTCACATCGATGACGCAGTCTATACCTGCGTAAGAAGTAGTGACGTAGGACGAGTCGTGACGAAGCACTACAAAGCTGCAGGACACCGTATTCTCAAAACTTAGAGGGAACGATTTCTGCCCCGTTCCTGCCGCGGTGCATATACTGACATTGTGAACGGCAGAAAAAGGAGCAGATATCGATCTACCAACAACTGTTGATTCTAGGAGGTGCTGCCATACGAGTATGGTGGTAGAAATGTGAACTACCATGGTTCGTACCTTGTTGATGTTCAGCGGCAGCACAGGCTGGGAAGCCCAGTCACCTACCAGCCAGATTTCATGTAAATACATTTTAATATCATTTCAATGATTATTCAAGCCACGTCCGGCGTTTAAGCCTATTTTGCCCCCTGCCAGTTGAATTATTTACTCTAGACCAATCAAAACCCAGGAAAGCTTGGGACCGACATAGCCCGGTTTTGGCGCCAATTTCAATTTCAAAATGCCGGCTGGTAGCTGTTCAGGTTGCTTGCAAAGTTTGTCCGACAAGCAGAAATTCTCGTTTATCATTCGTTCCATGGTCTTACAGACACAACTGGTCAAAGCTATTGGCCGGTAATTATTTGGATCTTTGGGAGTCTTTTCCTGGCTTGGCAATGGGTATGATGGTGGCTTCTCTCCAGGAAGGTGGAAACTCTCCACTTTCCCAAATATTGTTTAAAACCTTTAGAAGGCACTGGAGAGAAGCTTCAGGAAAATGCTTTAAAATCTGGTAATGTAATTGGTCAGGGCCAGGAGCTGTACATGTCATGGGCTTTGCCAAGCGCAGTCCTGAGCTCATCTATTGAAAAGGGTCTGATTATATAGTTCGTTTTTGTCAGATTGGAATGTAAGGGGGTGTCTCTCTTGTCTAATTTTGATGCGTTGGAATTTAGGTGAATAGTGTGCAGAGGAGGACTTGAAGGACATTGCCTCCCCAAGGGTGTTGGCAATATCCCTTGGTTGCGTTATTCTTTTGACATTCTTCTCAATATGTTTTACGGATGGCCTGCCCCCCTCACCCTTGATTTTACGGACCATGTCCCAGCATTTCTTCATAGATGTTCTGGCATTTAGTTTGGACACATATTCGTGGCAACTATTCTTTTTGTTGGCACGAATGACCTGTCTTGCGTTAGCCCTTTTTATACGATATTCTTGTAAATTTGCATTTGTTGGAGATCTCTTTCGTTCTAATATAGCTTCCTTGCACTCATCAAAGAACCATACATGGCTTCTGTGGCTTCTTGGGGTTGGGATTTGATTTTGGGATTGTTTCGTTAGCAATCCCAGAAAGCTTGTCAATAAATGTTTCCAGCTGGAGACCTCCATCAAGATCATCTTGAGGAGAGGCCTCCAAACACAGGTCTTTAACCCTCATGTTGCTGGTGGCTATTTTGGCTGTTACAAAATGACCATTGACATTTTTTTTAAAATCTATTCCAGGGTCTGGTATGTAAGCAGTTGTTGACTGGACTGGAAATATAGTGGAAGTCAGATATGTAATCTTTGATTAATATCCTGTATTCTTTTGTATAGATTTAAGCTATGAATTTGCTCACATGCTTGAAGGATTCCAAGATAATTATACTAGTCAACTGTTATGATTATCTGTGGAAATAAATGGAAATTAATGGGAATCGATTAGAAACTGAATTTTAAACATTGTTCTAAGGAAAAGTCTGAACCAAATGTTTACCCTATGGAGGTTTCCATATTTAATCCTTGAACATAAGTTTTTAACTGGCAGTCGCACTATTAATTGGAAAATGAATAAACTTGTTCGCCTTAAAATTACGTCAATGTGCCCTTAAAACTCGAACAGAATCAATCGTTCGAGATTTTTTCCGATAAATCAATACATCCGAACCCTATTTGTGACCATGTACGAATGTTTCCTTGTTAGAAACAGAAGAGCTTCTTGGATTTATGCCTTCCTTTGCAGGGAAGTGCCCTTCCGAAAATATCATGTGTTGTCAATGTATTGCCTTTGTAGTGTTAGTGTATTGTTAGTGTAATGTCAGTGTGTTGGTCGTCTATTGCCAGACCTGACAATTGGCTGGCAATATGAAACCAGTGTGTTACCAGTATATTACCAGTTATTGTCAGTGGTCAAATAGTATGACTGATAAAGGATGAAGCTCAGCTGATTTTTATATTGTCACAGTCACTCAGACAGCTGGATGTGATAACTCAAATGTCAGTGTCTTAGTGCCCTAAAATATTGATTGACTGACCCAAATGGTCTTAAAATCACTTAAAATTATTAACTGACAGTCCTAATAAATTCATGTCAATATCAACTGATTATTTTGTCTTTTTCTTCAAATTAAATTATAATTGAGAATAATTCACCAGGATTTTTTTTGCTAATGCCCACATTTTTTCTTGTGTTAGTTGACATTAAATAGGATTTTATTTACCTCATTAGGAATCCATTTAATAAATCATTCATATATAATATATCCTGCTGACAGACTCAAAAGATTCAGTCAGTCCGTACTGCATAGTATTACTGCTGCACTTACAATACATATTACTTGATTAAACTGACAACACAGTTTCAACTGACAACAACAACTGACAATAAAGTAGTAGCACTGATTTAACTGACGATAGAATGACAATAGACTGACATCAGACTAGAATTGGCCACATCCAGTCTGATGGCAGTGTATTGTCAGATAACCTGACAACACAATGACAATAAACTGACACCATAGTTTTTCAACTGACAATAGACTGGCAACATAGATCGGCCAACTGACAATAGTCTGGCAATCGACTGACTGGAAATATCGGCATCTGACAACACACTGGTTATACACAGACATGACATTTTCTTATCTGACATTAGACTGGCACTATTACCAGTGTATTGCCAGTTGTCTGACAACACACTGACAACAGACAAATTATACACTGGTAAGAAATTGACCTTATTGCCAGTCGGTTGTCAGATGACACTTGAGAGTAACTTTAATGGCAGTGTAATGTCAGATGACTGACATCACACTGGCAAGAAAATGACCGTTATTGCAGTGCATTATGGGAGAAAATTATGGGATGGCCTCTCCCTGGTGACGTTTGAAAAGGTGCAAGCTCAACTCTTGCTCAACGTAAGTAATTGTGACTTTTATCTAAATAATAAAGAAAGATGATGTCAAAATCGTTCCTTTGTGTTCCTAAGAACACTTAGGAACAGTTATCTGGATTACCTAAGGCAGAAAATATTGATTTTAATCACCAAAAACGTCAGAAATATGAAAAGAGTACATGATATTGCAATATCAATGGGTCAAATGATGAAATCTACCCTACTTTGATGCTCTGTTACTAGACCTGTGAGGCACTTTATGCTAAATGTTGCATATGCATGGAGAGGCCAGGGTGTGAAGGTCTTTAATATGTTGCTGGCTAGGCATATTTCTATGCAGATGTCTTGTAATTACAGGTGCAAAATGCACATTATTTTAGTCAGAGCGACAATAAACTGACAGCACACTGACAATACACTGGTAACGTCAGTGTGTTGTCAGTGCACTTTCATGCCGGTCTTTTGTCAGATCTGACATTACACTGACAACACACTGACATTACACTGAAAACTACGAAATGGCTCCTAATGTCAGTGTATTGTCAGTGTGTTGTCAGCTAATTCTTCTTGTCTGTCTGATTCCAGTCTGATGTCGGTCTAATGTCAGTTCATCCATCTCTTCAGTTCAAATTGCCTGGATCATACTATGTCAACTCATTCACTGAGAATAAATTCAACATTTTACCAGATCTTTGGCAAAATAGTTTTCTACATAATAGAACAGAAATCCCAGACATTAAAAATGTGAAATTTCAGGTCAGATACCTGATAACTCAGGTGTCAGCTGAGCGTGTTCTTGACATTTCAAGTTGTTTTAAAGTGTCAGTGTTTGAATCAAAATTTAATACTGCTGTCAGGACTCATTGAAATTTGATAATTTGAAAATCACAATATTTATAGACTTTAAAGTTGCCAGATGCTGCTGTCATATCTGACATTAAACTGACATGAACCTGGTTTAAGTGGCATATAATTGTTGTCAGTGTGATGTCAGACCTGACGTCACACTGACTTTAAGCTGGTATTACACTGGTTTCTAAATGACAATAGGCTGGCACTAAAATGTTAGGTCTGGTAACAGACGACCAACACACTGACAGCACACTGGATGCACGATGACGATACAATGACAATAAACTGGTAACACACTGACAATACACTCTTTTTTAGTAAGGGTACTAGAATTGGCCGAATCCAGTTTGATGTCAGTGTATTGTCAGATCATCTGACATCACACTGACAACACTGACAATAGACTGGCAGCATAGATAAATGAGTAATAAATATTCATAAATGAGTAATAAATATCAATAAACACAAATATAATATCTATACATGTCTAGATGCTTGCCATACTCCAGTTCTGAAGTAAATTGTATAATAAGCTTGAAAATTACTTATAGCACATATATATATCTATTGATCTACAAAAATGAAATGGCATGATGGGTGATAATAGGGGTAAGGTGAATTCACATCTTTTTCATTCTTGTACTTATAAAGTATAAATCTAAACAAGATGTTCTAGTGTTGCTTGGCATATTAAAAAAAAATTCTAATCACTTGCACATTATTGTGTCATTTAAAGGTAAAATTCAAGACAAAGTACCTCACTTGAAGAGAATGAATGAATGAATGATTGCTTAAAGGCACATCGGCACACAAAGGCCATTTAGTGCCATAAAACTGTGTAAAACAATGGTCTTTTGTTATTGTTAAAAACAATAACAAAGCAATAAATAAGTAAAAATATTCACAAATAATGAACAGTTTAAGACTATAAGTGGTGTATACAAAAGTGATTCAAAAGAAACTAAATTCTTAAAATATTTTATAATATGTAAAACAGACCAATCCCTACCTAGTCCATCCCAAGAATTTATATATGAATATGAAAATATCTTAAAGGATTTTTTGGGGGGTGGAAAACCACCAAAATATAGACGGGAAATTCTCGAGTACCCCTACAACCTAGGAGGGTTAAAATTACATAACCTCCAAAGATTTTCAATGTCACTTAAAATAACCTGGCTCCGAAGATTACTGTTGAGTGACAGTGGATGGACCACGTTTGCACTGACACACGAAATTGATAAATGCTGGCTATATGGGGACAAGTATTTAGAAAAAAAGAATACAATAAAAAATGTTTTTTGGAAAGAAGTTGCAACTTCCATGTATGACTTGAGAAAAATTATGAAACCGATCTCAGATTATGATTATTTATCTTGGCCAGTATGGGATGATAAGTTAGTGGGATTGCCAGATGTCAAAAAGCTGAAAGTGTGTGGTGTGAGCGTGGTAGCAGACTTGTTGAATTCATCTTGGGAAGTTTTATCCAAAGCAACAATAGAACAAACAAGAAATGTAAATCTTAATTTTTTGGAATATATGTCTATAAAACAGTGTATAACAAGATTTATCAAAAATGCCAAACAAGATAGAGTCAATATTGGACCATATAGACCATACATGTTAAATCTTGCCTTTTCACAAAAAAGGGCTGTCAAGATAGATACTATAAAACAGGTCAATATGGGGAAAAATTACTGGATGAGATTTCAGTAAAATGGGATATTTTGGATGTAGATAGTAAAGACATTAAAATGTCAATGGCATTATTTAAACAAACCACAAGAAACATGTATCTGATGGACATCCAATTTAAATTATGGCATATTAGAGTAGCAACAAGGTTCTTTTTATACAGGATGAATATCACAGAAAATGAAAACTGTATTTACTGTAATCAATCAGAGACTAATGCCCACGCTTTTGTACTATGTGAAAGAGCACAAATGTTTTGGAGAGATATTAAATTTTATTTACAAAGATTGGGATATAGAAATTTTAGGCTTGAACATAGCGTTATAATACTGGGCAATAAAGATATGGATGGTCTATTTAACTTGGTATTAATGTTAGGAAATTTCTTTTTTTATCAAAATAGAGGAACAGTAAATTTATATTCAATGAGACAGTTTGAAAGAGTAATAGAAATAGAGAGAGAGTCAGAAGAGATAAATGCACTAAACCACGACAAAATGGTAGTCTATGAGAAAAAGTGGGAGAGATATCTAATAGCCTAAATTATGGAAAATATTTAGTAAAATCATTTTAAAAATGATTTGCAACAATGTATACCTGTGTCTTTTTACTTGTATCTTTTTTTTATTTTTCTTCATTTTTTTTGTAACAGGACCTCCATCATGTGTGTGAATGTTTGTCTAAGGAGGCAGGTATTACAAGAAAATTGTACTTCCATGTATATAATATATTATAAATACTGTATAATTGTTATTATTGTTTATTTCATATTTTTGTTCTTGTTTTACAAAATGAAAAAATAAACGAACTATGGGTTATCCAAAGTTCATAAAAACAAAAAAAAATCTCATGTAAAAAAGATAAAATGCTGTCTGGAGAAACCTTTTCGAAGAGTTCCTTAAAGGTATCTACGTTAAAATGTCTATTTCTGGACCCAATAAAATCAACACAATCAAATAAAATATGTTTGACAGTCAATTGACAGTCACACGCTATACATTGGGGAGGATCTTCCCCTTTCAGAAGGAAGCAGTGAGTCAAATAAGTGTGACTGATTCGAATTCTTGTTAAAACACTCTCCTCACGCCTAATGATTCTAGAACCTCCAGGCCAAAGACCCAACTGTGGATGAATCTCATGTAGTTTGTTGTTTACAGCCTCATCCACTGGACACATCCTCTTGTCCTCTACATACTTGAACGCCTCAATTGGTTAGTACACTACCAAGAGAAAAGAATATTATTTTACTGGATCCCTAGTCATGTTGGCATTAGGGGTAATGAAAAGGCAGATGCTGCTGCCAAGGCTGGTCTTTCGAGAAGAGTCGCAAATGTTCCAATTCCTTATGGTGATTTTAAAAAGCACATCAATGTCCTTTTAAAATGCAAATGGCAGTCTCAGTGGGATGAGGCTGTAAACAACAAACTACATGAAATTCATCCACAGTTGGGTCTTTGGCCTGGAGGTTCTCGAATCATTAGACGTGAGGAGAGTGTTTTAGCAAGAATCCGAATTGGTCACACTCATTTGACTCACTGCTTCCTTTTGAAAGGGGAAGATCCTCCACAATGTACAGCGTGTGATTGTCAATTGACTGTCAAGCATATTTTATTTGAGTGTGTCGATTTTATTGAATCCAGAAATAGACATTTTAGTGTAAATAGCTTTAGGGAACTCTTTGAAAAGGTTCCTCCAGACAGCATTTTATCTTATTTACATGAGATTGGTCTGTTTTACCGCTTGTAAAACATTTTAAGAATTTATAGTTTCTTTTGAAACAACCTGTTATATGGAAATTATATTTTGAAGCTGTTCATTATTTTGTGATCATTTTTATTCATCCATTGCTTTGTTATTGTTTTCAACAATAACAAAGGAACATTGTTTTACACAATTTTTATGGCACTAAATGGCCTTTGTGCGCCGATGTGCCTTTAAGAAATCATTCATTCATTCATTCATTACAGCCTCATCCCACTGAGACTGCCATTTGTGTTTTAAAAGGACATTGATGTTTTCTAAAATCCCCATAAGGATTTGGAAAAAGTCGTGAAAACGTCGTGAAATTTCATAGATCTGTGAAAATGTCATTAAACAGCATTGTGAAAAAAATCACAATTTTCAGATCAAAACGTCATAAAATTTCCAGTGTTGTGAAAAAAGGTGAGAGTCGTGAAAATCTCCAGAAAAAAAGGCGAACATCGTGGAAAAGGGTGAGCATCATGAAAATCAAGGTCGTGAAAAATTTAATGTCGTGAAAATTTTATGAAATTGGATATGCAAATAAGGGCCTCCCTCTAAAACTAAGTGTAGACCCCACATATTCTCCAAACGTGAAAGACGGCATTTTGACATCTACTCATGAAAAATGTGAGATTTTTCATTTTCCCTGCTGAGCTTTGTCAAAAATATGTATAGGAAAATTAGATGAACATATATATAATAGACAGGAAAGCATTTAATGAAGAATTAATTACTAAAATGTTTTTTGGAGCTCATGAATGTCAATTAGTTATGAAACCACATATACATGGCATAAAAATGTCCCGTTTTAAGGTATAGAATGTTTTGAAGGTGTTTTATCAGGATATAGGCCATCAATTGAGGCAAGTGACATAAACAGAAACCTTGATTACAGGTCTTAATTGAAGATATTTACCTATTTTTGTATACAATTGTGACGATTTTTTCAGAGCAATGGAAATTCACAATATTTTCACAACTTTTGCAAGACATTTTCTAGCACATTTCCGCGACGTCTGATGAAAAAAGTCGTGAAAATTATATAGTACAAATATAAGTTTTGACGACTTTTTCACGTTTAGCACCATTTGTTTTTCATGACAGATTCACAACATTTTCACGACGTTTTTATCATGCTATTTTCACGAGGTAATAAATAATGAATAATTTTTCACAACTTTTTCATCGAGCTAAAAATATGATTTCACAACAGTTTCACGACATATTTCACGTCCAACATATTTTCACGACAAATTCAGTAATCAAAAACTTTCATGACATTTTCACAGACTTTTCATGGGCTTTTCACGACATTTTCATGACCCATTTTCATGATGTCTGATGAAAAAGTCGTGAAAATGATATAGTGCAAAGGTATATTTTCACGGCTTTTTCACGACGTTTTGCGGCAGTAGTGTTATCTGGAAGGCGTTCAATGGAAGAATGAATATGAATGACTGCTGCCGCTGCAGCCTTGTCATCTGAAACAGAGCCGTCAGTATAGTGTGGTAGAGACGTGTCCAACGGAGGTTGCCGAGTGTGCACGAGCGCACTCGGCGATCTCCGTGATTGTTTGCCTGGAGACGAGACGCCGTTTGTTGTTGTGCAGTTCCGTGATCGATTGTCGTCCGTACAGATTACCAAGCCGTGACTGACCGACCTGTGAACGGGATCTCATTGCACTTCTGATGCTAACTGACTACGTAAAGGTTCTTTCTGCCGAACTTGTGCCCGGCCGTTCAAACACCTAAAGGCTCACACCCTGCGCTACCATGTCTGCGGCGCCACATGGTGGTTTCTGTATACTTTGCTGGCATGTTGGGTATGTCGTCGACATGAGATTGCCAAACATATGTTCGCTCATGGCTTTTTCTCTGTGCAGCGTGATATGGCCGAGTTCCATCGCTTGGTTTTGTCATTTTTCTCGTACATCATGGAAGCTTACGGCTTTTCATCTTTGGGACAGCTTTTTGCTAGAGTGAGAAGTTTTCGGATTCCAGATACTCAGCATTTCGAGATGGCCGAGGAGACAGTTTTGGCAGCTTTGGACAGATGGATGGGTCTATCGGTTGCTAGAGAACGTGTCATCGGATGTCCAGATCGGATGTCGACAGTCTTGCATTGGAGGGTGTTGGAGAGGCTCCTCCGGGAGGTTCCTAAAGCGCCTTCTGTTCTTCGTCAAGTTACAGTCAAGTCCACTTCATCGCCGTCCATTTCCTCGTCTGAGGCCACAAGTTTGCGTCTTTGAGTATTTGTAGCTGCCTCTCTGCTCTTTGCTGTAAGTAGGTCAACTTGCTGGGCTCTAATTTTGATTGGTTGTCTGTTGCTATGAGGGTCAAGTTTGTATTGTGGGCAGACAGTTACTCAAGTTTACTGGTGCAAGAGGTGTTGTTTTCTAGTAAGGGAGAAAAAGATCTGTAAGTACCAGTTCTAAGTGTTTATGCTTGTAGTGTTAGTAACATATGTAATATATAAACAGGTGTTTGCAGTTAGTTTGTTTATCTTTGTGCCTAGGCTGTAATTTGTGTCTCTGGAAGTGTCTTAAGTTGTTCTTTGTTTGTATTTTAAGTAAGGCCTTTGTTCTTTGTTCTATGTAATCAGTTAATGTAAATGTAGATAGATGATCATTGGTATTTGCTTGAGTGATGATGATAATTGTGTATATTTGGTTTCTATGATGTGTTTAGATTTGTATGTGTACTTATACACTGCTTATTCTTTTGTTGTAGCAAACGTGTGTGTATTCTGTGTGTGTATTGGTGCTGCAGTGTTGCTGTTGCTGGGTGGTGTGTCAGTGTTGCTGTTGCTGCAACTGTTTCAAGTATCAAGTCATCCAAGATGTCAACATGTACACAAAAGTTTACATCGTGCTGTTATTAAACTGTGTGACTATACAACTACTGCAGTGTTATGTGAATTCTTCTCTACATGATCTGCGTCTTTGGATGCAGATCAGTTGCCAGTTTCACCTTCGGTGGTTTCTGCTTCCTCTAGTGCTGCAATAACTGTGCCTACTTCCTCAGTATCACGCCTTTTGGTGTGAACTGAGACCATCTCTGCTACGTCCTCTGTGGCTCTGGCTACGGTTCGATCGGTGGTTGTCCCTGTGTCTTCACCCGACTTCGTTGATGCCAATCCACAGAGTGCTGCAATAACTGTGCCTACTTCCTCAGTATCACGCCTTTTGGTGCGAACTGAGACCATCTCTGCTACGTCCTCTGTGGCTCCGGCTACAGTTCGATCGGTGGTTGTCCCTGTGTCTACACCCAACTTCGTTGATGCTCACTGTCATTTGGATCGCCTGATGTCGCGAGTGGCTCCCGCTTTTAGCGTTTTCCCTATTCTGAGAGTCATGGTGTTTCGAAACCAACATCTTCTGGCTTGCGTCACCAACTTCTGCGACGTCGCCTGGCTGCTGAGACATGAGGGCCTTTTCCGAGATTTCTTGAGTTTTGACAGAGTTTATGGAACCATTGGTTGCCATCCGTCGGGTGCGTCAGAGTTGTCCCATCGGGCGGTCCAGCGTCTGTGCTGTCTTCTTCAACATGCAAAGGTCAAGGCCGTGGGTGAGATAGGATTGGATTACCATCATCATCCATCTCAGGAACAACGAGGATGCCAGGAAAAAGTATTTAGAACCATGTTGTCCTTGGCAGTGGAGATCAGGCTTCCTGTGGTGGTGCATTGTCGCGAGGCTTATGAACACTGCTTGGAGATCCTGCGGGAGGTGCTACCAACGGGATGGAAGGTTCACTTCCATTGTTTTTCAAGTAGTTGGATGGTGGCCAAGGAATGGTTGAGAAATTACCCAAACTCTTTTCTGGGTTTGACCCCACCTGTGGAATGGGACAGACAGCCCTACTTAGACCTGGCCAACAATGTACCTCTCGATCGTCTTCTTCTGGAGACTGATGCGCCCTATTTTACTCAGAGGGGGAAAGATCACAGCATGCCGGAGGGAGCGATGAGGGTGGCGAGGAGCATTGCCGATCTTCGGGGGATCACAATTGAGAAAGTTTGCCACACCACTACCCGGAACGCGAAGGTCTTTTACGGACGGCATCAGTTGCTGAGGTCGTGAGTGGCCTCCAACTGACAGGTCCCGACTTTTGTTGGGAAAAACTGATAACTTGTGGAATTAGGTATCACCTCGACTTTCGTTGAGACCATTGAGATTAGCTAGACGATAATTATGTATCACCTCGACTTTCGTTGAGATCATTGAGATTAGCTAGACGATAATTATGTATCACCTCCCCATCACCTCAACTTTCGTTGAGATCATTGAGAGTAGCTAGACAATGGTTGTGTATCACCTCGACTTTCGTTGAGATCATTGAGATTAGCTAGACGGTAATTATGTATCACCTCGACTTTTGTTGAGATTATTGAGATAAGCTAGACGATGACTTCCGACTTTTGTTAGGATAAGGATAAGTTTGGGGTTCCTTGCGGGTGTTTTGTTTTTGCTTTGCTGTGTTTCCTCTCCTCAAGATGCCCCGGGGAGGAATGTGGTAGAGACGTGTCCAACGGAGGTTGCCGAGTGTGCACGAGCGCACTCAGCGATCCCCGTGATTGTTCGCCTGGAGACGAGACGCCGTTTGTTGTTGTGCAGTTCCGTGATCGATCGTCGTCCGTACAGCTTACCAAGCCGTGACTGACCGACCTGTGAACCGGATCTCATTGCACTTCTGATGCTAACTGACTACATAAGTGCTGGCTGATATGTTTACAACAGTAGATGAAATCATAGTCTCGAAAGATATCCTTCACCTCATTATGCAAACTTATGTACTTCAAAGGATCAGTTTGATCCTTCTTGGCATACGAAAGAGTGAGGTTGACCATAGTAGTTGGATATGTCCATGGAGGAGTTTCAGGAAATTCAAACTTTGCGATGATGTCAGGATCAATATCAAATTCTTCCAATGACTCTTTAATACGAATACCAAAAGTTGGAATGACTCTTGGTTTTCTAACAAAAAGGTCCACATACCGAGGGTAAAAAATAGTATCATAAACAGGGTTATTCGGATTGGCAGCTATTTTGGTTGCAAATTGAAGAGCAAGCTATTCTCTCTTCTGAGGTGAAGAGGGAGCTCATTCGCCTCAACACAAAAACTCTGTGGAGGAGAGGTTCTAAAGGCTCCAAGAGAAAGCCTCAAAACTTGGTTTTGAATAGGATCCAGCAAGGAGATATAAGATGTATATGCTGCTCTGCAAATAAAACATCCATAGTCTAGCTTTGAACGAACAAGGGCTCTATACAGTCGTAAAGAACTGTACGATCCCCACCCCAGTCAGTGTTGGAAACTACTCTCAACAAATTCAGAGCCTTGACACACTTTCTTCAGGCCCTTGATATGAGGGACAAATGTCAATTTTGAATTGAGTAAAATGCCAAGGAACTTTGTTTCCTTTTTTACAGGAATTGGGTTATCATAAAGTACTAAGTAGGGATCTGGATGAAGACCTCTTCTACGACAAAAATGGACACAAACAGTCTTTGATTGGGAGAATTTAAAACCATTATTATCACTTGAAGAGACAGCAGCACATGGCTTTGATCTTGAAAATCGGACAAAATACACCAGTTGATAAATCAATAACCAGTTATGCTGTGAACTCCTATGAAAAGGTCATTTGTTGGTAAACTGAACACTGTCAGTGTAATGTCAGTGTATTGTCAGATGATGACACTTAACTTGTCATTTATTGATAAAAAACGATAAATCAATCTTGGCAGTGTATTATCAGTTATACTAACATAAAGAATAATAATGTCAGTGTATTGTCAGTGTATCGTTAGATGATGACAATAGACTGGCAATATCGCCAGTGTATTGTCAGTCATGGACATTTTCTCATCAGTCTATTGTCATTTTGTTGTCAGATATGAGGTTGTGTTGTCAGTGTGTTGCCAGTGTGTTGTCAGAAAACTGTTTTAGAAGGGTGGTATGCAGCAGTGACCTATGGCACTCCATCCCTGCAAAAATCAGTATTTCCCATTAATGGGAATTGATTTCCCATTACCGGGAATTGATTTCCCATTAATGGGAAATGATTTCCCATTAATGTAATTGATTTCCCATTAATGGGAATGAATGAATGAATGATTTCTTAAAGGCACATCGGCGCACAAAGGCCATTTAGTGCCATAAAAATTGTGTAAAACAATGGTCCTTTGTTATTGTTGAAAACAATAACAAAGCAATAGATGAATAAAAATGATCACAAAACAATGAACAACTTCAAAATATAATTTCCGCATAACAGGTTGTTTCAAAAGAAACTACAAAATCTTAAAAGGTTTTACAATCGGTAAAACAGACCAATCTCATGTAAATAAGATAAAATGCTGTCTGGGGGAACCTTTTCAAAGAGTTCCCTAAAGCTATTTACACTAAAATGTCTATTTCTAGATTCAATAAAATCAACACACTCAAATAAAATATGCTTGACAGTCAATTGACAATCACAGGCTATACATTGTGGAGGATCTTCCCCTTTCAAAAGGAAGCAATGAGTCAAATGAGTGTGACCAATTCGAATTCTTGCTAAAACACTCTCCTCACGTCTAATGATTCGAGAACCTCCAGGCCAAAGACCCAGCTGAGGATGAATCTCATGTAGTTTGTTGTTTGCTGCCTCATCCCACTGAGACTGCCATTTGCGTTTTAAAAGGATATTGATGTGCTTTTTAAAATCACCATAAGGAATGGGAACATTTGTGACTCTTTTCGAAAGACCAGCTTTGGCAGCAGTATCTGCCTTTTCATTTCCTATGATGCCAACGTGACTGGGAATCCAGTAAAATAAAATTCTTTTATCTTGGTACTGTACTAGCCAGTTGAGGCGTTCCAGTATGTAAAGGACAAGAGGATGTGTCCAGTCTTGGCCCGAAATGGCCTGAAGAGCAGACTTTGAATCTGAGAAAATAATAAAATTCCTTTCATCATCATCTGCCGTCTCCACCTTATCAAGAGCTAGATAGAGAGCATGCAACTCGGCAGAAAATATAGAGGACTTATCTGGAAGACGTTCAATGGAAGAATAATTATCAATGACTGCTGCTGCTGCAGCCTTGTCATCTGCAACAGAGCCATCAGTGTAGATGAAATCATAGTCTCGAAAAACATCCTTCACCTCATTGTGCAAACTTATGTAATGAGAAGGATCCGTTTGATCCTTCTTGGCATACGAGAGAGTGAGGTTGACCATAGCAGTTGGATATGTCCATGGAGGAGTTTCAGGAAATTCAAATTTTGCGATGATGTCAGGATCAAAATCTAACTCTTCCAATGATTCCTTAATACGAATACCAAAAGTTGGAATGACTCTTGGTTTTCTAGCAAAAAGGTCCACATATCGAGGGTTAAAAATAGTTTCGTAAACAGGGTTATTTGGGTTGGCAGCTATTTTAGTTGCAAATTGGAGAGCAAGCTTTTCTCTTCTGATGTGAAGAGGGAGCTCATTCGCCTCAACACAAAGACTATCTGCAGGAGAGGTTCTAAAGGCTCCAAGACAAAGCCTCAAACCCTGGTTTTGAATAGGATCCAGCAAAGAGATATAAGATTTACATGCTGCTCCATAAATAAAACATCCATAGTCTAGCTTCGACCGAACAAGGGCTCTATACAGTCGTAAAAGAACTATACGATCCCCACCCCAGTCGGTACTGGAAACAACACGCAACAAATTCAAAGCCTTGACACACTTTTTCTTCAGGCCCTTGATATGAGGGACAAATGTCAATTTTGAATCAAGTAAAATGCCAAGGAACTTTGTTTCCTTCTTTACAGGAATGGGGTTATCATAAAGTACCAAGCAGGGATCTGGATGAAGACCCCTCCTTCGACAAAAATGGACACAAACAGTCTTTGATTGGGAGAATTTAAAACCATTATTGTCAGCCCAATCTTCTATTCTATTTAGATGAAGTTGGAGCTGTCTTTCTATAGCGTGCATATGTTTTGATCTATATGAGACACCAAAGTCATCCACAAATAAAGAATTGTCAACACCATTTCTTATACAGCTGGTGATGCTGTTGATTTTGACTATAAAAAGGGTGACAGATAAAATGCTCCCCTGGGGAACTCCCATTTCTTGATCATAAAAGTCAGAGAGGGATGTCCCCACTCTGACTCGAAATTTCCTCTCAGATAAAAAGTTTTGTATAAAAAGGTGCAAACGTCCCCTGAGGTCCATATCATGTAAATTTTTCATAATGCCATATTTCCAAGTAGTGTCATATGCCTTTTCTAGGTCAAAAAAGATAGACACCACATGTTCCCCATTTAAAAATCCCTCTCTTACAAATGTCTCAAATCGCACAAGATGATCCATTGTGCTTCGCGTTTTCCGGAAGCCACTTTGGGCTTCCGTGATAAGTGAAGAAGATTCAAGATACCAAACAAGACGATCGTTTATCATTCGTTCCATGGTCTTACATGATTTCCCATTAACGGGAATTGAATTCCCATTAAAGGGAAATCAATTCCCATTAATGGGAAATCATTTCCCATTAATGGGAATTCATTTGCCATTAATGGGAAATAAGATTGATTTCCCATAAATGGGAAATCACATACCTGTGCACCCCTTACCAACGCTGTCGTTAGGGCGTGTGTGAATACTTTGGAGTTTACCCATATGGGGTGCCGCTTGTAACATCTATAATTCTGTTGATATCTTACACTTCTGTCTACAAAATTGCAAGCTTACAATTCTGTTGCAGTATCTTCCATTGATTACAGATGGCGTTATCTTTATAGACTGGTTAAACCAATCTGGTCTATCTAGTGTAGAACACACAATGTACACGTCTGTTTATAAATAGCGTACATAGTGTGTGGTTCCGCTTCGCAATATACAGAAACGCTGTACTTTTTTTCTGTACTTTGGCGCTGTCAGCGGCAGCTACCGTCGCTAACTTAAAGATACGCTATCATGATGTGAAAACTCCCCAATTTGCTATATTTGGGATATGCGTCATATGTGTGTTCGACAGTATACGGTTTACCGCCACTATCACCCATATTCTATATAGCATAATAACGGTATTTGTCAACGGAATTTAGCGAAACTTTGTGCGATTGTAGCCACGGATGTCTGCTTTAGGGAAATCTGAATTTTATTAAGATTTTACCTTGCATTGCTGCATTGCATTCCGTATATTGGAACCAAACTAAAACAAAACTAAGCATGTTATATTGGCAGGCACGTGGCATCAGCGTGAGGTCACGTGGGAAGAAGGACCAATCAGGGCTCTCGTATCATTTACATTACAGAGAAACCTGATTGCCAACATCAACTGAACATGTGCAGAGCACAAATATGACACTGGTTGAGGCTAACCTGTTCAGGTTGACCTGCTGGTTTCATATCCACTTGTTTTTATTTATTTAGTATGTATTATGTATGTATTGTATTTTCTGGTCCTGGCGATGGGACAGATATAAGGCAGCACGTTGATTTTGCCACTGATAAATCATTTTATAGCCCGGTACATAAGGCCGCACATTTATCGTCATAATATCGACCGCTAAGGTCAAGGTCATTTAGCGAGTGGCGCCAAAAACTAGCATAGCTTATCATGCATAGCTAATGCCGGAAATACTTTTTAAGTACTGTACTGCCTTAATATTCCGTGCTTAAATAGTACGGATCTCTTAAAATCAAAAAAGTCCGGTGTTTAAATAGTCCGGATTCGATCCGCTTATGCAGCGACATCTGCCGATCATGACGCAAACTATTTTTTGTCAAGTGAACCGTCGCGGCGGCGACGTGACCAAGCTCGAACTTGTCTGCATTTCATCATTAGATTACATCAGGGAGCTTCCATATGATAGAAGCTCGCTGATTGCAGTCAAAATGTTCAAGCTGCCTGCCACATCAGGCGAGAACAACTCAACTGGTTGCCATTAGCAACCAGGTAAGACAATTTAAAGAAATGAATGTCACAAACACTCATGACGGCTTCATATTCAGGAAGCACTCAAACAAAGGAATGGGAAAGGGATGGGTTAAAATGGCCAAAAAAGAGCTGAAATATTTCATTTAATTATATTAGCAAAGTTAAAGGGTTAAAAAAGGCATTAGAGAGATGAATTGATAATTAGAGAGTTAATTCTGCATATATGACGCCTGTGAAGGTGATAGTGGCGCATCCTATTGACTGACAGTGAAACTAACGGACAAAGGGACGAGCGTAGCTCCCCTTCTATTTTTTTTGCATTACATTTTTGTCCGTTTTTAATCATTCCGGATTCTTCCAAATGGAAAAATCCGGAATGTTTTTACACACGGACTATTAAGGCAGTGTACAGTACTACTTTTTGTAACTCTCATCTGCAGGAGATACAAATGATTTCCTATTAATGGGAAATAAGAACTAATTCCCATTAATGGGAATTCATTTCCCATTAATGGGAAATGAATTCCCATTAATGGGAAATGAATTCCCATTAATGGGAAATGAATTCCCATAAATGGAAAATCATTTCCTATTAATGGGAAATAGAATGATTTCCCATTAATGGGAATTCATTTCCCATTAATGGGAATTAATTCTTATTTCCCATTAATGGGTAATGAATTCCCATTAATAGGAAATGATTTCCCATTAATGGGAATTCATTTCCCATTAGTGGGAATTCAGATTTAGCATTAATGGGAATTCATTTCACATTAATGGGAATTAATTCTTATTTCCCATTAATTGGAAATGAATTCCCATTATTGGGAAATGATTTCCCATTAATTGGAAATGAATTCCCATTAATGGGATATGATTTCCCATTATTGGGAAATGAATTCCCATTAATGGAAAATGCCGATTTTTTGCAGGGATGGAGTACCATAGTGACCGGTCTTTCAAGTATTGGTAAATTAGTTAAGGTTAATAACGCCCATTACAGTTTGTGCGGCCTGGAATAACCAATGCAAATAACAAATGCATGTCTGTAACATATAACCATTTAACCTAGTTTGTTTGTATTGAATGTACAGTTTGCTTGCCTGGCATGTGTATTAACTCCTTCGCTACACGAAGCGCTATTTGTCGCTCTGCGTGTGCATCGGCCTATCCCAAGGAGCGCCTAATGACACTCACTCGGCAGATGCGCCTGTCATGCGTTGCCGTTTTTGCAACAATTGTTGCCAACCTCCTGGGGCATAAGGGCCAAACTAGGTCAGAGGGCCTATGGCTTCGATAATTAAAGAGTTAGTGTGCTTATCATAACAGTATCTTTTTTTTCATAATTTGTTAACATATTATCTAGCAATCTCCATTTCATTTGCCTGCCTTGCCCTGCCTTTATGGAATGTTTAGATAAGTCTCGATATTGATCTAGTGTATATGTGATAGTTTATGATATGTATGATAACTAAAATTTATTTTAATTTTATTTTCAGTGTTCGCAGTGAGCACAAAGTGAGTGTACTACAAGCGAAGAAAAGTTACCAAATGTGAAGGCCAGCGGTATGTTTACACCAAGGTTATAGTTAGTGGTCCAACGATTAATTGAAAACTTAGGCATTTGATCGTGACAAAGCCAACACAACTCGTTCGACAGATATTTGACATAATCGATTATGCTCAAATGTCTGTAACTCGCCTAATATGTAAAACAACAAAATTCTATATTCGCCTTTAACCCAGCCAAAGTCTGGGTGAAAATCATGAATATTTTCCCTTTTGTCTTTAGTTTCAATGTCAGTTGCAAGTCACGGGCGGGGTTGGTGCACCGATTCTCAATTGCCGCAGCACAACTTAGTTTTAAATTGTTCGCCTTAAAATTAGGTCAATGTGGCCGGAAAAATTTGAACAGAATCGAGTAAGCATTAAATTATTTTTCAATTAATCAATACAAAAAATCTCTTCGCATCCAAACCTTAGTTATAGTATGGGTTCAAAAGCTGGTTGGACTCAGTTGGCAATTTTATAATTTTAGAGGCGTCCTCTTTTCAAATGTTACCGCAATCTCAGTTTATCGTACCGAATTAAAAAAAATATATAATCATTGATCGAATCGACATATTTTCTTAAACAGCTAGGAACAAGATACGCCAACAACGTCATCCACCCACTGGTGGAGGAGCAGCAAGTGATGCTCTGACAACTGCAGAGGAATCATACGTTAGACACCATGGAGATATGGAAAATGTGGTTAGGATTCCAGGGGCGTTTGAAAGTGGGAGTCTGCAGTGATACTCATGCAGGTAACCAGTGCTGGGAATCATTGGAAAGATTCAAAGTAATTAATCATTTAAATTTTCGATCGAGTATTATGAATGTTAATATGCTGTCTTGCCAGTGTCCGATATATGGCCGATTACACTCAAATTTTAAAAAGTAAATGGTCATGAACTAATAGTTGATGCTAAGTACAAGTATCTTTTAATTTTATGAATGTTATGCATGGTAAATAAGGTCCATGTTGAATGAAAACTTTGACCATGTAAGCAGGTAAATTAATCCGAAATTTTGGACATATTCCATGTCAGTTGCAAGTCACGGAGTTTGTGCACCGATTTCCAATTGCTGCAGCATAACTTAGTTTTAAATCATTCGCCTTAAAATTAGGTCAATGTGGCCTGAAAAATTTGAAAAGAATTGAGTAAGCGTTAGTTTTTTTTTTGATTAATCAATACAAAAAATCTCTTCGCACCCGAACTCTAGTTATAGCATGGGTTCAAAAGCTGGTTGGACTCAGTTGGCAATTTTATAATTCTAGAGGTGTCCTTTTGTCAAAGGATACTGCAATATACTCAGTTTATCGTACCGAATACATCTTTTAGAAAATATATATTCATTTATTGAATCGACAAATTTTCTTAAACACCTAGGAACAAGGTATGTCAACAACGGCATCCACCCACTGGTGGAGGAGCAGCAAGTGATCCTCTGACAACTGCAGAGGAATCTTACGTTCGACATCACGGAGATATGGAAAATGTGGTTGGGATTCCAGGGGCGTGTGAAAGTGGGAGTGTCTGCAGTGATACTCATGCAGGTAACTAGTGCTGGGAATCGTTGGTAAATTTCAAACCAATTAACCGTTTAAATTTTCGATCGATTATTGTGAATGTTATTAATATGCTGTCTTGCCAGTGTCCGATATATGGCCAACTACCCTCAAATCGTAAAAAGTAAATGGTCATGAACTCATAGTTGATACTTAGTACAAGTATCTTTTAATTTTATGGATGTTATGCATGGTGAATAAGGTCCATGTTGAATGAAAATTTGACCATGTAAGCAGGTAAATTAATCCGAAATTTTGGACATATTCCATGTCAGTTGCAAGTCACGGGATTGGTGCACCGATTTCCAATTGCTGCAGCATAACTTAGTTTTAAATCATTCGCCTTAAAATTAGGTCAATGTGGCCTGAAAATTTTGAAAAGAATTGAGTAAGCGTTCATTTTTTTTTTGATTAATCAATACAAAAAATCTCTTCGCATCCGAACCCTAGTTATAGCATGGGTTCAAAAGCTGGTTGGACTCAGTTGGCAATTTTATAATTCTAGAGGTGTCCTTTTGTCAAAGTATACTGCAATATACTCAGTTTATCGTACCGAATACATCTTTTAGAAAATATATAATCATTTATCGAATCGACAAATTTTCTTAAACACCTAGGAACAAGGTATGTCAACAACGGCATCCACCCACTGGTGGAGGAGCAGCAAGTGATCCTCTGACAACTGCAGAGGAATCATACGTTAGACACCATGGAGATATGGAAAATGTGGTTGGGATTCCAGGGGCGTGTGAAAGTGGGAGTGTCTGCAGTGATACTCATGCAGGTAACTAGTGCTGGGAATCGTTGGTAAATTTCAAACCAATTAATCGCTTAAATTTTCGATTGATTATTATGAATGTTATTAATATGCTGTCTTGCCAGTGTCCGATATATGGCCGACTACCCTCAAATCTTAAAAAGTAAATGGTCATGAACTCATAGTTGATGCTTAGTACAAGTATCTTTTAAATTTATGGATGTTATCCATGGTAAATAAAGTCCATGTTGAATGAAAACTTTGACCATGTAAGCAGGTAAAATAATCAGAAATTTTGGACATTTTGTCTTCATGATTAATTAACCAAAAGTCTTGGCAAAAGGAATGAGTAATTGATTTGTGTTGATTAATTGTCCCAGCACTAAGTAACCCTATGAATGTAAGAAACCTTAAATGTACAAATAGTACTAGGGGTCAGACGATTAATTGAAAACTTGAGCATTTGATCATGGCGATGCCAGATCAAATCGTTCGACAGTCATTTGATATACACCACCCTTACCAAAAAAGTTTCTGACAACACAATGACAACAGACTGACAACAAACTGACAATAGACTGACGACACACTGACAACACAACCTCACATCTGACAACACACTGACAATAGACTGACAACAGACTGACGAGAAAATCTTCCTTTCTGACGATACACTGGCAACATTGTCAGTCTATTGTCAGCATCTGACAATACACTGCGTCAATGCGTCAAAAGCCGAAACCCTAATGGGCAGAGCTTTGGACACCTTCGTCACCAAAGAAGAGCAAAGAACATCAAGTGCCAGGGGGAATGGTAAATTCCAGCAAGTCAACAAAAAAGTACTGGATGCCTGTCTAAGTAAGTATCAATTGTTTGTGTTCTCAATTATATCTTATTGTTATATTTGTGATCATGAAACACTGGTCTGGAATATAGAGAAAATAAAAGAACTTATAGGAAAGCTAAATTAGTTTTATGTTTTCGGAATTCAGGTTTATCAGGTCTGATTTTTAGTTTGTATTACATGTTCTTAATCAAAAATACAACAGGCACCAACATAAGTTTCAGAAGTAACTTTCCATGCCGGGATAGTAGTTTAAAGTATTTTAGAATGACATGTATTATTGATAATGGATATAATGATTTAAACACCATTTTCATTTAAATTTTGTTAAATTGATAGCATATTTCTGTGTATTTGTGCCATATCCTCTACGAAAATTATGTAGTGCCCATTCGGGCATGTTCATTCTAGTTTGCACTTGCCCAAAAGCTCTTTTTTCAAAAAATTACTTGCCAGGGCAAGCGGGCAAGTACTTAAGTCGGTCCCTGTACAATATGGAAAATGTCTGTCAATCATTGATTTAAATCTCTTTTTTACTTACAGGGTTTGTGCAGAAAGAATTCGACGTAAGTGAGTCGAGTCTCATCAAGGTCGATAAATGTGCTCACAGGCGTAGAGGGAGACGACCAGGACAGTACAGCCAGGAGAAATACAAAATGCAAAAAAAAAAGATGGGAGGAAAGAAAGGCGAGGAGGGAGGCCAGGAGGGCAGCGAAAAAGAAGGAGAATGCCACAGCAAAATGACTTTGAGCAAAATAAATTGTGCCAAGTTTTGGCTTGTTAATTTTTAAGACCGTTCCACCTCCAGATCATAAAAGGCTGACTTTATGCAGGCTGAAAATCATGAGCCTGTGATTTTAAAACTCGATCTAAGCATGCAAGTTTTGTTATTCTGATTGGATTTTAATAAAAATCTGTATAATCACATCATCATTATTATTGTTATTATTATTAGACTAATTCTTTTATCTATTGTCAGTTGAAACTGTACTGTCTCATTAAATAACTTTTTAAAAGTTGAAACTGTTTTGCCAGTGTGTTGTCAGTTGATCTGATAATACACAGTGACATCAGACTGGATGTGGCTGGAGTTCCAGTCTGATGTCAGTCTATCGTCAGTTGGATCTAAATTGTCAGTCTATTGTCAGTTGAAAAACTAATTGTTGTCAGTGTGTTGTCAGGTGATCTGACAATACACTGACAATTCAGACTGACGTGTGCCAATTCGTCTGAATTTGTCTGAGTCTATCGTCAGTTGGATCTATTATTGCCAGTCTATTGTCAGTGTGTTATCAGGTGATCTGACAATACACTGACAAGACTGACAATACACTGACATCAGACGGGATGTGGCCAATTCCAGTCTGATGTCAGTCTATTGTCAGTCTATCGCAGTTGGATCTATATTGCCAGTCTATTGTCAGTTGAGAAACTATGTTGTCAGTGTATTGTCAGGTGATCTGACAATACACTGACAACACTGACATCAGACTGGATGTGGCCAATTCCAGTCTGATGTCAGTCTATTGTCATTCTATCGTCAGTTAAATCAGCGCTGCTACTCTATTGTCAGTCTATTGTCAGGTGAAGCTGTGTTGTCAGTTTAAGCAAGTAGTTAATATATTGTAAGTGCAGCAGTAATATTATGATGCAGTTCAGACTGACTGTCTGTCAGCAGGATGTATATTTAAATTAATGATTTACTGAATGGATTCCTAGTGAGGAAGTAAAGTCTAAACAGCAAAAAGATCCTGGTGAATTATTCTCAATTATGATTTAATTATCGATGAAGAAAAAAGAAAATAATCAGTTGATATTGACATAAATTTATTTGGACTGTCAGTTAATAATTTTAAGTGAATTTAAGACCATTTGGGTCAGTCAGTCAGTCAATATTTTAGGGCATTGAGACATTGACATTTGAGGTGTCTGCCGGAGTGACTGCGAGTGTGACAAATTTATTATTAAAAATCAGCAATGTGCCCGGACTCAGAGACGGGCCCGCTTCATTTTTCATTTACATGTCATAATTGACCACTGACAATAAGCTGGTAATACACTGATATTGCACTGGTTTCATATTGCCAGCCTATTGCCAGGTCTGACAATAGACGACCAACACACTGACATCACACTAACAATACACTGACAATACACTGACATTACACTGACAACACATGATAATTTCGTAAGGGCATTATGCTCAAATGTCTGTAACTTGCCCAATACATATAGCACCAGTAAGAACTAGGGCCACTTGAATTATTTTGCAAAAAAATGAAAGATATGAGCCACCCTTGTTGAATCACTGTTTGCTACTTCACAAAATATGGACAACTATTACCGTTGTCATCATTTAAATAAAACATGGGCCATCCCCAGCCCATTGATATTTTGCTCTTGTTAAGAATTGTCCCAAATTACTGAAAACTATACTATTACTGAAAACTGAGTACTATATGACATTTAACTTTTACGATACAATACAATATTCCTAATTGATAGATATAGGTATCGTATTTAGTACCGGTACCAATCCCTTTGCTTTATTCAACAGTTATTTCCAAAAGCGTCAATGGATAATGAAATAAAAAACTATTTAGAAATAAAAAAATGTTTGATTCTATTGCGTTATTCAGAATATGATGTGACGAATGTGACGGAATCATCACAGGCACGTCTGCCTTACATCGCAGACGAAGCCGCCATCATACATATTCCATCAGTTGCCCACCGGTCGGTTTCTACAAAACATTTGAATGGGCCAGTAAAAGTATGTTTACTTGCCCAGAAAGTCTACTAAATATTCTGACCACTTTAATTTAGTAAGCATCAGATTCAGTTTCATATTTCTTCTACATTAGATTATAGCCATCACAATTCATAAATTTAGCACAATTAACTCCCAGCGGGCAAATGTACGTACATTGTACGTACAAGCCCGTACATATGGATTTGGTACGGATAACATTCAGAATGAAAGTTCTTTGGACGTACGGGTTCGTACGTACAATGTACGTACATAGCCGTACGTACAATGTACGTACATAGCCGTACGTACAATGTACGTACATAGCTGTACGTACGGTCCAATACCAAAACTGATTCAAAGTAGGAGTTTTTACATTACATACAAGGAAATTCTGAAATGAATCTCACATAGGATTTCCCTAACATCATTTGTAATAAGTACAAATAAGTAGGGATTCCTTAATCAGTGTTCCCCTTGAAGGAGTATTCTGTTCAAGTATATACCATTTCTGAATCTGAACTTAACTTATACCATTTGATTCTGCACTAAATCATGCCATGTGACCTACATTCAGTTTCAAGGCTTTATAATCAATTCTCTTGCTCAAACATGGTTATTGGTATTGTAGACACTTAGGGAATAATTTTAAGAGAATTCTCAAACAATTTGAAATGGAGATTGCCATAACTATCTACCTGCTTTTCTCAAAAAAAGGTCATTTTCTGTATTTACTATATCTAGGTCGTTTACGTACAATATACGTACGTACATTGTACATGTACGTACATACCCTTACGTACATTGTACGTACAGACCCGTATGTACATCTAAGTGTGAACCAGAACTGTACGCAGATTGATTTTTGATAGTTAGGGGAAAATCTATCTGAACCTAAACCGTATGTAATCCGAATGTTCCGCTTTGGTACCTGTACGGTGCGAACCTAAACCGTACATACAATGTACGTACATTGTACATACAGTGCCCGCTGGGCTATAAATGTTCAGTTATGAAATGGCTGTTGGCTACCATTTTGGTTATCAAAGTGATATGGACCACTTTCTGGTGGACCACTAGACAATTCATTTAGCACTGAGCATAGTAGAGTGTGATAAGTTTAAGATATAAATCTACGTCGCTGTGCTGATATTTTTACATACTTTAAATTTGCAGGTCTGTCAATTGCGCAGAGGTCTGCGCTGATGAAGGAAATTAGGCCAGCACCTAAGAAAAAGACAAAGGTTCAGCAACAGCGCGACTTTAATATGGAGGCAACGCGCGCTGAAATCCGAAATGCCTCGCTCCTTAGGAAGAAGACTATTTTGGAGATTAGAGTGCTGAAAACTAAGATTCAGAAGGACAAAATGAAAATGAGATGCATGGAGAAATCCATTGCTAAGATGGACAAAGAAATGTAAGGTTAATCAGGAAATAATTATAAAAAATTATTGTTGACATATACATAGATTGTTTACTAGTTACACATTAAATTAAAGTCAATTTACATTATATTCAATAATAATTGCCTTATTTACAAAATACAATTTTATAGCAGATATTTTTAGTTACAAATTATACTATTTCCACTTGTATTTATGGCATATCTGCAGGGAGGCGAAAAACAGCCTCTGCAATGGCATCCCTAACCATCCGCCCCTGAGTGTGCTTTGGACATAAGTATTCTTAGCATTGGAAGGGTTAGGACCAGGCTGGAGAAAACAGAGCATACCTATTTGATGCAAACAAAGTATATCAGTTGATACCCTGCAGTGACTCGCAACCAGGGTCATGTACAAAGACAGGACACTGGTTGAGGCTAGCCTGTTCAGATTGACCGGCTGGTTTCAAATCTTACTCATACCAGGAGTAACTGATCCAGCATCAGCGTGAGGTCACTTGGGAACAAGGACCATTGGGACCTCTCCTGGCAGCTTTTTTAGAAACCCAAGACTTTGGGAGGTCTGATGCATCTCACAGTCCCTAACCTGCAACCCTTAGCTGTGAGATGCATCCGACCGCCCTTGACCTTGGGTTTGTTTATTTCAGGTACCTAAAAGTTAATGGTGAGCCCTGTTAACAATAACATATGATGATATGTGTAAGAAATCCATATCTCAGTTTTTTGGCCCCATCACTGATAAATTTTGAATACAAGTATGTCACAAAATAATTGTGTAGAATATTTGGCCTCTCCAGAGTCCCAGCTTTCTTAAAAAATATACTTTAATCTGGTTTTCATATAGGTATTGGTCAATCTTAGCATGGAAATCTTACTTATAGTTATAAAGAACGAAGGTCCCAACCCAAGCCCACTCAACTTAGTACAGCAAAATCATATTCAAGAATGGCCTAAAAAACAATACACTAAATAGCAAATTGGCCCTACGAGTTAGCCTACCCCATCCCCCGATTCGATTTGCCCCCTTATACTTCTATTTGGGCAGAAACATTTAATACAAAACAGTGAATTTTATTACCAGTTAAGCAGAAATCCGTAACAGCAGACGACGTGACTGACATGACTCGACAAGGTCAAGGTCAGCTGTAATTAGAAAATGACACGCTATCTAGCGGTAGGCGCAGAAAAAAAAGATCAAACGAGGTCAAAGAAGACAGCAGGCACTGCTGGTGCTGCCAGGCACTAGCGGTCGCTTGAGATGCCAGCATGCCCGTCTGTCTATGCCTCCGGACGCGCGGGTGGTGATCGCCTGCCTGGGCATGATATTTGCCCGGATGTCCCACACGTTTAGTTACGGAATTAATTGTCCGTACTGTATATCTTGCTATTGCTCTTCCTTAAACATTGATGTCACTTAATGTTGCAATCAACCTGGGAGATGTCCTAAAGTGGATGACGGGTCCAATGATTATACCAGTCCATACATAGGACTATCGTACAAAATCAAAATATCTTTTGATAAGACAAGGTGCCTTTCATACGTAAATACATGTGTTACTAGCATGGTTAGACCAATCACACGTGAAACAAAGCATGGTTTGATCATAAGTTTCTAAGGATTTGGTGTGGTTTAATGACAGGATGATGCTTTTGGGGAAACCCCGAATGTCGGTCCAGAGTAACTGATCTGGCATCATGCAGCGTGAGGTCACTTGGGAACAAGGACCATTGAGACAACCATTGAGATCTCTCCTGGCAGCCATGTTAGATACGCAAGGCCTCGGGAGGTCTGATGCATCTCACAGTCCCTAGCCTGCATCTCTTAGCTGTGAGATGCATCCGACCACCCCTGACCTTGGGTTGTACATTTCAGGTACATAAAAGTTAATGGTGAGCCCTGTTAACAATAACATATGATGATATGTGTAAGAAATCCATTTCTCCCACTCTGAGGTGTATTTTACAGTTAAGGATTTGTGGTCTCCAATGGGTGTTCTTCAACGGGGTCAAAAGGTCAAACTAATGTAATTGTCCAATCAGATCCCTCAATTTCAATCAAGAGGTCACTGCTGCTGGGTCAAAGGTAGACCTAACAATGGTGCGCGTGCATTCGAACAAGCGTCACGTACGTGATCTGGCGCCAGTTTCTAAGGAAAACAAACGATGCACGTCGCAACAAATGCGTATTACCATTGTTGAAATAGTGCACAGGCGACCTTTGGCTGACCTAGTTTATCAAGCTAACCTCACGGTAAAGCGTGTAAATTTCTCCTTTTCATCGTGGGAGAAACAGGTTCTATCACTCGTGGATGGAAAGAGGAGGAATCTTGCACTCGTGAGTGATTTTGTGTCTTGGGACTCGGCAAGCCTCGTCCCAAGACACAAAATCACTCACGAGTGCAAGATTCCTCCTCTTTCCATCCACGAGAGATGGAACCTCTATATCTCAGTATATAGCAGCTACGTCTAACTTTCACCAGTAGTTGCTTGGCGATATTTGTCGTTTAGACATCTAGGCGTTATGACATGTATAAAGGCAAATGATATTATGAATTCCTTTTTTTTTAAATTATTTTCATGAAAATTTTCAGCTAATTGAAATGTGGTCGCAAAGGATAACATCAAGAATGTGTTTCTCTATTGTGAATACTTGTGTGAGCGTGAGACAGTCACTATTCTTTAGTGGAAACATATCTATGTATCCTAGCTTCCCTCATGTAGGTACACTCTTGAAAAAGTGATGACCCAAGGTTGTTTCAAAAGAAACTATAATTTCTGAAAGGTCTTACATTAAAGGTGATCTGAAGCCCTTTAGCCTTTTAAGTTTCACTACAACTACAGCAATAGTATAGCCTTCATCCACAAGATCATGTGTAATCAAGACTGACACTATAAGCAAATTAGGCTGCATATGCATAGTACTGCAGCTGCATGTTAAATAATTCCACATTCATGAAAACTAGCACAGTTCTAGTTTATAGTATGCAGATTGATATTAAACTAGATATTGCTGCCATGGCAACAGGTGGCCATCTTGGATACCAAATGTGCTACCACTGAAATATATTTTCATATCTTTATACCAACAAAGGCAAATCTTCCTTGGAGGTGGGTTCAATGATGGCTTTCTTGTAAAAGTGGTAGAACAGACAGGTGTGAGAATGACTGAGGAGTTGTTCTCCACACAAGAAGCAGACACGTGTTTGGTGAGCACTACAAGGAATTGGCAGAGCTATATCTAACCACAGAATTATTATTCGTAGTGATGACACATATGTATTAATTCTCTGCATTTACTACTTTGCCAACAGGGAGTACTTTATCCCAGTTCACCAAATAGTTAATCAGATTGGGATCACAGCATCAAAGGCCCTACTTGCAGCACATGCCCAACTGGTTATGACACCACAACTGCCTTGTTCAAGATAGGCCAAAAATCTTCTACACAAAACTGAGGAAAAATGTTTCCTCTCTACAAGAATTATTCAAACTTGGTAACATGCCTACACAGAATGCCATCAATGTTGCATCAACCACTGACAAGCCAGCAGCCATGCTTCCACCAACAGAAAATGCATTCAATCAGCATGTGCTTTGAGTGCAATACCAGACTGCCATCTAATGCCACAGCCATGAGTCTGAATCAGACCTATTGTATTCTGTTGGTCACGAGAGAGGATGGTCACCTTGACCCAATCTTCCAAGAGCAGGAGGCAGCTCCTCTTGAAGTTAGGAATATCACACACATGTATTGCACGGATCAAGACTGCAGTGGCACAAAAGACTTTCCTGTATAGAGATATGTCCCTGCTTTGATAACTGCTTCTCTAATTTACCTACCATGAAATATACACAAGACAGTGATGATGATGATGATGAACAACGTCCTGATGATGAAGCTTAATGGGAAAATTCTCTTCTCTCACGCTACGAATATGTCATCAAGATTATTTCGAGCAGACAGCCTAGCCAGGTTTGCGGATGACATCAGGTATGGCATACTTTCTATAACATTGGTATTGTGGCCATGCTGTTTGGGACTAATAACCTTGAGAAATATAGTAACAAAGAAATGCTGACACGCTATTGGAAGCTAAAACCATGAGACATAAATCGACATATGGAAAAAATGTGTTGCTTTAGGCATTTAGTGCTTGCCTTAAGAGTGAAGCAGAGCATATAGGCAAAGTATACCTGAAAAACTTTCTTAAGAAATGGAAACCAAGAGTTGAGCTGTACTGGTATAATGGCCTGAATCTGAATGATGAGGGCGTGAAACGACTGAGGTAAAGAATGATTCGACTGTTTGTCAAATACAAGCAATTTCATGAAATGACTATGTGTTAAGGTGTTGTTGTTAAGCTACACAGCTGGCGGTTGGGTTCTTCTTAAGTCACTGACCTAAGGGCAGTCATAGGTGGGTTCGGCAAGAGCAGGTCCAGTTTCTTAATGGTATATTATATCTTAAAAGTTCCAAAACTTGTTAAACCTGTTGGATGTCTTAAGAGGCACTGGCCTGAGGGTTGTATCTGAACATTTGACACTTTCCAATAAGTAATCAGTAGTTGAAAGAAGTGACTTTCCATGGGGTCCTTGTGCTGTTCAGATACCAGTGACATTTCGAAAACCAATTGAAGCACTGCTATTTCAGGTTGAGGCAAAGAAGGAATTAACTGTTTGTGAAGTACAAGAGACTTCATAGAAGGACACTGCCAGCCAGATATGGCTTAATCTAGGTCATGGAAGAACTGCTATCTATCTTACTTATAACATCATTGGCAAGTGCATGCCCGGTTTCATAATGGATTATCATATCTTAAAAGTTCTAAAACCTGTTGGATATCTTCAAAGGTATGGCAAGCCAAAGTGCCCTACGGGAAGCATTTAGGGAAATCCTTAAATGATTTATGGAAATATTAAAATAAATGAATTATTGAATTTAACAGATGATTTATGGAATTCCATAAATGAGTAACGTAATTCCAAAAGTAACAAATAAATTAATTGAATTCATAAATCATTTATGGAATTCAATAAATGTCATGCAATTATGGAATTAATTGAATTGATTGAATTCCATTAATAATTTTTGGAATTCCATCAATCATTTTTGGAATTCCATTGGTCATTTATGGAAATTCCATAATTGTACCCATTTATGGAATTCCATAATCAATTTTGGAATTCCATAAATCATTTAAGGAATTCCCTTATTGCTTGACTTTTATGGAATTCAATAATTCATTAATGGAATTCGATAATTCATTTATAGAATTCCATAAATCATTTATGGACATACATAATTATGCAAATTTATAGAATTCCATAAATCACTCATGACAGCTACTGCAGAATCAGAGTACCTTTTGATTATTTGAATTTTTCTGACATTCGGATATTGAAAAAATTAACAAACTATTCATTTCTTGAAAAAAGTCAAAAGATTAAAGCAACTTTTCATTATTTAATTATTTTCTACTAATTTGTACCTTTGAAAATGAAAATTCTGAACATTAGCAATCTTCTTTTTCCTAGAAACTATTTACAAATAGAAAAACAAAAAACAAAGCCATAATGCAATTTTCATTCTTTTGAAACAGATTCGAAAATAATAAATAATTCACTTCATGCAATTTCAATTTTGTGATTTTTTGAATTGATTTGAATTTTGTAAAATCAAAACATGATATGACATTTAGTCTCCTGCCACCCCTCTCAACTGAATGGACTGTTACAGCAGCCTAGCTTAGGAACTTTTCCCACCACGGTTGCACATTTCCTTCGGTTCACACATGCATTCTGAACATTTTTCACAGACTGAGCAGTACACATGAATCTGTATTGCTATAATGTTTTTAATAGAGAGGGGATACGAAGAAGAGTGAGGGATAGTGACATGACTATCGACAGGCTGGCTTTGATCTAAGCTAAGAATTTCTCAGTTATAGTCATCAATAGAACAGCATTTCCCACTTGGACCAGTTAAGGGGTTCAATCTCCTTCCTTCCTCTCCCATCTCCTTTTATAATTTTCCAATAATTTGGTATTGAATAAACATACTAGACCATTAAGGAGCATTGTTGGTCACTCCATTGCTTCTATCATCAATAGAGCAGCATTTCCCACTTAGGCCAGTTAGGGGGTTAAATCATTTTTCTTTAAAGAAAAATCATTTTTCTTTAAGGAAAAATAGATTGATTTTTCTTTAAAGAAAAATCAGACATTTCCCTTAAAAGAAAAATCATTTTCCTTTAAAGAAAAATCATTTTTCTTTAAAGAAAAATCCGAAAAATCATTTTTCTTTAAAGAAAAATCAGACATTTTCCTTTAAAGAAAAATCATTTTCCTTTAAAGGAAAATGATTTTTCTTTTAAGGGAAATGTCTGATTTTTCTTTAAAGAAAAATCAATCTATTTTTCCTTAAAGAAAAATGATTTTTCTTTAAAGAAAAATCATTTTTCTTTAAAGAAAAATAAATTTTCTTTAAAGAGAAATCATTTCTCTTTAAAGAAAAAACATTTTTCTTTGAATGGTGATGATTTTTCTTTAATGAAAAATGATTTCTCTTTAAAGAAAATTTATTTTTCTTTAAAGAGAAACAGTGAATAAATGCATTAATGGTAGAGCTGCACTCACCACTCACAAACTCGATTGGCTCAAGCTGAAATGCTGAAATGTTCAAATCGTGAGCTCGTCTATGTTGGGAACACAAACGTAACACAGAGCACCTAACACACATTATTAACATACATAACTGCCTATCCCTGTCATGTCTTCTTTACAATCTCCAATGTATACATTCACATGGTGTTGAGTGTTATACTGACCTCTGTACCTCGTCAGCCCGTTTAAAAATTAAATAAGCATGGCAATGTTAATAAATCTCCGTCAAGAAATATTTATTTTTCAATAGCTTGGCTGGAAAATAAGTATTTCTTTGGAAAATTGGAATGTCCGTGAGCTCATGAGCTCACGAGTCAAACTGGTGGTGAGCTCATGAGTTGATCTCCCTCCGTGAGTGCAGCTCTAATTAATGGCATTCCATACATATGACAGACTCAGTGTCATGCGCAAGTCTGTATGTTATTGACATTTATATATTTGTCCAACTAACTAGTGTGAACTGTCAGTCCTGTCTGTCTAAGTGTAACTCAGCACATGTGTCAGTTTTGGAAGAAGTAAGCCGACTGCTAGAGACGTGTTTGTCCGGCATACACAATGCTAATTACATTGTATATAGCATCGTGGGTCGTGATATTGATCCGCGTTAGCAGAGTTCCCGCGTAAGGAATACAGCCTACATGGTACCCATGGTCCAATACACATACCTGTTATGGGTGGGACTGGGACCATGCATATCGTCCATCTTAGCAAAAAGTCTGGCATACTGTGGTCTGGGGCAGGCGAGTTCGCCTGTACTACAATCCCCCTGCCAAATTCCTCTCTTGATAACCCCTCAGTTTGTAATGATGGACAAAAAATAAATAACAAAGGATACTACACCCCTGCTGCCAAACTGGTGAGCCCGAGTTTATTATAATTGTAAATAGCACAAATCAAGAAAAATAAGTTTGAGTGCCTACTTATGGAATGCCATTAATGCATTTATTCACTATTTCTCTTTAAAGAAAAATCATTTTTTGACTTGGTTCCTTGTCTTGTGCTTTTTTCCTGTTGTTTCAGAATATATCAACTCTTCCAAGATAAAGTGTTTACCACAGAAGGGCCCACGAGAGTGCAACTTTTAAGCTAGGAGATACTCCCGTTGATAAGATAGATAAACTTAACAAAGACATACTTGAGAAAAACTTACAAGTTCAGAACATATTTAGAGTATGAATTGGTCAAAAACAATCGCCCCTTAAATATATATTTTTTGATGTGACCTTGATGAGGCAAAGGGCCTTAGCATAAAAGAGACATACAGACACTATATATCCAAGTTGCATCATTCCTGGATTACATAGCATTTTTGGTTATTTTAGTTTGTCTTATGCATTTTTCCTTTTGTTTCAGAAAGCATAAACTTTTCCAAGAAAAAAAGTGATTACCACAGAAGGGCCCATGAGGGTGCAACTATTAAGCTAGGAGAAACTCCCGTTGATAAGATAGGTAAACTAAACAAAGACATACTTGAGATAAACCTACAAGTTTAGAACATGTTTAGAGCATGAATTTGTCAAAAACAATCGCCCTTATATATTTTTCTTTTGATATGTGACCTTGATGAAGCAAAGGGCCTTAGCATAGGACAGACATACAGATACCATATCCAAGTTGCATCATTCCTGGATTACATAGCATTGGATGCCTTCAATTAAGTGGCAGAACATTGGTATTTGCAAGGTTCATCCCTACAATGGGGGATGACAGCATAGATATTGCCTCCGTGGAACAAAGAAAGTGATTCATGAGAAAATGCGGAGGATGAGATGTTCAGTTAAAATTAATCAGAGGCAAGGTAGGTGCAGCTACAATTGTAAATGGCATTAAGCAGCTGGTGCAGCAGAATCATGCCTGGTAATGGCAATGAATGAATGAATGAATGAATGAATGAATGAATGAATGAGGGCTTAAAGGCACATTCGCACATAAGGCCGTATCTTTTTCTCCATAAAGTGGTCTTTTGCCAGGGTTGAAGAACAATGGCAAAGCATGTGAAAGAAGAAAAAGAGGAAGAGAAAGAGCAGAGCCTTCAAATCCAAAGAGGCGGGACCAAGGGATCTTTTAAATACATGGTATCCATAGAAAGATCCACACTTCTCCCACTCTGAGGTGTGTTTTACAGTTAAGGATTAGTTGTCCTCAATGGGTGTTCTTCAATGGGGTTAAAGGTCAAACTGGTGTAATTGTCCAATCAGATCCCTCAATTTCAATCAATGGGTCACTGCTGCTGGGTCAAAGGTAGACCCAACAATAGCGCGCATGGATTTGAACAAGCGTGACGTACGTGATCTGGCGCCAGTTTCTGGGGAAAAAATGGTGCACGTCACAACAAACGCGTATTACCATTGTTGAACTAGTGCGCGGGTGACCTTTGGCTGACCTAGTTTAGCTAGCTAACTTCACGGTAAAACGTTTCTCCCTTTTTATCGTGGGAGAAACAGGTTCTATCACTCGTGGATGGAAAGAGGAGGAATCTTGCACTCGTGAGTGATTTTGTGTCTTGGGACTCGGCAAGTCTCGTTCCAAGACACGAAATCACTCACTCGTGCAAGATTCCTCCTCTTTCCATCCACTCGTGATGGAACCTCTAAATCCCCATTCTTTTATATGGAGAGCAGGGTGCCACTCCAGCTCAGGGTTCTCCGGGAAGTGCCAGCTCCTATTGCACACCATTGAGCAAGCCAAGAAAGTGTGCGGGGGGACTGCCCCTTGTGGGGTCCTAGGAATGGCAACCTTTTGCAAGGAAAATGGTGGCCTGCACAAATGATTTCACCAGCTCTGTGATGCCTGGGAAGAAAATTGGTGTAGTAATGCAGTTTCAAAAGGACCAGCCATGCTTGCTACCAATGCATTGTATGACACATAGGACTGAGTTATCTTATGGGGATGCCTTTAAAGACAAACTGCGATATGATAAAGCTATTAAAACCCTGCTTGTATCCCTTTCCTACTTTTATGCCAAAAAATCCCCTGAAGAGATCTAAGCCGAATGAATGAATGAATGATTGCTTAAAGGCACAAAGGCAAACAAATGAATGAATGAATGATTGCTTTTAAGGCACACAAAGGCCATTTAGTGCCATAAAAACTGTGTAAAACAATGGTCCTTTGTTATTGTTAAAAACAATAACAAAGCAATAAGTAAAAATATTCACGCAAACCCATCACTGCCCCTCAGGGTGGCAGTCAGGAGCCTAGGAGAAATTCCTTAGGCTCCAGACCATCCAAAGGTTCATCTGATCCTCTCTCTCAAATCCGCAGAGAGAGGTCATTTGAAACAATGGACTGTGAGGATGTACCAAAGCCACACCAACCAAAGGCGAGAGTACACCTCATACCATCAAAATGACACTTTTATTGATTTTATCCAACATATCTCTTTCCTTTCTCCTTTTTCTCACCATGGCTAGTGGCTTTATTATTCAGTGGAACTGTCGAGGACTTGCAGCAAACCGGCAGGAACTTGAACTATTAGCTCAAAAATATAATGCTCCTGTAATTTGTCTCCAAGAGACAAACCTCAAAGATGATCAAATGACTTTAAAAGGTTATGTTGCTCACCATAAATCTGGAAGAATAGATGATATGGATAGAGCACATGGTGGTGTCTCAATATTTATCAAAAGCAATCTACCTCAGAGTGTTGTAGATGTGACCTCACCTTTGCAAGCGATTGTTGTAAAGGTGACTCTCCACACTACAATTACCTTCTGCAATCTTTATATTCCCCCTAGCACTGCACTTCATCTCCGTGACCTTACACACTTAGAAAGCCAATTACCTAAGCCATTTATGGTTGTTGGGGATTTTAATTCTCACAATTATTTGTGGGGAGGGAATAAATCTGACGCAAAGGGTAAGGTCATGGAGACATTCATGACTAGAAGTAATATCTGCCTCTTTAATGATGACACCCCGACTTATCTGCATCCAGCAACTGGTTCTTTTACATCAATAGATCTCACTATGTGCTCTCCTTCACTTTTCATGGATTTTACATGGAGGGTGGAGGAAGATCTTCATGGTAGTGACCATTTTCCTATCATCTTAAAGAGTCATTATCATCCTCCAGATGACAGACCACCAAAGTGGCAGTTTCACAAAGCTGATTGGAATCTTTTCAAAGACCTGTGTTTGGAGGCCTTTCCTCAAGATGATCTCGATGGAGGTCTCCAGCTGGAAACATTTATTGACCAGCTTTGTGAAATTGCCAATGAAACAATCCCAAAATCAAATCCCAACCCGACGAAGCCACAGAAGCCATGGTTTTCTGATGAGTGTAAGGAAGCTATTTTAGAACGAAAGAGATCTCTTAGAGTTTTTAAGAGATCTCCAACAAATGCAAATTTACAACTATATCGTATAAAGAGTGCTAAAGCAAGACAGGTCATTCGTGCCAACAAAAAGAAAAGTTGGCACGAATATGTATCGAAATTAAATGCCAGAACGTCTATGAAGAAATGCTGGGACATGGTCCGTAAAATCAAGGGTAAGGGGGGCAGTCCGTCTGTAAAACATATTGAGAAGAATGGCAAAAAAATAACGCAACCAAGGGATATTGCCAATACCATTGGGGAGGCAATATCCTTCAATTCCTCCTCTGCACATTATTCTTCTAAGTTCCAACGCATCAAAAATAGACAAGAGAGACACCCCCTTATATTCCAATCTGACAATACCGAATCATATAATCAACCCTTTTCAATAGATGAGCTCAGGACTGCGCTTGGCAAAGCCCATGACACAGCTCCTGGCCCTGACCAAATACATTATCAGATTTTGAAGCATCTTCCTCAAGCTTCTCTCCAGTGCCTTTTAAAGGTTTTTAATAATATTTGGGAAAATGGAGAGTTTCCGCCTTCCTGGAGAGAAGCCACTATCATACCCATTGCCAAGCCGGGAAAAGACTCCAAAGATCCAAATAATTACCGCCCGATAGCTTTGACCAGTTGTGTCTGTAAGACCATGGAACGAATGATAAACGATCGTCTTGTTTGGTATCTTGAATCTTCTTCACTTATCACGGAAGCCCAAAGTGGCTTCCGGAAAACAAGAAGCACAATGGATCACCTTGTGCGCTTTGAAACCTTTGTGAGAGAGGGATTTTTAAAAGGAGAACATGTGGTGTCTGTCTTTTTTGACCTAGAAAAGGCATATGACAACACTTGGAAATATGGAATTATGAAGGATTTACATGGTATGGACCTCAGGGGACGTTTGCCCCTTTTTATTAAAAACTTTTTATCTGAAAGGAAATTTCGAGTCAGAGTAGGGACATCCCTCTCTGACTTTTATGATCAAGAAATGGGAGTTCCTCAGGGTAGCATTTTATCTGTCACCCTTTTTATTGTCAAAATCAACAGCATCACCAGCTGTATAAGAAATGGTGTTGACAAGTCTCTATTTGTGGATGACTTTGGTGTCTCATATCGATCAAAACATATGCACGCTATAGAAAGACAGCTCCAACTTCATCTAAATAGAATAGAAGATTGGGCTGACAATAATGGTTTTAAATTCTCCCAATCAAAGACTGTTTGTGTCCATTTTTGTCGAAGGAGGGGTCTTCATCCAGATCCCTACTTGGTACTTTATGATAACCCCATTCCTGTAAAGAAGGAAACAAAGTTCCTTGGCATTTTACTCGATTCAAAATTGACATTTGTCCCTCATATCAAGGGCCTGAAGAAAAAGTGTATCAAGGCTTTGAATTTGTTGCGTGTTGTTTCCAGTACCGACTGGGGTGGGGATCGTATAGTTCTTTTACGACTACATAGGGCCCTTGTTCGTTCAAAGCTAGACTATGGATGTTTTATCTATGGAGCAGCATGTAAATCTTATATCTCTTTGCTGGATCCTATTCAAAATCAAGGTTTGAGGCTTTGTCTTGGAGCCTTTAGAACCTCTCCTGCAGATAGTCTTTGTGTTGAGGCGAATGAGCTCCCTCTTCGCCTTAGAAGAGAAAAGCTTGCTCTACAATTTGCAACTAAAATAGCTGCCAACCCAAATAACCCTGTTTACGAAACTATTTTTAACCCTCGATATATGGACCTTTTTGCTAGAAAACCAAGAGTCATTCCAACTTTTGGTATTCGTATTAAGGAATCATTGGAAGAGTTAGATTTTAATCCTGACATCATCGCAAAATTTGAATTTCCTGAAACTCCTCCATGGACATATCCAACTGCTATGGTCAACCTCACTCTTTCGTATGCCAAGAAGGATCAAACGGATCCTTCTCAGTACATAAGTTTGCACAATGAGGTGAAGGATGTCTTTCGAGACTATGATTTCATCTACACTGATGGCTCTGTTGCAGATGACAAGGCTGCAGCAGCAGCAGTCATTGATAATTATTCTTCCATTGAACGTCTTCCAGACAAGTCCTCTATATTTTCTGCCGAGTTGCATGCTCTCTATCTAGCTCTTGATAGGGTGGAGACGGCAGATGATGATGAAAGGAATTTTATTATTTTCTCAGATTCAAAGTCTGCTCTTCAAGCCATTTCGGGCCAAGACTGGACACATCCTCTTGTCCTCTACATACTGGAACGCCTCAATTGGCTAGTACAGTACCAAGAGAAAAGAATTTTATTTTACTGGATTCCCAGTCATGTTGGCATTAGGGGTAATGAAAAGGCAGATGCTGCTGCCAAGGCTGGTCTTTCAAGTAGAGTCACAGATGTTCCAATTCCTTATGGTGATTTTAAAAAACACATCAATTCTCTTTTAAAACGCAAATGGCAGTCTCAGTGGGATGAGACAGCAAACAACAAACTACATGAGATTCATCCTCAGCTGGGTCTTTGGACCGGAGGTTCTCGAATCATTAGGCGTGAGGAGAGTGTTTTAACAAGAATTCGAATTGGTCACACTCATTTGACTCATTGCTTCCTTTTAAAAGGGGAAGATCCTCCACAATGTATAGCCTGTGATTGTCAGTTGACTGTCAAACATATTTTATTTGAGTGTGTCGATTTTATTGAATCTAGAAATAGACATTTTAATGTAGATACCTTTAGGGAACTCTTTGAAAAGGTTCCTCCAGACAGCATTTTATCTTATTTACATGAGATTGGTCTGTTTTACCGATTGTGAAACCTTTTAAAGAATTTATAGTTTCTTTTGAAACAACTTGTTATACAGAAAATATATTTTGAAGTTGTTCATTGTTTTGTGATCATTTTTATTCATTTATTGCTTTGTTATTGTTTTCAACAATAACAAAGGACCATTGTTTTACACAATTTTTATGGCACTAAATGGCCTTTGTGCGCCGATGTGCCTTTAAGAAATCATTCATTCATTCATTCATTCATTCACAAAACAATGAACAGTTTTAGACTATAAGTGGTGTATACAAAGGTGATTCAAAAGAAACTAAATTCTTAAAATATTTTATAATCTGTAAAACAGACCAATCTCATGCAAATAAGATAAAATGCTGTCTGGAGGAACCTTCTCGAAGAGTTCCTTAAAGGTGTCTACATTAAAATGTCTATTTCTGGACTCAATAAAATCAACACAATCAAATAAAATATTTGACAGTCAATTGACAGTCACAGGCTATACATTGTGGAGGATCTTCCCCTTTCAAAAGGAAGCAGTGAGTCAAATGAGTGTGACCAATTCGAATTCTGGCTAAAACACTCTCCTCACGCCTAATGATTTGAGAACCTCCAGGCCAAAGACCCAACTGTAGATAAATCCCATGTAGTTTAAGATCTAACCTGAGGAGTGCTGTAGCTTTAGATGACACAGTGGTTCAACCGAATAATATCAGGAGTGCAAATAGTGCTGGCAGTGGTCAAGAAACAAACCAAGATCAAGATGTTGATACATCTTCAGTGACATCGGGAAAGAGAATGAGGTTTTGGTTCCTACAAGACCTGGTGGCACCTGATGGGTGCAACATACAGTGAGAGCTATCGCAAATCTCCATACCCTGCTTATGTGTCTACCTTGCTGACTTACCTGGCTACTACCTTGCAAAAGGCATACTGCACCATGGAAGAGACATGTACCTCTCCTACAGTCAGTTTTAGTTCAGAGATTTACCCCTCCTACAGCCCATTTCCTTTCAAGAAACTGGTGGACTAGTTTTCATTTAAGAGACTCAACCTCTTCTAAAGTCAGTTTTAATTCCAGAGATTTTACCTATCCGGCAGCATATTTTTTTCAAACTTTGATCTGTCAAGGAGAGGTGGATTTTAAATGTCAATTACTGCTATTTACAGGAATCTGCATTCATATCATGAGCTCTTCAGCAAAACGAAAGAAGAGAGCGAGGTATGACAACATTTGGTATAAAGGAAAAAGACCTAGGTTGAGAACTCGTACAAGACAAGATAGTGGAAGAGATTCTAATCGGCATGCAAGCTCATGGATATTCCATTCCAGCCAGGCATGATATTGAAGAGGATGCTTTGTCATCAGATTTGCTGCAAACAGATGATCATCCCGGTTGTTCACAAGAACAGGGTCATTAAGGGAATATGGATGTGAATCCTGTAGATAATGTGACTGATAGTGACATTCATGTACAGACCGTGTGTGACCATGATAGTCATTCAGAGAATGCGAGTGACCTGATATCGGTGTTCATTCAAAGAATGTGAGTGTCAGTGAGGTTGGACAGTGAGCAAAGTTATCAGAAGACACCTCTGATGCTTAGAGAAAAATATTTATGGAATGCAATTGAAAAAGTGGAAAATGTCCAATCATCTTCGTCATCAAAAATCAGCTGAGGAAGTGATCATGAGACACTCAGTGAAGATTTAAAGAGATGGAATGAATGAATGAATGATTGCTTAAAGGCACATCGTCACACAAAGGCCATTTAGTGCCATAAAATTTGTGCAAAACATTGGTCCTTTGTTATTGTTGAAAACAATAACAAAGCAATAGATGAATAAAAATGATCACAAAACAATGAACAACTTCAAAATATAATTTCCGAGCAATCGCACATCCCAATATATACTAATTCATTCATCCTTACATGCTATTGAGTCTCAGTATTCCAGGCCTACTCCCGTTACTGACAAACTCACTCTATGTTCAAATACATTATTTTGATGATTGAATGAATGAATGAATGATTGCTTTAAGGCACATCGAGACACAAAGGCCATTTACTGCCATAACATTTGTACAAAACAACGGTCCTTTGTTATTGTTGAAAACAATAACAAAGCAATAGATGAAAAAAATGATCACAAAACAATGCTTATCTGACATGAACACATTCCTTGAAGTGCCAGGACACTAATAAATACTCCACGCACGGTAGATGTAAAGGAACAATCTGGTTCCAGCTACTATCACTTTGGTTTTATGACCATGCTCCAAAAAACTTTAAAGTATCATAGACAAGTTCTTATTGAAAATGAAACTTCAATTTTATCCTTAGATAAAGCTGGACTTCCTCTGTTTAAAAGTACTGCGCTGCTTGTTGGCCAGTATTATGTCAAATAACAAACTTGTCCCCACCAGTGATTTTCCCAGTTTCAATGTGTTGTAGCATGATAACTTCTTAAAGGCCTAACCAGAATTATCACAGTTTATTCCTCTCTTTTCTTGTCATGCTCTTTATTCCCATCCCTAATTGATATGTTACTGTCTGGTTGACAGATTTCTGGGGCAGAACCTATCTTCATTGAGCCATTCTGGCAATGTTTAGGTTGGATCAATAGCCATTTTCCTGACCAACCTACTTTTGAGATTCAGCCTCAATCAGAGTTTGAGGAACGCTCAAGTCGAAATGTATTCCCAACCATGAGAGCACACACTAGAGTTATTTGCAGTGTATAAAGGTTGATTTTTTATGGCACTAAATGGCCTTTGTGTGCCAATGTGCCTTTAAGCAATCAATCATTCATTTGATTTTTGTCGATTGGGTAATATGTTATGGCAACAAGGCCGTTAGCCATCAATCCTTTCTAGTCTATATATAGGAATGCAGTGCAATTTTCTTGGTGAGGCCTAAAAAAAGTTGTTTGTTTCCTGTAACCCTACCCTAACAAGTTTTACATCCAAAAAAATCCCTACCCTAAAGTTTTTATCGCCCTCCCAACTCCCAATCAATGTAAAACATGCATAAAACACATTTTTGACCAAAAGAATAATGCAAAAAAAGGTTTTTACCGACCTACCTACCCTATTTTTTTACGGACCGTTACAGAAAACAACCAATTTCTTTTTTTAGGCCTGAACCTGTCCATCTACAGACCTCTATCTTAATTTACCTAGTGGAAATGTGGGTAAGCCCTTGTGGAATCCAGTAGTTCCCTGCACCACTGTGGGCCCAGTTCTCCTCTTTTTTTAATACTAACTTTATGGCCTGATAGGGTTGTGCCATGTGCCATATGTGGGCTACATCTGAATTCTGGCACCAATTCCGCCACCTTAGATTTCTCTTCCAAATTCCGGTGCCCTGACGTTCTGTCAGATTCCATTTCTAAATTCCTGCTCCAACTCTGCGACCTTAGATTTCTCTTCATACAGCTGTCGAACCAAATATGGGAATCTTTCACAAACCAAATCCGGTGACCGTGCACAGGAGTGGACGGAAAGGAGCAAGTGAATTTATGATCGGTTCAGCTTCCTCAGTCATCACATTGTTCGTGTGCAAAGGCAGGGGATCAGGCCTGAAGAAGAAGATAGCCTCAGAGTTGTTCACACGTACAGGTGTCTGTAGATGTATCTGACGATGATGAAGGCTTAACTTCTCATCCACTTCCAGTGCACCAGACCTTCCTCCTCCTTGCAAGAGACAGAAATGCTCTTCTGAAACTCCTATCCCAAATGAGCCATCCCTGTAGATGATAGAACAAAGATCTGAAGCATCAGCCACTCTTCAGTGACAGGTGCAGGAACTCCTGAAGGGATCTTCGCAAAAGCCCGACAGCAGAACTTATAGAGGGGGAATTGGTTGACCGGGATGCTGTCTGAAATCTTGGATACCGTCAGGTCCAATGCCAGCATCAGCAGCATCAAGTCCCAACTCAGGATTCAACTCAGCAGCATCAGGTCCCAACTCAGCAGCAGCCGCCACCAACTCTGCAGCAGAAGGGTACCCGTTGGGATACACCTGTTGACAAATCTGTTTGTTAATGACTTTGGTGTATCATATCGGTACAAACATATGCCAGACATAGAAAGGCAGTGGTAAAACCATTTAAATAGAATAGATTGGGCTGATAACAATTGTATTTTGTTCCTTTCCTTTTTTTATCTATTAGCTACACTACAATTACCGTTTGTAACCCTAAGCTGGTGTGGCACCCTGCTCGCCTTATAAAAGAAGGGGGATGTGTGTATCTGTCTATGGATACCCTGCATCTAAATTATCCCTTGGTCCTCTTTGGATCTGAAGGCTCTGCTGTTACTCTCTTTTTCTCCTTCCACCTAGAATAATTATACTTAGTCATTGTTCTTCAACAATGGCAAAGGACCACTTTTTGCTAGTATCTTATGACACTAAATGACCTTTGTGTGTCAAAGTGTATTTCAAAACTTTGAACACCATTATTATACCCATTGCCAAGCCATGAAAAGATTCCAAATACCCCAAAAGATTACCGCCCTATAGAATTGACCAGTTCTGCAAAACCATGGAGAGAATGATTAATGATCATCGTTTATTTTCTTGAATCCTCCTTACTCATCACAGAAGACCAGAGTGCCTTCCGAAAAACAAGAAGCACAATGGATCACCTTGTGCGTTGAGCAACTTTTGTAACAGAGGGAATTTTAAATGGGGAACATGTGGTGTCTTTTTTTAGACTTTGAAAAGACATATGACACCCCAAGCGAAAATAAAATGATGCCACTCAATTGCAGCTCTAGCGTGGCTCTAGAGCAACTATTGAGTTGCATTGAATTTCACAGCCACTCTCTTGTGGTGACTAGAGCTGCTTCAGAGCTGCAATTTCTTACAAATTACTGAGAATGTTGCACTAGTTCTGCTCTAGTGCAACAAAAGGTGATGAGAGCAGCTTTGGTGAATATAAGCTGCCCTACAGCTGCAATAGTGTAGCTGTAGGGGTAATAGCTGCACTTGATCTGCTTTAGTGCAACAATGAATGCTGTGAGCAGCTATGTTGCAGCTTTGATGAATATACAAGCTGCACTGTATAGCTGATCTAGTCTAACTATCAGTTGTCAGTTGTAACTAAGACGAGTCCAAATTGCAATAAAGCTGCTCTATTGCAAAAGTTACTCTGGTGGTAAATTCATTGCCGCAACAAAGCTGCTAAGGTGCAGCTCATACTTGAATTATCATGGTATATTCTTTAAGGAGTCTAGTACACCAAGATTTATCACCACTGTGATAAATGATTGATGGTGTGACGTCATGTGATCGGGAAAGAAGCTAACCTACTAGGCTCCGCTAATATAGTTGCTAATAACGGTTTTTCAAAACTCCATCCAAACCATCTTTGGATCTTATCTAATAGAACGAGTGTTTAGGAATAGATGATGATTACCAAAAATTTGTGGTGAAATTACGTTCAGTTTAATCGTCAAAAAACATAATTCTTGACCGGAGAACCCCACAACAAAATGAACACCTCGCTTCGCAAAATAGTACCGCTTTTCTGAACAGGCATTCAAACAAACTCCTAACGGAGACAAGATTCAACTACCGATAAGAGAACACTCTCAATTCATTCATTAAGCTATTGTACTGTCTTAACTTTTATTTACCTTAAGGTAGAACCCTACCCGATACCGGGGTCATTTTTTAAAACAAACTTAAATATCTGAAAACTGAGTTAAATGTAGACAACGGCACTTATGCTATTGTATAGCTTACATCTCATAGTTACAGAATAATGATAAACTTATCAAAAATTTGCTAATTTGAGTTGATATGGCACCCTTTACGAACATATCTGACTGTGTTTCGTTTTTTGGCAAAATGTCAAGACTCACCCTTTACTTGAAAACCAAACTCGACCATTTGATCATTCATGTCTTTAGTAAGGTGCAAGGTCCTACCTAAACCGGGAATCTGCGAGACGAGTATGTTAAAAATATTTTTGAATGTTCTCATATGCCTCAAGATTACTAACAGCACGTGGTTTACGTAGTTAATGCTGATTTTCAGGTCCTGTCATAATACGAGGTACTTATGACATGACCTTGCACCTAGAGGGAATTCATATCTGTCATATTCTAAAATATTGGCTTCAAAGACCGTATCGTTATTCACTTTCAGCCAAAAAATGAGATGAAAATTCTGGTCAAAATGGTCTAGGCCGAATGAATAGGCCTGTTCTCATCAAGCTTCACTGGCTACCAATCAAATTCCGCATCCAATTTAAGGTCCTACTGCTGGTATACAAGGCGCTAAATGGACTTGCACCTAAGTACATCAAGGAGCTGCTCGTGCCTTATAAACCCAGACGCCATCTACGATCAGAAGCAAAGGGCCTTCTGGACGAGCCTCGGACTAGACTCAAATTTGGAGATCGCGCTTTCTCCATTAGTGCACCGAGATTATGGAATGCGCTTCCACAACACCTGAAGGATTCTACATCGTGTCAGGCCTTCAAGAAGTGTCTCAAAACACACCTTTTCAGGCTCGCCCATTGATGCGTTGTGGACTATTACTCAAACTATGACAATGTGCAGCGCTTTTGAACATTTTATGAATGGAAAAGGCGCTATATAAATTCCAATTATTATTATTATTATTAATACGCATGGTTAATTTTTCTCGTTGTATATTTGTACATAAGTTTGTTTCATCAGCATCCTTAGATATGGCTATTTAATAAAGTTGTTGTCTGCGAATATACCTGGCCTAGTTTGTTGTTTGTACTAATGTCTTGGGAATGCGTAGCATTTCGTGGCATTGGTGCAGATAACAATGGGTTTTCTGCTCAACAATTGGTTATCACGTCGCGATGGGTCAGTTAGGTTGCTTGGCAGCATGGTGGCCAGGCTTGATGCAAACAATCATGTTTGCGTCATCTGGCCATTGTTGTATTCAGCATCGGCTGGTTAGTTTTAGGCTGGGCGCCATTGTCAGCCGCCTTACTTACGTAAGCCTGCAGTAGAATTTTCCCACCCTTCCCACCCTTTGTTGTTGAGAGTTTTGTGTGTATTGGCATCAGCACATTCCTGCAAATTTTCAGTTAATTCACTATCACTGCTGTTGTTTTCTCCAATGCATGAGCTCTCATCAAATTCGCTAACATCACTGTGAACACTTATTTCTCTGCTGACATCATTATCTCCAATGGAGGAATTGCTTGAGCTGCCTTCTGATTCACTGTCACTATTCAACTGTTACTCTTTAGTATCATTGGCATTTACCTGTAAGAAGGATAAAATTACTTTAAATATATATATATGAAGTTACTTCCCAAAAATTACACTATCATATTAGCTTGATAAGATACCCTACCCTGAATCCCCCCCCCCCCCCCCCCCAATTTGAGAATCATAGGCAACATGCACAAACACAAGTCAGATATTGTACTCAATGCTATCAAGCTTGGACCAAATCTAGTCATAATTTGGTATTTATGAAGAACTAAGGAATAAATCAGAATTCTTCTGCTATCGTTTCAAGTTATGTTTCAAATATTATGATATCATTGGGTTATAAATATGGGGCCATTTTAACCATATAAGATGGCAGCAGCAGGAACAAGGATGATCTCGACAGAACTTTCCCTGTGATAGTAAAACAGAAAAGATATAGCAACATTAGAACAACTTGAGTGTAGTGGTTTCAGCAGTGATATCATGGGCCCTGTTTTGTTATCCTTAAAGCATGCAATTTAAAAAGTTAAAACCTCCATAAATAGAAAAAAATCCTGCCAATATTTTAGGGCAAAAACGTCTCTGTTCCTGAAAATAACACACAAACTTACATTATAATCCATAGACCTGTCCATGTGTCCCTTGATTGTATGAATTTTCTTGTATTTCCCAATACATGCACTTGTGCTTGGGCAGAACTGGTGTGGTTTTTTGACTTTTTTCTTATCCTCTCGGTTGTAATACCTTGCCTGTTAGCCAGCAACATGTACATCATCCATTTTGTCCATCATTACTCTCTCAGCGGTGGTCAATCACATTTGCTCAATCCAAATCTGGCAACCAAGAATTTAGAACCTAAATGAATAAAAGAGTTTGATAGAATGGTTAATATTTTCATTAGTCATTATTGTTTCATTATTTTTATGACAATTATTCTGAATTTGTTATTTGGAGGTCTGGGTAAGTATCAGGGCAGTTGACACTTGACAAGCATCTGACATATTGTATGGTGAGTATGATAGAGGGTCACCTGGATTACAAGCAAGAATTGATAATTTAAAAAGTTTCGCATTGTCAAAACATTAAACTAAAACAATATACTCGTTATACCTTGAAACCATATGCTTCTTTGTACTTGGTGGTGCTTAGAACATGGCTTGAGACACTCGTTCAGCCTAGCCACAAGGCTAAATTAGAAAGGGCAGTGCAGTCATTCGGAAGACCAGTAAATACAGGACCCAATATCTGCTAACCCTAGCGGACAAACTGAGAACTGAACTGTATAACTGGTATCTTTAACAGGCATTTCATTTTGCTATTTTCCTGCTCCTCATGAAATCACTAAAATAACATCCTTCAAATAAATATCTATGTTGTAACAAATATATAGTTTGAGTTCTTGCATTCAAAAATTTAAAGTAACACAAATACCCTCCAGTATGGCTGTAAAGCGAGATTTTTAGCACTACAAATTAAAGCCATTTATTATTTCTTCCTCTGGCTCACCCAATCAGCACTCAGGATTTGTACCATGTGACCGGTCATTAAATCCCCATAATGCCCTCCACCGCAGGGCATTAAATCTCACTCCATAATGCCCTGCAAGGCTATCTAGGTCAGTCACTGACACGATTCGACCATTACTCATTTGTTGTTTAAAGAAAGCGGACAACTTATATAGGTACTTTCTTCTTGCATCTCACTCTCATGCTTAGTCAGTAAATTTGCGAAACAAAAATGCTTACATTAAGCACATTAAACTCAAATGATCACAACAGTGGAATCTAAAATATGTAACACATTTTTTGAAACATTTTCAAAGGCTTATTTAAGAAGAAAAAGTTTTGGAATAAAAAATATGCGAACTTTTGTGGTGAAACTTATAATATAAATAGTTCTTGGTGTGCCCACTAGATGGCTCTTTTTCAGCTGGTTCCCTTTCTCTCACTCCACATCCTACTGTATATGTTGCAGTGTGGTGAATGTGAGACAGAGTACCAATATTACTCATAGAGCAAGGGACTAGTCTATCATGGGAGAAGCAAAAAGCTTTATACGATTCATGGATATTTCAGATTCAAAATTATTAAATGAGGTAATGCCATTTAGCATTATCTACACAAGTTCACATAATAAATGAATAGCAGAAATTAAAAGAAAGAAAGTAGAAGAAAACATTGCCCTTTTTAGTTCTTATTGTGGGTGTGCATACCATATATCACAAGCTACTATAAATCAGATCACAAGAAATGTCTCATTCAGGGAAGCAATAATAAAAACCTTAATAACTGTTCACGAGGGCAGTATGTGTATTAAATGTGCGCCTTCAGGCAACCTGGATGCCTTCAGGCGCACATTAAATACACATACTGCCCGTGTGAACAGTCATTAAGGCTTTAATACTTATAGCTAGCCTACAACAGGTGCCTGCCCTGATGGCCATTTGGCCTAAGGCATTGCCACCGACAGCTATCTGTCTCTCACTGCTGCCCGGGTTTGATTCCCGGCATGGGCATGTGAGAAAGTTGCCAGTGACTTCATGTTAGGCAGTGGTTTTCTCTGCCACATATGCCTGCCTACTCACGGTGCAATTGATTTATTGACTAGTGATGACAAATTCACTGCCCGGATGAAACAATATATTGGTAGCCTGGTGAATGACTGATGATTTGTTGACTTAAGCTCAATATTAAAAGTATCAATTATTTTTTTAGGAAAAAGACCAAATTCTGGTGGCGACAGAAGAGGCTCAGTTTAAGAACTGATGCTGACAGGGGGATTACGAAGACAAAGACCAAGACAAAAAAACAAAAGAAACCACGATGGTCTTACATTTTAAGCTATTTTCGGTTATTTTTTCAACATAGGGGTAGGGGAAAAGAAAGTCCCGTAAAATCACGCTCGAACAACCATTGGAGCTCATTTTTGTTTTATTAAGCAGATACGAAGTTGCTTGTAATTTAGGTATATGGTATTGGGTGGTTTTGTACTCATTTGACCACAAAGAACTTAAAGTTTGTGAATTTCTTTTAAAAACTGCAGAAAAAACGACATATTTTGAGACGTTTTTGGAATTTCTTTCCAAGGATAGGAATACAGTGCACCTGAAAGGTATTTGGTAATTGTACCTGTTGATCACTTGACCAGCATAGCAGAATTGCAAGTGTCCATACCACCCACACTTTGAAAAAGTCACCCCCACCCCTAAAATAAGGGAGGTACTGACCTTCAATTGGCCCTCCAGGGCATATGTACCCGCAATATAAGTGCAGACAAGCTGATCTGAACAGCTGAGGATATATGGTTTTTGGAAATATAGGTCTCCGAAATTCCCCAGGGGGGGGGGGGGGGGGGGGGGAGAGAGAGAGTTTCGCCCATCAGCGCAGGGACTAAAAGAGGATCAAGGGATATACAGACCCACACAAGGCGAGAAGGATGCCACACCAGCTTATGGTTCCGGGGAGATGCCGACTCCTATTGCACACCATAAGGTGTGCCCTTTGTGGGGTTAAATCCTTGCAAACCTGGTGTTATTTTAATCTTAAGAAACAGGCGAAACTAATTCATTTAGCCCTGTTTGTCATCTCGTTCATCTTCCAGATGAAAACTTCGGATGAAAAAAATGGGAGCTCAGACAAATATCCAGTTGTGAAGGGGAAACCTCGTCACAATGAACCACATACCCAAGGACATAACATTTAGCAAACAGTTCAGGTCCTTACGTATTCCCCATCCATTTTGTCCAGCGTCTCTTGCTTGGAAGCATTAAAGAATATGATTTGAAGAAGAGAGATCGGTAAATTACACAGTGCTTAGCCACTGTTGAACATGCTATGACAGGAAATGTCAGTCCCTGGACACTGAACTGTTCAAGGTGATAGTCTAGTACACCAAGATTATCACCACTAGGGGGTGTCCTTGGCTGGCCCCTGAGAATGGATATCAAAACAAACGATTACACATGAGCGGTGTTCACTCCCCCACGAACCTCGACCTAGCGACTTCTAATTGTGGTACAGTCAAGGTTGACCACAAATGAAAGGTCCTAACAAAGCTAACAAAGGGTAGGTCCCTTAGGGCCTTCCGTGTTAAATTGGTCCCAAACGACATGGCTGTCTGTTTTAACCATGCAGATTCCTTCGAGATAGACCATTTTGACCAAAATTTTCATCTCATTTTTTGGCTGAAACTGAATAACGATACAGTCTTCGAAGCCAGTATTTTAGAATATGACAGATATGAACCCCCTTTAGGTGCAAGGTCATGTCACAGGTACCTTGAATTCTGACAGGACCTGAAAATCAGCATTTACTATGTAAACCACGTGCTGTTAAAATTTTTGAGGCTTATGGGAACATTCAAAAAATGTTTTTAAAATACTCATCGTGCATATTCCCTGTTGAGGTAGGACCTAGCACCTTACCAAAGACATGAATAATCATATGGTAGACTCTCATTTTCAAGTAAAGGGTGAGTCTTGACATTTTGCCAAAAAACGAAACACATCCAGATATGTTCTTTAAGGGTGCCGCATTACCTCAAAATAGTCACTTATTGATACGTTTACCATCATTCGGCAACTATCAGATGTAACCTTTACAATAGCATAAGTGCCGCTGTCCTCATTAAACTCAGTTTTCAGATATTTAAGTTTTAAAAATGACCCGTGTATCGGGTAGGGTAAAAATTGCCAACCAAAAATGCTCCTTTCTCTCTACCCCTTGTTTCTTTTCTAGATATTAGTATTACCCTCTTATCCCCGATAACATATTAGGAAGTTGAGACAAGGCACCACTCTGATGAAGCATCAGAGTGGTGCCTTGTCCCCAGATGCAAGAGTGTGGAGCCATGGGTGATACAGGTGCCTTTTAACCCCCCCCCCCCCCCCTATAATCAGCTTGTATACAGATGGTTGGATTTGGAGGCACAGGACTACACTGATCGTGTTATATTCACCTAATATTCACGATTGTCTATGCATCTCCCCACCATGAATGTTGATCACTTCATCCCAATCTCTTCATACTACCTGCCTAGATAGTGAAGTACTTATTCAATCTCTTCATACTACCTGCCTATAGTGAAGTACTTATTTGAATGGACCCTAAGATGTGTACAATTTACAAGGCCTACTAGACAGTTAGTACACAAACAGCTCAGGGTGTCTAGTCAGTGAATGGTGGCTCCTATTTTTAAAGGGTTAAGGTTTCTAAATATATCCCTGTTTCAAATCCTGATCAGTAGTCCACTGGCTGAAATGTCAATTAGATGAACAATTATACTCATATATTTTGTCTTTTACTTTAGAAGAATTATTCATGATCATTCATTGATATGACGAAATGGAGAGCTTCATTGGAAGTGAATGTACATGTGGTGACGACTTGATATATGCAAGTGGATGACTAACAGTGAATGAGAGTGTTATGCTGATCACAGACCGTTGTATATCGTATAGAATAACATACTCCGCACTTTCTAGTATGATAGAAATCATACAACTTCATTTGCCTGTTGACGTAAATCCATCTCACTTAGATCCTTTTACTTCCTTAAGAAGGCCTTTGGCCAGGGTGGTAACAAAGAAGTTCAGCAGCATCACGTATGTGAGAAATGTAGTCACCTGTTCAAAGAGGGAGAAACAATCTGCCCAGCTTGTTGTCAGGGCAAAAGATTCAGAAATGACTCCTCGGTCATACTTCATAACTCTTGACTTGGGCAAGCAACTGCAAAATATTCACCAAGATAACATATTGAGTCATAATGTCAGCAAAAAAAATGAAAATGAGAGCCATAAATTGCTCAAAAGATTTTTGTAGTTGTAGACTCCGCTTAAATTGGCAAGAATTATACAAAGAAACCACAGACATGTCCGAAATGTCCCCTTTAGGAGAAGAATTATTTATGATCATTCATTTATATGACGAAATGGAGAGCTTCATTGGAAGTGAATGTGGTGACGACTTGATATATGCAAGTGGACGACTAACAGTGAATGAGAGTATTATGCTGATCACGGACCGTTGTTTATCGTATAGAATAACATACTGCACACTTTCTAGTATGATAGAAATCCTACAACTTCATTTGCCTGTTGACGTAAATCCATCTCACTTAGATCCTTTTACTTCCTTAAGAAGGCCTTTGGCCAGGGTGGTAACAAAGAAGTTCAGCAGCATCACGTATGTGAGAAATGTAGTCACCTGTTCAAAGAGGGAGAAACAATCTGCCCAGCTTGTTGTCAGGGCAAAAGATTCAGAAATGACTCCTCGGTCATACTTCATAACTCTTGACTTGGGCAAGCAACTGCAAAATATTCACCAAGATAACATATTGAGTCATAATGTCAGCAAAAAAAATGAAAATGAGAGCCATAAATTGCTCAAAAGATTTTTGTAGTTGTAGACTCCGCTTAAATTGGCAAGAATTATACAAAGAAACCACAGACATGTCCGAAATGTCCCCTTTAGGAGAAGAATTATTTATGATCATTCATTTATATGACGAAATGGAGAGCTTCATTGGAAGTGAATGTGGTGACGACTTGATATATGCAAGTGGACGACTAACAGTGAATGAGAGTATTATGCTGATCACGGACCGTTGTTTATCGTATAGAATAACATACTGCACACTTTCTAGTATGATAGAAATCCTACAACTTCATTTGCCTGTTGACTTAAATCCATCTCACTTAGATCCTTTTACTTCCTTAAGAAGGCCTTTGGCCAGGGTGGTAACAAAGAAGTTCAGCAGCATCACGTATGTGAGAAATGTAGTCACCTGTTCAAAGAGGGAGAAACAATCTGCCCAGCTTGTTGTCAGGGCAAAAGATTCAGAAGTGACTCCTCGGTCATACTTCATAACTCTTGACTTGGGCAAGCAACTGCAAAATATTCACCAAGATAACATATTGAGTCATAATGTCAGCAAAAAAAGGAAAATGAGAGCCATAATTGCTCAAAAGATTTTTGTAATTGTATACTCTGCTAAAAGGCAAGAATTATACAAAGAAACCAAAGACATGTCCGAAATGTCCCCTTTAGGAGAAGAATTATTCATGATCATTCATTGATATGACGAAATGGAGAGCTTCATTGGAAGTGAATGTGGTGACGACTTGATATATGCAAGTGGACGACTAACAGTGAATGAGAGTATTATGCTGATCACGGACCGTTGTTTATCGTATAGAATAACATACTGCACACTTTCTAGTATGATAGAAATCCTACAACTTCATTTGCCTGTTGACGTAAATCCATCTCACTTAGATCCTTTTACTTCCTTAAGAAGGCCTTTGGCCAGGGTGGTAACAAAGAAGTTCAGCAGCATCACGTATGTGAGAAATGTAGTCACCTGTTCAAAGAGGGAGAAACAATCTGCCCAGCTTGTTGTCAGGGCAAAAGATTCAGAAATGACTCCTCGGTCATACTTCATAACTCTTGACTTGGGCAAGCAACTGCAAAATATTCACCAAGATAACATATTGAGTCATAATGTCAGCAAAAAAAATGAAAATGAGAGCCATAAATTGCTCAAAAGATTTTTGTAGTTGTAGACTCCGCTTAAATTGGCAAGAATTATACAAAGAAACCACAGACATGTCCGAAATGTCCCCTTTAGGAGAAGAATTATTTATGATCATTCATTTATATGACGAAATGGAGAGCTTCATTGGAAGTGAATGTGGTGACGACTTGATATATGCAAGTGGACGACTAACAGTGAATGAGAGTATTATGCTGATCACGGACCGTTGTTTATCGTATAGAATAACATACTGCACACTTTCTAGTATGATAGAAATCCTACAACTTCATTTGCCTGTTGACGTAAATCCATCTCACTTAGATCCTTTTACTTCCTTAAGAAGGCCTTTGGCCAGGGTGGTAACAAAGAAGTTCAGCAGCATCACGTATGTGAGAAATGTAGTCACCTGTTCAAAGAGGGAGAAACAATCTGCCCAGCTTGTTGTCAGGGCAAAAGATTCAGAAATGACTCCTCGGTCATACTTCATAACTCTTGACTTGGGCAAGCAACTGCAAAATATTCACCAAGATAACATATTGAGTCATAATGTCAGCAAAAAAAATGAAAATGAGAGCCATAAATTGCTCAAAAGATTTTTGTAGTTGTAGACTCCGCTTAAATTGGCAAGAATTATACAAAGAAACCACAGACATGTCCGAAATGTCCCCTTTAGGAGAAGAATTATTTATGATCATTCATTTATATGACGAAATGGAGAGCTTCATTGGAAGTGAATGTGGTGACGACTTGATATATGCAAGTGGACGACTAACAGTGAATGAGAGTATTATGCTGATCACGGACCGTTGTTTATCGTATAGAATAACATACTGCACACTTTCTAGTATGATAGAAATCCTACAACTTCATTTGCCTGTTGACGTAAATCCATCTCACTTAGATCCTTTTACTTCCTTAAGAAGGCCTTTGGCCAGGGTGGTAACAAAGAAGTTCAGCAGCATCACGTATGTGAGAAATGTAGTCACCTGTTCAAAGAGGGAGAAACAATCTGCCCAGCTTGTTGTCAGGGCAAAAGATTCAGAAATGACTCCTCGGTCATACTTCATAACTCTTGACTTGGGCAAGCAACTGCAAACTATTCACCAAGATAACATATTGAGTCATAATGTCCGCAAAAAAAAAATGAAAATGAGAGCCATAAATTGCTCAAAAGATTTTTGTAATTGTAGACTCTGCTAAAAGGCAAGAATTATACAAAGAAACAACAGACATGTCCGAAATGTCCCCTTTAGGAGAAGAATTATTCATGATCATTCATTGATATGACGAAATGGATAGCTTCATTGGAAGTGAATGTACATGTGGTGACGACTTGATATATGCAAGTGGACGACTAACAGTGAATAAGAGTATTTTGCTGATCATGGACCATTGTTTATCGTATAGGAAAACATACTCTGCACTTTCTAGTATGATAGAAATCATACAACTTCAGTTGCCTGTTGACATAAATCCATCTCACTTAGATCCATTTACTTCCTGCAGAAGGCCTTTGGCCAGGGTGGTAACAAACAAGTTCAGCAGCATCACGTATGTGAGAAATGTACTCACCTGTTCAAAGAGGGAGAAACAATCTGCCCAGCTTGTTGTCAGGGCAAAAGATTCAGAAGTGACTCCTTGGTCATACTTCATAACTCTTGACTAGGGCAAGCAACTGCAAAATATTCACCAAGGTAACATTGCTTCATAATGTCAGCAAAGAAATTGAAAATGAGAGCCATAAATTGTTCAAAAGATTTTTGCAATTGTAGACTGCTAAAAGGCAAGAATACAAAGAAACCACAGAGATGTCCGAAATGTCCACTCATTTGCCAATGCCCAAATCTACCAGTGGAAACTATTACTGCAGCTAAAAACCAGTCACAGCCAGAGCAAGGCGTACACCTGACAGTACAGAGGGAACCTCAACTGAGGGCACCTCAAAATCCCAGCAGATTGAAGTCCCCATCACTGACTCTTCCACTTTTAAAGTGCCTTGTCAGGAAGAAATTCTGGGTGTGAAAGCCATTGACACTGCCTCCATTCAGAAGGATGATTATGTATTCAGTAAATATGATCGATAGTGTGATATACCATGCAATAAAGTGAATGTGTGTATGTGCCATTTTGGAAGTTCATACAACTAGTTGCCTTCTTCCTTAATTGGTTAGTTGGCGTTTCTTGGAAGACCTTGAGGTCATATTCCAGAATTTGGAGGCACCAGGCGCCTTTCATGTACCACTCAAAATCAGACAGCAGTTACCAGAAATTGCTGGATTGTTAGATATCTGCTAACTTCATAATTGATTAATTGGCAAAATTGGCTTTCTTAGGTATATTATACAAAGAATATCTGATACCCATGCAAGTGACGAATCAAATAATCTAAAGAGTGAATAACCAGAAAATGATCTTAAAGAAACATATAATCCAGAACTATCAGGGAGAGCCTACTATTTTACAAAATCTGGTGACTGTTACAGAAAACATGTTATTGCCAACATCAGAATTGAGGAAAGATCCTTTTTCTCCTGCTTTCTCCTACCTTCCCTTTGCCCCTAAAAAATTATTTTACGATTTTAGCTGTCAGTTAGAGGAGTCGTAACTGTCTGAACATAGAATGACAATACTGGAAACGAAGCAGATTTTGAAATGACATCTTCCATGGTTAATTATTCACACAATGTTTTTAAATCACAGCACATTTCATTACTTCGAAGTGGCATTAACTCTGAGATATGTGAATATTTCAACTCTTTGACTTTTTCGTGTCTAGCATATGTTTTGATCGATATGAGACACCAAAATCATCAACAAACAGAGATTTGTCAACACCATTTATTATACTGGTGATGCTGTTGAATTCAACTATAATTAGAGTGCCCTACACTGCCTTGAAATTGTCTTTCTGATAAAAAGTTTTGAATAGAGGTAAACGTCCCCTGAGGTCCATATCACATACATATTTCATAATTCCATGTGGTGTCATATGCCTTTTCAAAGTCGAATAGAAAGACACCACGTTCTCCAAAAAATAAATCTCTCTTACAAAAGCAGGCACTCTGATAATTAATATGCAAGATCTAGTACTCACAAGCACTTGTGGAGGAGACGTCTTTGTGTGGTACAAGGATTTAATGTAAACTCAAACAGAGCACTGCTATGCTACAGTAGGGACATTTAATTCCTGACGCGGTCGTCCAGGTGCCCGCAAGCACTCGGACGCTCGCTTGTCTGGGTCTGTCTGGGCAGCCGCGCGAGATAATTAGGCATGCATATGCATGACCCGGGCAGATACGGGCGTCTGGACGACCACTTCTGATAACAAATTACGCCGTCTCAAAACAATAGACGGCGCCACTTACGTGACCTAATAGGTCACTACTCTGGAGTCACTACGTATCAAACTAGTAGATGGCGCCACCGGCGTGACCAGATTAGTCACAATAATGGCGGTGCTTTGGCAATATATATATATATATATATATATATATATATATATATATATATATAGTATGTGTGTGTGTACTACTGCTACAAAATGGCAGTAATAGTGACAATAATCTAATATCAAATCTCCAAAGCACTACGACTACTCCCCCTACTACTTCTGCTACTACTACTACTACTACTACGACTACATATAGGAACATGACATCCCCTCTGGTCTCATTTTTTATATTATCCGATGCAGATTAATAATAGCTATTGTAGGGCGATATACATAGAGATCCCTAGTAGTAGTAGTAGTAGTAGTTATTTACAAATGGATTCAATTTGAAATTTAGATAAGGCATAATTGCCATACTTTGAAAAAAGGTTCGAGTAGAAATGATTACAATTAGATATATCAGTGATATTATAAACGTATGCCGCCCCATGCATTACACGGTCTTTTTTTAAAATTACAGCTGGTATTATAACCCATTATCTAATCTATCAATGGTAAATCTGATTACCAAGCTTCTTAAATTATTGATACATATGTTAGGTGGGCCTAACTTAATATGTGGTCGCAGGGATATTTGGGTGCTCTGATATGTTTGCCATTAAAAGAAATATAATGGTTACTTATCTAGTATATATATATATATATATAGAGAGAGAGAGAGAGAGAGTATGTGTGTGTGTGTGTACTACTGCTACAAAATGGCAGTAATAGTGACAATAATCTAATATCAAATCTCCAAAGCACTACGACTACTCCCCCTACTACTTCTGCTACTACTCCCGGATGGAGGCAGCTTGTTTGCCGTGGGCTGCGGCCTGTGAAATTGGAAGACGGGATCCTGGTGGTTGAGGGGTGATGGATCTACGGATCTATTATCTCCAACACGCCACTTTGGCCCTTATTTCATCTAGACAGGCGGTCTGATTTGGCTCGGTCTAGATCAATCGGCTGGTAATGCCATGCCCTAGGGAGAGGTTGACGTGGTCGTTCAACTTAGCCGTTGTTAATGACCATCTTGATCTCTTCCTAGAAGGCGATTGCTCATGGGCCAATCAGGGTTTGTACATGTCTTTTTATTTGTATAAATTGTGAGTATATCCAGTGTGTATCCCTGTTTACATGTGCGCTGATGGCACTGCCCCGCACCTCTGTATACCCCTTGTTGGAGTCGAAGTAAGGCTGGGGACCACAGCGGACGAACAATACATCTCTCATATGGCTTCATCAAAAAAACCAAAAAGAACATTAGAAGATTATCTATCTGATGATGACAATACCTCAACAAAGAATTTCTGGCCACACTTTTTAGTTATCCAGCCCGCACCTCCAGAAAAACTACTCACCTCTTTATCTCCCTTTGCCATTGCCAAAAGCATCCAAGGCTTAGCAGGTACACCAAAACAAGTGAAACATCTCAAATCAGGCGATATCTTGGTGGAGGTTGAAAAGGAATCACATTACAAAAATCTTATAAAGACGTCAATGCTAGTCAATGTTCCAGTTAAAATATCCCCCCATAGGACACTGAATACCATCAAGGGTGTCATCCGGTGCAGCGAACTGAAGTTTACTCCCGTGGAAGACATAGTTGACAATCTTAAAGAGCAAGGTGTATGTGAGGCACAGAAAATTATAATCACAAAAGATGGAAGCAAAATTACAACTGCAACCATCATCCTCACTTTCCATGGGAATACAGTTCCTTCCCAAATCAATGTAGGCTTTTTGAAAGTTAACGCTCCCCATTCATCCCCAACCCTCTGAGATGTTTCGGTTGCCAACAGTTTGGACATCACAAAAACACTTGCAAAAATCCCTCCAAATGCCCAAAATGCTCCATGGATGACCATGGAGATACTCCTTGTGATCATCCCATAAAATGTGTCAACTGTTCTGGTGATCATCCCGCATACAGTAGAACCTGCTCTAAATGGATTTTTGAGAAGGAGGTTCAATCTGTTAAATGTAAACAGCAAGTGCCTTTTCCAGAAGCTAGGAAAATAGTTCAAAATAAATCCAGCACTGAAAAGAAATCCTATGCTCGGGCAGCAACAGTTGACAAACCTCAGTTCACATCCATTCAGACCCAAACCGACATCACCTGGCCAATCAATGCAACAGACTTCACACTTATTCCTACACCTGAAAAACACATCACTCCAACTCCATCTCATGCAACAATGTCTACAAACAGTAAATGAACCATCACAACAACCTATAAATATCATTGAACCTACCACTGCAAAAGCAAAAATCCCTCCAAAGCCATCACAAAATAATAAATCGTATACACGCAAACCCATCACTGCCCCTCAGGGTGGCAGTCAGGAGCCTAGGAGAAATTCCTTAGGCTCCAGACCATCCAAAGGTTCATCTGATCCTCTCTCTCAAATCCGAAGAGAGAGGTCATTTGAAACAATGGACTGTGAGGATGTACCAAAGCCACACCAACCAAAGGCGAGAGTACACCTCATACCATCAAAATGACACTTTTATGGATTTTATCCAACATATCTTTTTCCTTTCTCCTTTTTCTCACCATGGCTAGTGGCTTTATTATTCAGTGGAACTGTCGAGGACTTGCAGCAAATCGGCAGGAACTTGAACTATTAGCTCAAAAATATAATGCTCCTGTCATTTGTCTCCAAGAGACAAACCTCAAAGATGATCAAATGACTTTAAAAGGTTATGTTGCTCACCATAAATCTGGAAGAATAGATGATATGGATAGAGCACATGGTGGTGTCTCAATATTTATCAAAAGCAATCTACCTCAGAGTGTTGTAGATGTGACCTCACCTTTGCAAGCGATTGTTGTAAAGGTGACTCTACACACTACAATTACCTTCTGCAATCTTTATATTCCTCCTAGCACTGCACTTCATCTCCGTGACCTTACACACTTAGAAAGCCAATTACCTAAGCCACTTATGATTGTTGGGGATTTTAATTCTCACAATTATTTGTGGGGAGGGAATAAATCTGACGCAAAGGGTAAGGTCATGGAGACATTCATGACTAGAAGTAATATCTGCCTCTTTAATGATGACACCCCGACTTATCTGCATCCAGCAACTGGTTCTTTTACATCAATAGATCTCACTATGTGCTCTCCTTCACTTTTCATGGATTTTTCATGGAGGGTGGAGGAAGATCTTCATGGTAGTGACCATTTTCCTATCATCTTAAAGAATTTGCAACTGAAATAGCTGCCAACCCAAATAACCCTGTTTACGAAACTATTTTTAACCCTCGATATGTGGACATTTTTGCTAGAAAACCAAGAGTCAATTCAACTTTTGGTATTCGTATTAAGGAATCATTGGAAGAATTGGATTTTGATCCTGACATCATCGCAAAGTTTGAATTTCCTGAAACTCCTCCATGGACATATCCAACTGCTATGGTCAACCTCACTCTTTCGTATGCCAAGAAGGATCAAACGGATCCTTCTCAGTACATAAGTTTGCACAATGAGGTGAAGGATGTCTTTCGAGACTATGATTTCATCTACACTGATGGCTCTGTTGCAGATGACAAGGCTGCAGCAGCAGCAATCATTGATAATTATTCTTCCATTGAACGTCTTCCAGATAAGTCCTCTGCCGAGTTGCATGCTCTCTATCTAGCTCTTGATAGGGTGGAGACGGCAGATGATGATGAAAGGAATTTTATTATTTTCTCTGATTCAAAGTCTGCTCTTCAAGCCATTTCGGGCCAAGACTGGACACATCCTCTTGTCCTCTACATACTGGAACGCCTCAATTGGCTAGTACAGTACCAAGAGAAAAGAATTTTATTTTACTGGATTCCCAGCCATGTTGGCATTATATTAGGGGTAATGAAAAGGCAGATGCTGCTGCCAAGGCTGGTCTTTCAAGAAGAGTCACAGATGTTCCAATTCCTTATGGTGATTTTAAAAAACACATCAATGTCCTTTTAAAACGCAAATGGCAGTCTCAGTGGGATGAGGCTGTAAACAACAAACTACATGCAATTCATCCTCAGCTGGGTCTTTGGCCTGGAGGTTCTCGAATCATTAGACGTGAGGAGAGTGTTTTAGCAAGAATCCGAATTGGTCACACTCATTTGACTCACTGCTTCCTTTTGAAAGGGGAAGATCCTCCACAATGTACAGCGTGTGATTGTCAATTGACTGTCAAGCATATTTTATTTGAGTGTGTCGATTTTATTGAATCCAGAAATAGACATTTTAGTGTAAATAGCTTTAGGGAACTCTTTGAAAAGGTTCCCCCAGACAGCATGTTATCTTATTTACATGAGATTGGTCTGTTTTACCGATTGTAAAACCTTGTAAGAATTTATAGTTTCTTTTGAAACAACTTGTTATACAGAAATTATATTTTGAAGTTGATCATTGTTTTGTGATCCTTTTTATTTAAGTGTGACAATGTGCCTTTAAGCAATCATTCATTCATTCATTAGAACATGGAGTGAGTTTGTCAGTAACGGGAGTAGGCCTGGAATACTTAGACTCAATAACATGTAAAGATGAATGAAAGTATACATTGGGATGTGCGATTGCTCGGAAATTATATTTTGAAGTTGATCATTGTTTTGTGATCCTTTTTATTTAAGTGTGACAATGTGCCTTTAAGCAATCATTCATTCATTCATTTGAACATGGAGTGAGTTTGTCAGTAACGGGAGTAGGCCTGGAATACTTAGACTCAATAACATGTAAAGATGAATGAAAGTATACGTTGGGATGTGCGATTGCTCGGAAATTATATTTTGAAGTTGATCATTGTTTTGTGATCCTTTTTATTTAAGTGTGACAATGTGCCTTTAAGCAATCATTCATTCATTCATTTGAACATGGAGTGAGTTTGTCAGTAACGGGAGTAGGCCTGGAATACTTAGACTCAATAACATGTAAAGATGAATGAAAGTATACATTGGGATGTGCGATTGCTCGGAAATTATATTTTGAAGTTGTTCATTGTTTTGTGATCATTTTTATTCATCTATTGCTTTGTTATTGTTTTCAACAATAACAAAGAACCATTGTTTTACACAATTTTTATGGCACTAAATGGCCTTTGTGCGCCGATGTGCCTTTAAGAAATCATTCATTCATTACTACTACTACTACTACTACTACTACTACATATAGGAACATGACATCCCCCTCGGGTCTCATTTTTTATATTATCCGATGCAGATTAATAATAGCTATTGTAGGGCGATATACATAGAGATCCCTAGTAGGAGTAGTAGCAGTAGTAGTAGTAGTAGTAGTAGTAGTAGTAGTAGTAGTAGTAGTAGTAGTGTATGTATCTTTATTGACTATATGCATAATATAAAACGATACAAAAGAGAAAAGAGAGAAAAGAAAAAATTACCAACGAAAAACTGAACTTAAAGAAACATATATCCTAAAGTGAGGGCTCCACTTAAGGTGGGCCGTGATCCATCTACAATTTAAGGTGGATGCATAAATGGAAATAAATCGTTGTCCATAGGCATCGCAGGTCAGTAAGGAGTCACACACAGGTGACATATTGGAGATAAATACATAGAGTACAGGGTCTACCCGACACCTGTTCTCCCTCGTACTGTAGTAGTAGTAGTAGTAGTAGTAGTAGTAGTAGTAGTAGTAGTACAAGGTAGAGAATAACATTGCTGTAGACATACTTAAACATATATACATACATACAGTAGTAGAAGTAGTAGCAGCAGTAGTATGAGTAGCAGCAGCAGCAGTATGAGTAGCAGTAGTAGAAGTAGTAATGAATGAATGAATGAATGATTTCTTAAAGGCACATCGGCGCACAAAGGCCATTTAGTGCCATAAAAATTGTGTAAAACAATGTTCCTTTGTTATTGTTGAAAACAATAACATTATAGAATGACATCAGTTTTAGACACACACACATACCTACTCACGTACATGCATACATACATGCATACATACATACTTACTAGTAGTAGTAGTAGTAGTAGTAGTAGTAGTAGTAGTAGTAGTAGTAGTAGTAATGTTAATAGTAGGTATTGAAGGAGGTGTAGTTGTAAGGCACTGTGTCTTTGCTTAGATGAACAACCACAACTCCCATACTTAATCTGCGGTATATATGAGGCTTGAGACCCATGGGATAACCAGGTCTTCACTATAGCGTATATGTAATTCGTCTCTCGCTACCTATTCATTGTTTTATTCATCTAAATGAAACAGGGATTTAAATAAAGGCTGAACTGACTCATTCCTTATGGAAGTATCTCATGTTGTATTTTACTGGAATGTGTCCTTACTCTGCGAAGTAGCTCCACGCAGAAGGAAGAGAAAGAGAAAGTCTGAGTGCAATAGAATATGTTCTGTACCAGAAGATGCGGATACACAATATAAGTAAACATTCCGTTATAGAAGGACACCTGTGTGGTATGGCCATCATCAGTGCTCTTCCAAAATTCAGTGTAGCTATAGATGTGAAGTTCAACAGATAGAAATCTAGGTTAATCCTGCTGGAGTTGGAGACAGGAAATGGGTTTAAAAATAGCCCTGATACCGTGACGACCATACACCACAGCTTCCGAGGAGTCTATGTGGCTTGTACCACAGTTGACTGCCTTCCACCAATCACAGGCCGAGAAAAGTATACCCTTGGGTAACACCTTTGGGTTAAGGCAGCTTAGAGAACAAAGGTTTCAAAAGTGTGGGTTATGTCCTATAACCCTACACTTTTCGAGGCCTCTGATTGGTGGAAGGCAAGCAACTGTGGTACAAATACATGCTACACCTGAAGTTGCCTACCTTCCTGGCACGAGCAGGGTGCCGTATGGGGTTAACTTATATATAAAGGGTCATTCTAAAGTTTCTCGCACAAGTTAATCCTTACACCTTTTAAGTAGTAGTAGTAGAAGTTGTAGTAGTAGTAGTAGTAGTATTAGTAGTAGTAATAGTAGTAATGTAGCATACTACTACTACTACTACTACTACTACTACTTCTGCTGCTAAGTATAGATATCTCTGATCTCTCTCTCTCTCTCTCCCCCCAAACAGTATGGGGCGCTGTACGTTTATGATATCACTGGTATATCTAATTGCAACCATTTCTACTCAATACGAATAGCAGTAGTAGTAGTAGTAGTAGCAGCAGCAGTAGTAGTAGTAGTAGTAGTAGTAGTAGTAGTAGTAGTAGTAGTAGTAGTAGTAGTAGTAGTAGTAGTAGTAGTAGTAGATATTGAAGTAGATGCAAGGTCTGGCGCTCTGTCTTTCACAGTGCACTAGTTGTCATGTTGACCAACTAGAGAGGTCACTGTCTAAGGCAGGAAGTAGATCTGATAAGACTGGCGACAATCCATACTCTCAGGTCCCAGGGGACTAGGTTTGGTAAGATCTAAGTTTGATAAGATTGTCAGGACCAAGGATGATTTAGGTCACCGATTGGTTTACATAATGCATGCAAGGATGTGCGCCTATAGATTTGAGGGAATTGTTTGTCAAACAGGCGTATACAGGTACTCTAAGATCAAACACTATGAACGTATTACGGACACCACACACTTATCTGAAAGACTTTGGTGAAAGTGCTATGTGTGCCAATGCATTGGCGCCTTGAAATACGATCCCCTACCACATTATAATTATCAATAGTATGCAAAACGTCCAGACCCCCATAAACATGCCAATGTTGGGCCGACGATGGGCCAATGTTGGGCCAACCATCTGCCAACCATTGGTGCGACGTTGGGCCAACGTACCAATGTCCACCTGCCCCAACATCGGGCCAATGTTGGGGACATAATGCCAACATCATTCCAACATTGGGCCAATGTTGGTCAACGGTTGGAATGCCAACCATATTTTTGGCAACTGGATAATCACAGAAATGCTATTTTTAGAATTTGCCAGCGTTGGCCCGATGTTGGGGCAGGCGGACATTAGTACGTTGGCCCCACGTCGCACCAATGGTTGGATTACCATCGGCATGTTTACTGGGACACGGATGAGAACATTACTATTTTCACGAATCAGACATAATAGGAAAGGAGTTTAGTCTAGAATATGGCTACATACATCTGTCCACTGATCATTCTTCATAAAATGCTTTTGAAAATGGTAGACAGAAAGGTCAGATATCAAATATCAGATATATATATATATATATATATATATATATATATATATATATATATATATATATACATATATATATATATATATATATATATATATATATATATATATATATATATATATATATATATATATATATGTGTGAGTGTGTGTATGTATGCATGCATATGTATGTATGTATATATGTATATATATATATATATATATATATATATATATATATATATATATATATATATATATATACATACATATATATGGTAGAAAAAGTGACAATGAATTGATATCAAATCTTCAGAACACTTCTACTACTTCTAATACTACTACTTTTACTTCTACTACATATTCTTCTTATTCTACTACTACTACTACTACTATTTCTTCCATAATCATTTCTCATCAATCTTCCTACTACTTCGACTACTCATATTCTTCTTCTACTACTTCTACTACTACTACTACTACTACTACTACTACTACTACTACTAAGCGTACACTTTTTTAACAGAGTGAAATGTGGCCTTTCAATCGTAACATCGTGACCGTCTAGTATATATATATATATATATATATATATATATATATATATATATATATATATATATATATATATATATATATATATATATATATATATATACTATATGCGGCGCATTTTGTGTGTTTATCATGCGTTAAAATTTACCCTTTTCCTTCTAATCAGAGTAATTGTGAATGTCTATGCCAACACCAAGACGAGTGAAAGATCATCTATTACAGAAGCTCACGTCACGGCTTTGAATCCCTATATCGAACCTCATTAAATGTGGTTGCTTAAAGATGCTCCTCTCTCTCTCTCTCTCTCTCTATGTATATATATATATATATATATATACTGTAGAACACGAAATTCACGCGTGTCCCATGTATAGCGAATTTCGGAGTTTTGCGTCATAGCATATCTTTATATTAGCGTCTCTGTACCGTAACTGCCGCCGCTGACAGCGCCATCTCTCGCAAAAAAGACGAACTAATTTAAGCAGAGAATGCTTGCTGAAATGTCGGGCAGATGCTGTGTTTCCATTCTGGCGGGCATAGTCGGCGATTTGAGCCCGTTGCTCAGCTGAGTAACTATTGTTGCCCGATCTCTTTCGTTTTCTTGACGCTGACCCTGACTGTTTTAAAGTTTCAGAAACTGAGCGGTCTGCACTGGCAATAACTGGGGACAATTCATATCTCTCCTTGGTAGACTTAGCTCCTTTCAGCCAGGCAAGCATTGTGTTAAAAGTGTTTAAAATCTAGCTTTAAATGATGTTAGAAGTTACAGTATTTAAAAGTCACAGTCCAGGTTGACAGAAGCCACACTACTGAGCTCTTGATCTAATGCTGCCAGAGTGAAGCAACCTAAATTTAGCATTTGTTTGTGAGTAAACAGGGCCGCCAGAACAATAGCTGGGCACCTATCCTTCTGGTTGCTATGTGCAACACTCACTCAGTATTCTGGCTTCTGTCAACCTGGACTGTGACTTTTAAATACTAGTACTGTAACTTTTAACATCATTTAATGCTAGGTTTTAAACATTTTCATCAAAATGCTTGCCTGACTGAAAGGAGCTAAGCCTACCAAGGACTACTCAGCTGAGCAACAGACTATGCCCGCCAGAATGGAAAAAAAATCTATCAACAAAATTGACGTCAGCGCCACCAGTGGCTAAAAAAAAAGACAAACTACAGCGTTTTTATATATAGCGAAGCGGCACCAGACGCTAAGTACGCTATATATAAACACACGCGGAAATTTTGTGTTCTACAGTATATATATATATATATAAATATATATATATATATATATATATATATATATATATATGTGTGTGTGTGTGTGTGAGTGTGTGGGGAGGGGGGGTTGTATGTGTATGTGCACACTTCCATACACTTACTGTTTCCTGAGGAATCAGAGGTAATTCGAAAGAGATGATTTGAATTCATTTGTATATATGGGCCATAAACATCTGTCCACTGATAATTCTTTATAAAAAGTTATATATATATATATATATATATATATATATATATATATATATATATATATATATATATATATATATATATATATATATATATATATATATATATATATGTATATATATATATATATATATATATATATATATATACATATATATATATATATATATATATATACATATATTATACGACAGTAGGCCCTTTTATTTCCAACGGGTAATCTCCGGGGCCACACATGTGTCAACATGTTTTTTACATGCACAAATTTCCAAAAAATGAGCAGATAGGTGCTTTTGATGCTGATTTTTAGAGCCGTATAACCCTACGGGACGACCGAGGTATATCAACACTAAGGCCAACACAATAGTATGGTTGTGGTAGGCGAGCACCTTAGCCGTAACAACGCAGTGTTCCACTGAGACTGAGGGGGGCTGAGAGATGGAAGGGCGGACGGACGGACAGACAGATAGATACAAAATGACATATACTTTTACTTTCAAAATGGTGTGAGTAGAAAAAATTAGAAATATAAATATCGGTGATATCATAAACGTACACCGTCCTATCTTCTTTAGTACAGCCAGTGCGGTGATAACCAATGATCTTATTTATCAATGGAATATGTGTTTGCCAAGTTTCGTTCTCGAATTATTGATACGTAGATTAGGTGGCACTAAATGTTTGGTCTCCGGGATATCTGGGTGCTCTGATATGTGTGCTCTTATAAGAAACATCTACCCTGGAAGCATGCTTGAAAAAAACACGTTAAGTTAATCTCAAAGTTAGGTGTATCCCCTTCATATTGACGGCCCCCAAACTTAAAGAACTTATTTGAAACTGATCATGTTGACAATGATGCTGTCCGACATGTCAATCTACTCATCTGACATCAGGGGAGCTGGACTGGAGTTACTATTTCCCAGGAAGTCTGCTCTCCTCTGCCGGACACACGAAATGACCATTCATGTGTAATCAGATTAATCGTGACCGTCTAGTATATATATATATATATATATATATATATATATTTATATATATATATATATATATATATATATATATATATATATATATATATATATATATATATATATATATATATAATTATTATGTGTGTGTGTGTGTGTGTAGTTGAGGTCAGGATTCTGCTCATGACCGTAAAATGCATACAAGGATGTGTCCCTCTCTACTTATAGAAATTGTTAGTCAAGCAGGCCATTACAAGGACTATACGATCAGGCGTCACGAACGTATTACATATGTGCACCGAGGCACAGACGCACGAACGCCTTTTGGAATGAATTTCCCCACACCACCAAGGGTGCCGGCTAATATTGTAAAAAGAAAAGCTGTAGCTCTATGCAGAGGGTAGATAATCCATTTAAGGCGGAAATTGAAGTTAATGTAGTTGCCCCTCGCTTAGGGTACACACTCTTTTCCTAGGCTTGTTAGCACGTCATGAGTCATGTTCGTCGTGCAGCACCCTGCGTGGCGCCATCTGCCGGATATCTATAGGAACTAAATTGTCAGGTAACACAACCCGTATACCTGAGCCGGCTGCCAGTGCTGAGCCTCCCAGTCTCTGCGGTCGTCTGAGGACGCCCGGCTTGCCCGAGTGTATTGACACTCAGACGGCCGAACGGCGATCGCATGCCTGGGCATGAAATCTGCCCGGAGGTCCCGCTGGTTTATGTACGGAATTAAATGTCCGTACTGTATATTTAAATGTCACTCCAGTCACCAACGTCCAATTCCCAACACATTCAAAGACTTCACCTAGCGATTGCAGTTTCACTGTTGCACTGCCAGTGGAGCAACTTAGAACATCATATTGAGCCTGAAGTGGAGGCTGATTTGCCACTGCTAGGACCCAGCGGGCACTGTACGTACAATGTACGTACATTGTACGTACAGTTGGTACAGTGTACGTACATTGTACGTCCAGTGCCCGCTGGGGAGTGGCAGATAATGGGGATCCTCCTGTAATACAGTTCCCAGTGGGCACAGTAACATTCATGGAACATTCCAGGAATGTTTGGGCAAACATTCAAAAATGATTCCCTTATAGTTCAGAATGAAAATTGTATGAATGTTCAGGTGAGAATGTTCATAGAATGTTCAGAGCTGAATGCATAATGAACCATTTGGATTCTGAATTTTGTTATAACATTGGAACTTGTCTGTGCAGTGGAAGCACTCGGTAACAGTTCAATTTTCATGAAATAGAAAATATCTCAATTTAGTGTTTATATAATGTCAAATCTGAACATTCCAGGAATGTTCAGACCTAAAGGTTGCTGGAATGAATGAATGATTGATTGCTTAAAGGCACATCGGCACACAAAGGCTGGAATGTTCATTTTTGGTGAATGACATTCCAATCAAAATAGAACATACATATGACATCAAATAATTAAGAACATTCCAGGAATGTTAAAGACCTGAACATTGCTGAAATGTTCATAATTGGTCCAGAATATTCCGACCAAAATTGAACATTCATATAACTTTCAGGTGATATTTGTGCCCACTGGGAGTTGGACCCTGAACCTGAAGAATTTCCTAGCCCTGTTTCCGAAGGATCTCCTGGCCCTGTTTCCGTAGAAGCTCCTGGCCCTAGTTCAGAAGCCCCTGACCCTGATTGTACGGATGTCCAGAACAGACCTGGAAAGGGGAGGAAACCACTTGTCTTAAAGCAAAAATTGAAACGACTACGACAGGAAAAAAAGGTGACCAGATGCCATATTTGTAAACAAATATACCAATATATTGAAGATAAGAACAAGCAGCCTGGGAGATGGATAGGCTGCGAAAATGAAACAACTTGCAACACATAGGGCCATGCTAAGTTTTCAGAAGCAGATGTCTATAAAAAGATATTAATTTGTGATAATTGTAAAGTATAGGAACATCTTATAAGGAACTCTTAATTTATTGTGACATTTGTATGGCAAGCCCTAGTGGAACTCAGTGGTGGGTAATTGGTTCAATTGCTTGTCATTCCCGGAGCTTTGTTGCCGTGCGTCACGTTTTATGAATTGTCACTTCCGGTTGAGCACGAGGACAGCAACAGACACTGTCAACAATTACAGTGTTTGTTTATGCAACGCTCGGCGTTCAGCTTGCATAGCAACATATTCTCCAGGACAGTCAGCTGTTCCGCGTCCGGCGTCTTTAAAAAACCTGCCGGCCCACCCGTTTTAACTGTTATTTTTATAATTGTTTTAAGGTGTTTCCTGATCAATTATTCCAAATTTCCAAATTCTCTAGTTACTACGAGTTGCGCAGGTGGCTGTGTGAGTGGAGCGTAGTTAATTCCTAGATACTTTGTATTAGTTCGTACTGCTTGCATGATTTGTATATATGTTAAGGTAATGGTGTGTGCACAGAATTAGAGCTCCATAAGGTTTTACAATTAAGCTTCCTGGTCATTCTCACTTGGCGTGGGGCTCTGCTTCCGCGCACATATTTACTTAGTGTTAAGATGTAGATAAGGTTTAATAAACTTTTCCACGGCACTCATGTCTCTGAGTTTTCTCTGGTAATGAGAAATACTTGGAATTATCATCATTTTTCGTCACTTTTTCTGCCTTGTTATGGCCGAGTTGTGACTAGGCAGTTGTAACTGGTGGAGGAAACCGTAGTACCTGGCAAAAACCATCAATTATCTCCAGGTCACGGGTAACTTTTCCAATTGCCCTGGGTGGGATTGGAACCTGGACATTGGTGAGAGACATCTTTTCCCAATGGTCAGGCGTGAAATTTCCCAGGTGGGTGGATATTATAGGCAGGTAACTGCGTCCATCGAGGCCAAGTGCAGCCAATCCCCACTGTTAATGTTATCTGTGATGTGTCAAATGAGATAATCAACATGATTTCAAGCACTAATATGTTTGCCACTGATATTAAGAAGACTCTGCCAGTTGAAGTACTGATTTCAAATTTGACTAAGCTATTCTGCCTCGTCCTGGGAGCTGACGCTGGCAATATGAAGGTCATCAAAAGAGATAATGCCCTAAAGAGGGCACATAGAGGTCAGCTTTTCAAAGCAATTGTAAATCCGCAGATACCATTTGTCCAGAAATATTACGACTACGAGAGCAATTTCCTCCATGTACTAAGGACATTGGAACTGTTACGGAGTACCTCAGCACTAAAGAATGAATGAATGAATGAATGATTGCTTAAAGGCACATCCGCACACAAAGGCCATTTAGTGGGGACAAAGTAGCTCAGTTGGTTAGGTGTCGGACTAGTAATCAGAGGGTCGCTGGTTCGATTCCCGGCCACTCCGGGCACTTTGGTCGTTCTTGGGCAAAACAGTTTATTCCATATTGCTTCAGTCTACCCAGCTGCAAAATGGGTACCTAGCATAAATAAGGCAGTGCTTAGAGTGTGTGCGCTATATGCTGCCAGTTGCTCTGGAATATCCCCCGGGGGATTGAAATGGTTTCTGTATGTACAGTGCCTGCTAGGGGAGGAAGGTCGTGTGAGCACTTCGGTGGATACAAGACTATAAACAGAATACCTTTACCTTTAGTGCCATAAAATTTGTGCAAAACAATAGTCCTTTGTTATTGTTGAAAACAAAAACAAAGCAATAGATGAAAAAAATGATCACAAAACAATGAACAACTTCAAAATATAATTTCCAAGCAATCGCACATCCCAATGTATACTTTCATTCATCTTTACATGTTATTGAGTCTCAGTATTCCAGGCACAATCCCGTTACTGACAAACTCACTCCATGTTCAAATGAATGAATGAATAAATGATTGCTTAAAGGCACATTGGCACACTTAAACAAAAATGATCACAAAACAATGATCAACTTCAAAATTTAATTTCCTTATAACAGGTTGTTTTAAAAGAAACTATAAATTCTTAAAAGGTTTTACAATCGGTAAAACAGACCAATCTCATGTAAATAAGATAAAATGCTGTCTGGAGGAACCTAATTATCAAAGAGTTCCCTAAAGCTATTTACACTAAAATGTCTATTTCTGGATACAATAAAATCAACACACTCAAATAAAATATGCTTGACAGTCAATTGACAATCACACGCTGTACATTGGGGAGGATCTTCCCCTTTCAAAAGGAATGAATGAATGAATGAATGATTTCTTAAAGGCACATCCGCGCACATAGGCCATTTAGTGCCATAAAAATTGTGTAAAACAATGGTCCTTTGTTATTGTTGAAAAACAATAACAAAGCAATAAATGAATAAAAATGATCACAAAACAATGAACAACTTCAAAATATAATTTCCGCATAACAGGTTGTTTCAAAAGAAACTACAAATTCTTAAAAGGTTTTACAATCGGTAAAACAGACCAATCTCATGTAAATAAGATAAAATGCTGTCTGGGGGAACCTTTTCAAAGAGTTCCCTAAAGCTAATTACACTAAAATGTCTATTTCTAGATTCAATAAAATCAACACACTCAAATAAAATATGCTTGACAGTCAATTGACAATCACACGCTGTACATTGTGGAGGATCTTCCCCTTTTAAAAGGAAGCAGTGAGTCAAATGAGTGTGACCAATTCAAATTCTTGCCAAAACACTCTCCTCACGTCTAATGATTCTAGAACCTCCAGGCCAAAGACCCAGCTGTGGATGAATCTCATGTAGTTTGTTGTTTATAGTCCCATCCCACTGAGACTGCCATTTGCGTTTTAAGGTAGAACCCTATTCGATACACGGGTCATTTTTAAAACTTGAATATCTGAAGACTGAGTTTAATGAAGACAGCGGCACTTATGCTATTGTAAAGGTTACATCTCATAGTTACAGAATAATGGTAAACTTATCAATAGATGACTATTTTGAAGTAATGCGGCACCCTTAAAGAACATATCTGGATGTGTTTCGTTTTTTGGCAAAAAGTCAAGACTTACCCTTTACTTGAAAATGAGAGTCTACCATATGATTATTGATGTCTTTGGTGAGGTGCAAGGTCCTACCTCAACAGGGGATTTGCACGATGAGTATCTTAAAAACATTTTTGAATGTTCCCATAAGCCTCAAAATTACTAACAGCACGTGGTTTACATAGTAAATGCTGATTTTCAGGTCCTGTCAGAATTCAACGTACCTGTGACATGACCTTGCACCTAGACGGGGTTCATATCTGTCATATTCTAAAATACTGGCTTCGGAGACTGTATCTTTATTCACTTTGAGCCAAAAAATGAGTTGAAAATTTTGGTCAAAATGGTCTATCTCGAAGGAATCTGCATGGTCGAAGCAGACACCCATGTTGTTTGGGACAAATTTAACACGGAGGGCCCCAAGGGACCCGACCATTGTTCTCGTGGTCGTACATCAAAAGGAAGTAGCTAGGTCGAGATTCGTGGCGGTCGACCACTACTCATGTGCAATCTTTTGCTTTGATATCCATGCTTAGGGGCCGGCCAAAGACACCACCTAGTGGTGATGATCTTGCTGTACTAGACTATCACCTTAAAAGAACGTTGATGTGTTTTTTAAAATCACCATAAGGAATTGGAACATTTGCGACTCTTCCCGTAGGAGTGTCATCATATCGTTGCATCAGCAAAATTAAATAGCAGATAATCGCATCGTTAGCTTTAAGGTATCATATAATGGTACAGTACTTGTGCCACCTACTGAAAATGTGGTAAACTAAAATATTGAGGTCCAAATGAGCATATTTTTTCATGGTTTTAACAACCCACGCTGACAGTCAAAATAAGCAAAATAAAAAAACTACAAACGAAATATCACACAGCCAGCCATCAAAGACTTTGTGTCACATAAAGAAGGATGTGGTAACATCTGGACATATTTTGGTTTCATTTTACATGCAGTTAAGGTACAGAATATAAATCAGTGCAAAGAAGTGTATTAATATTGTATTGTATCGCCCATATCGGACAAAAGGTTTAATTTAATTTATTAAAAAAAAATACAATGATACTCCTAAACATTAGGAGCAAAGATACTATAGTAGGGAATCTCACAAACATTTTTTCTAGAATGCCATTCATGCTGATAATCTAATTCCCCCAGTTTGCTTATAAATAATTACTAGGAAAATCCAAAAGACCTATTCATCTACTAGGTGATCCATTAGACTCAAGTGTCATGATGCATAGCCATTGGGTATGTGCAGACTTTGAATTATAATGACTACCTTCTTCGCACAGATCACTTCTAGAGTTCATTTAGAAAGTAGCACCTACTACTCTCATTTTTGATGTTTGGCTTCTGGTTCACTTTTCGCCTTCAAATATTTTTAAGAAGAATGCATTTGTTAGAAAAATATCAAAATTATCAGGCCTGTTTTTGGCTGCCCTGACTCTGAGAGTGAATGGGTTAATATCAAGTGAGTTGAAAGAAAACATGATTATATAAACACTTGCTCTGTTTTTTTTTAAAGCGCCATTTTAAGATATTACTGTGCCAACATAGGACATAACTTCCTGGCATTTTGTAACGCGTTGATGCCAAATAAAGTTATGACCAACTTCAACATCTATGGCCGTCGAGGGAAGTAGAGTTTCAAAGAGTGTGCTTTTTGAAGTAGTTTGTGGTATGTAATTCAATTTGATTCCCCTGAAATGACTCTTAAATGACTTTACTTTAGATATCAAATAACAATATAATTATTGCCCCCTGCAATCAGCCTGGCCCTGTTTCCACTTGCCAAACAAATACAGAATTAATGAATGATTGCTTAAAGAAATATCAGCACACAAATGCCATAGCGCCAAAAAAAATCTTTGTAAAATAATGGTCCTTTGTTATAAGAAAACAACAACAAAGCAATATATAAAATAAAATGCTCCAAACAAACAAACAAATAGTTGCATTTTTCAGAAACACACATAGAAGAACACTGTGTGGTGATACTAATAGGGCTTAACTAATTCACATCAAATTAGCTGCACCCCAAACGAGAGCAGACTGGCTTGGAGAACAGTGGGTGTACAAATACTCTTGTGGAAGCGAATATAGCAACAGCTGGAATAGCATGATGTTCCTCAAGGGCTCACACATTTCTCGAACCAGACATGCCGCCAAGTCACTCCAAGCTCATAGTTTATACTTAAGAATGAGGCTTATAGCCATTTTACTCTTTCTCTTGATCAAGCCACTCATATATACCAACCTTTTAGGAACGGAGAAGGGAGATGGAAGTTGACCACAGTTTCAATACTGGTCAACCACTCTAGATTTTGAACTTGACATCCTCAGTTTCGTGAGGTCTTTGAGATAGGGAAATTTTCAGCTCTACCTCGAATCTCTTTCCTAACTTGCTCCATGGTTTTTCGTCTTGGATAATACTAACTATGCCCAGTGGCTACCAGCTAGTGCACTTGATGGATAAGGGATATGCTATCACTTACAAATGTTCATCCTTCTGTGGCTGAGGAGTTTCAAAAAGGAAACTTAGTGGTTAGAAAGACGCATCATTTATTTTCGGCTATCCCGATTGACCAGGCTCATGAACAAATTAAACAAGAAGTGTGTCAAAGGAGATAAGGGAGCAGTTGGCGTCTGCGTTGGATGGTGTCAGGTCCAGAGATATTGCAAGAGCAATAAATGATCTTGAATCATCAGTAGAATATAACCATAGCAAGGATTTAGGGGAGTACTAAGCATATTCAGAAACCAGGAGAAGTCTTAGTGTGATTAATATTACAATCATAGAGATGGGAAATCCCTTCCAGTGAAGACATCCTTATATAAGTTACACATGACATTGTAAATCCTTATGTAGCAGCTACTGTCCGTAACATCAAGAGCGTTGGCCAGGAACAGTACAAAACATTTGTATCTGAACACTTGGAAAAATGGACAACTTCACTTAGTGTCCCTAACAGAAAAAAACAAGTTCCTACTGATAAGTACCAATTCAATAAGAGTAGTTTCCAATACTAAGGCTCAGATATCTTCCCTGTAATTACTAACATACTCCTGAGCTCCTTATTCTCACAGCTGTATATATCATGTCAAGTAAGGGATGGAGATCTGGATGAGTTCTTTCGCCATGAATATTAATACCAGCCATATATCCACCATCTCTATCTCAAAATGGAAGAATGAGGCATGGAACAGAGGCAGACCTTCACTGCCTCATGGACCTGTGTCCATGTGCTACAGATACTCCTGATGTTGGGGCCTTATTATTTGACGGACTACCACTATTAATCTATGCTAATGCCAGGCCCAAAAAAATCTGCCATAATCCGCTGGACTACTATATTCTACATATTCTGGCAGCCACTGAAAAATCCCCTTACAATCCACGAAATATACTCGGCTCGGACGCTGAGTGACTGGGCTTCCGTCACGGCAGTCTGCTGGCAATGCTGCCGCTAAACAGGCAAAGAATTATAACTTCAAAAGTTAAAATGCGTGTTTCCGTTCATTCAATGTCAGTGTTCTGATAAAAGAAGGGGTGTTTTATTGTATGCGTATAGCTGAGCATGTTATATTTGTAGACAGACACGTGGCGATCACATTGAGCGATAATTGGGAAGGATAGTGGTAATAGTATCTTGTGGATGAAGACAAGGTTAAATTTTCACGCTTATCCCAAGCACGTGTAGGGGGTATTCATTATTTCACATGTAAAGTCTCCCTCAGCAAACAAAAGATGGCGCTCATTTATTAATATTAGAAAATCATTTATTAATATTAGAAAATCATTTATTAATATTAATAAATGCTCGACATTTATTAATATTAATAAATGATTTATAAATATTAATAAATGATTTTCTAATATTAATAAATCATTTATTAATATTAAAAATCAAGCCATTTATTAATATTAATAAATGATTTATTAATATTAATAAATGATTTATCAATATTAGAAAATGATTTATTAATATTAATAAATGAATTATTAATATTAATAAATGCTGAGGATTTATTAATATTAATAAATGATTTATTAATATTAATAAATGATTTATTAATATTAATAAATGATTTTCTAATATTAATAAATGATTTATTAATATTAATAAATCATGCCATTTATTAATATAAATAAATGATTTATTAATATTAATAAATGATTTATTAATATTAATAAATGATTTATTAATATTAATAAATGATTTATTAATATTAATAAATATTTATTAATATTAAGAAGTATTTATTAATATTAATAAATCATTTATTTATATTAATAAATCACTTATTAATATTAGAAAATCATTTCCATTTATTAATATTAATAAATGATTTATTAATATTAATAAATGATTTAATAATATTAATAAATCATGGCAATTCTTAATATTAATAATTGATTTATTAATATTAGAAAATGATTTATTAATATTAAGAAATCATTTATTAATATTAATAAATGATTTTCTAATATTGATAAATGTTCTGTATTTCTTAATATTAATAAATCATTTCTTAATATTAATAAATCATTTCTTAATATTAATAAATCATTTTCTAATATTAATAAATGCTATGATTTATTAATATTAGAAAATCATTTATTAATATTAATAAATCATTAGTTAATATTAATAAATAAGTGACATCTATTGGAGGAACCTTGAACTATTCAATTCTTTATGAAATAATGAATGCTCCCTAGCACATGGCAGTTGCATGAAAATAGCAGAGGGAGTTGTACGTGGTCATTTTTAAGACCTCCGTATGTCCGTGATTTTGTAAAGGAAGGCTACTTTTTTTGCACCCTGGTACGAAGTATGGGGGTGAAAATCCCCTTACAATCCACGAAATATACTCGGCTCGGACGCTGAGTGACTGGGCTTCCGTCACGGCAGTCTGCTGGCAGTGCTGCCGCTAAACAGGCAAAGAATTATAACTTCAAAAGTTAAAATGCGTGTTTCCGTTCATTCAATGTCAGTGTTCTGATAAAAGAAGGGGTGTTTTATTGTATGCGTATAGCTGAGCATGTTATATTTGTAGACAGACACGTGGCGATCACATTGAGCGATAATTGGGAAGGATAGTGGTAATAGTATCTTGTGGATGAAGACAAGGTTAAATTTTCACGCTTATCCCAAGCACGTGTAGGGGGTATTCATTATTTCACATGTAAAGTCTCCCTCAGCAAACAAAAGATGGCGCTCATTTATTAATATTAGTAAATCATTTATTAATATTAGAAAATCATTTATTAATATTAATAAATGCTCGACATTTATTAATATTAATAAATGATTTATAAATATTAATAAATGATTTTCTAATATTAATAAATCATTTATTAATATTAAAAAATCATGCCATTTATTAATATTAATAAATGATTTATTAATATCAATAAATGATTTATTAATATTAGAAAATGATTTATTAATATTAATAAATGAATTATTAATATTAATAAATGCTGAGGATTTATTAATATTAATAAATGATTTATTAATATTAATAAATGATTTAATAATATTAATAAATGATTTTCTAATATTAATGATTTATTAATATTAATAAATCATGCCATTTATTAATTTTAATAAATGATTTATTAATATTAATAAATCATTTATTAATATTAATAAATGATTTATTAATATTAATAAATGATTTATTAATATTAATAAATGCCCTTTTTGTCCACTTTGGCCTTCCATACATCTACAATGAATATACATAAATTTGACATTATTGCGGATGATTAAGATTTCTTCTCTGCTTCAAACTGCTGTTTTCACTTGTTGAGCTTTCAATTGTGATAAGATTAGTCTGGCGGCCTAATCCAAAAACTTGACTTTTGATGGCAAAATTTGTTACAAGCTGCCATCCATGCTATATCATATCTACATAGGATGGGTCATATGGTATGGGTGGATGGCAGGATTTCTTTTGCAATCACCTCGGACAGTGCATGACCACAGTTTACTAAATAGAGTTCAAACACACTCTGCTAGTAACCTAGGAGATCCCATGGAATACGGAATTCCAAAGAATACAGCTTGAGGATCAGACCTCGAAAGCAATCTGCCATCAATACTAGACAAGAGGGCAATAATCGAGATTCCCCTCTCAGCCTGTCTGCACAGCTGAGGGGAAATGCTGCCTGATTTCTTTTCAAATGCCAGTAATTTAAAACATTGTCATCATTGCTGCACAAGCTGACTAAACAGTTATCCCTTCAGCTGTGCTATGATGACTTTTCTGATCACAAGGAGGAAGAAGAGACTGAGGATGATAACGCAGCTGCTTCGAGGCCGCAATCACCAACACAATAGCCTCCACTTCCGCAACAGAAGAAGAAGACATAAGCCAATGCTAGCTAGGTTCGAAGGAAGGCAAACAGACTCCTAGCTCATTGTGGTGCGCGCGGATGTCTGCAATGTTCCCGCAGCTCCACAAAAGTGTGGTGAGCACATTTTATAAGAAATCTTTCGACCTCATAATGGAGTGTGTTAATAAATCTGAGGAACTGTATGGTCAGGAGTCTAGCCAGGCCACAATGTCTGTAGCTGCAACTGGAACTTCCAGTGTACATAGTTCTAGTCGGCCCAGTGCATCTTGTAGTTAGTATGATGTGCAGTCTGTGCAGCAGCATTAGCAGCCTCCTACAGCTACTCCCCAGACCTATTCGCAGCAGTACTAACAGGCTCCGTTCAGGCACAAAATCATACCCTACTAGCTTATACTTACCATGACCAATCTGGTGCTCGTTGGTTGGATAGAATAATACGGCTACACGTTGTCGTAGCAATCTGACACCTGCCTAGGGCAAAATGTTATACTATGCCAGAGTTCTGTCCGAGAGATGTCTCACAAGGCCGATAGATGTCTCCCCTTGGCCCTTCTTTAGGAGTGGAGACGTCTATCTGGACCTGATAAGGACTACAATCAACATCACGAAAGTATTTTTTTAGGTAGGAAATCGAAACAGAAACTTGCATAGTATTTCACATGGACCTCCTACTTTCACAAAAATAGTTGAACGAACAATACTGACGGAAGAGTATTATTGGATTGTTTCCTTCAAATTGTATAAATTGTATCAAAATACCATTTTAACCGCAAATGACGAGGCAACAAATAGCGCTCTCCATCGGCTGAATATGGCACAAAAAGACGTCATCGGAGTCGACGTCCCACCATCTAAAAAAAGTGGCGACATCTATGGAAAGCCGTTCTTGCAGAAAAGCCCTATTTGTCTTTAAAGACAATTTAATTGTCTTTAATATGGAATGTTTTCTCTGCATTTAATCACTATTTTTCTTTAAAGAGAATTATTTTTCTTTAAAGAGAATTTAATTATCATTAATGATAAATCATTTATCATTAATGATAAATCATTTATCATTAAAGAAAAATGAGAAATTGAATTGTCTTTAAAGAAAAATCATTTATCATTAAAGAGAAATCATTTATCATTAAAGAAAAATCATTTATCATTAAAGAGAATTCAACTTGATTTTTCTTTAATGATAAATGATTTATCATTAATGAAAAATCGAGGTATTTTTCTTTAATGATAAATCATTTATCATTAATGATAAATCATTTATCATTAATGATAAATCATTTATCATTAATGATAAATCATTTATCATTAAAGAAAAATCATTTATCATTAATGATAAATCATTTATCATTAAAGAGAATTCGTGTTGAATTCTCTTTAAAGAGAATTGATTTATCATTAAAGAAAAATGATTTTTCTTTAAAGAAAATTACTCGTATTTCCCATTAAAGAAAAATCCTCTTGATTTTTCTTTAATGATAAATGATTTATCATTAATGATAAATGATTTATCATTAATGATAAATGATTTATCATTAATGATAAATGATTTATCATTAATGATAAATCATTTTTCTTTAATGATAAATCGAGGTATTTTTCTTTAATGATAAATCATTTATCATTAATGATAAATCATTTATCATTAAAGAAAAATCATTCTGTGGGTTAAACGTATGCCCGTATGTGTCAAATCTCTTTAATGATAAATCATTTTTCTTTAAAGAAAAATCATTTATCATTAATGGAAATTCGCGGCGAATTCTCTTTAAAGAAAAATGATTTTTCTTTAATGATAAATGATTTTTCTTTAATGATAAATCATTTTTCTTTAATGATAAATGATTTTTCTTTAATGATAAATGATTTTTCATTAAAGAAAAATCAGAGGATTTATCATTTAAGAAAAATCAACACGAATTCTCTTTAATGATAAATGATTTATCATTAATGATAAATGATTTATCATTAAAGAAAAATACATCGATTCATCATTAAAGAAAAATGATTTATCATTAAAGAAAAATGATTTATCATTAAAGAAAAATGATTTATCATTAAAGAAAAATGATTTATCATTAAAGAAAAATCATTTTTCTTTAATGATAAATCATTTTTCTTTAAAGAAAATTCGTAACGAATTCTCTTTAAAGAAAAATGATTTATCATTAATGAAAAATACCTCTATTTTTCTTTAATGAAAAATCATTTATCATTAAAGAAAAATCATTTATCATTAAAGAAAAATCATTTATCATTAAAGAAAAATACATATTAAATGCAGAGAAAACATTCCATACTTTAAAGACAATTCATTTGTCTTTAAAGACAAATGAATTGTCTTTAAAGACAAATAGCCATGTGCATTTGTCTTTAAAGACAATTCATTTGTCTTTAAAGACAATTCATTTGTCTTTAAAGACAAATGAATTGTCTTTAAAGACAATTGAATTGTCTTTAAAGAAAAATGAATTGTCTTTAAAGACAAATATATGGAATGTTTTCTCTGCATTTAATCAGTATTTTTCTTTAATGATAAATGATTTTTCTTTAATGATAAATGATTTTTCTTTAATGATAAATGAATTTTCATTAAAGAAAAATAGAGGTATTTTTCATTAATGATAAATCATTTTTCTTTAAAGAGAATTCGTTACGAATTTTCTTTAAAGAAAAATGATTTATCATTAAAGAAAAATGATTTTTCTTTAATGATAATTCATTTTTCTTTAATGATAAATCATTTTTCTTTAATGATAAATCATTTTTCTTTAATGATAAATGATTTTTCTTTAATGATAAATCGATGTATTTTTCTTTAATGATAAATCATTTATCATTAATGATAAATCATTTATCATTAAAGAGAATTCGTGTTGATTTTTCTTTAAAGAGAAATCCTCTGATTTTTCTTTAATGAAAAATCATTTATCATTAAAGAAAAATCATTTATCATTAAAGAAAAATCATTTATCATTAAAGAAAAATCATTTATCATTAAAGAAAAATCATTTTTCTTTAAAGAGAATTCGCCGCGAATTTCCATTAATGATAAATGATTTTTCTTTAAAGAAAAATGATTTTTCATTAAAGAGATTTGACACTTACGGGCATTCGTTTAACCCACAGAATGATTTTTCTTTAATGATAAATGATTTATCATTAATGATAAATGATTTATCATTAAAGAAAAATACCTCGATTTATCATTAAAGAAAAATGATTTATCATTAATGATAAATCATTTATCATTAATGATAAATCATTTATCATTAATGATAAATCATTTATCATTAATGATAAATCATTTATCATTAAAGAAAAATCAAGAGGATTTTTCTTTAATGGGAAATACGAGTAATTTTCTTTAAAGAAAAATCATTTTTCTTTAATGATAAATCAATTCTCTTTAAAGAGAATTCAACACGAATTCTCTTTAATGATAAATGATTTATCATTAATGATAAATGATTTTTCTTTAATGATAAATGATTTATCATTAATGATAAATCATTTATCATTAATGATAAATCATTTATCATTAATGATAAATCATTTATCATTAAAGAAAAATACCTCGATTTTTCATTAATGATAAATCATTTATCATTAAAGAAAAATCAAGTTGAATTCTCTTTAATGATAAATGATTTTTCTTTAATGATAAATGATTTTTCTTTAATGATAAATGATTTTTCTTTAAAGACAATTCAATTTCTCATTTTTCTTTAATGATAAATCATTTATCATTAATGATAAATCATTTATCATTAATGATAATTAAATTCTCTTTAATGATAAATAATTCTCTTTAAAGAAAAATAGTGATTAAATGCAGAGAAAACATTCCATACAAATACCTTCTATTTGTCTTTAAAGACAATTGAATTGTCTTTAAAGACAAATGAATTGTCTTTAAAGACAATTCATTTGTCTTTAAAGACAAATACATCTATTTGTCTTTAAAGACAATTCATTTGTCTTTAAAGACAATTCATTTGTCTTTAAAGACAATTCATGACAAAGTAGTTCTGAAAATAGTTCCGTTTTGTAGCATTTCATTTCAATGTAGAATCAACAAGATGGATACTAAGACTAATGTCAGTACTGCCAGATTGATGCATGTTTTAGTAGAAATTTATTCAGTCATAGCTGCAAATGCAAGTTTAGAAGAGATCTCCGCCTGTTTAGCGGCAGTAGACTCGGTAGTTCCGACATAAACACCAACAAAAAAGCATCAGATGCATAAGTAAGATTCAATGGTGTTGAACTACAGAATTGGAAGCCCTGTCACTTCGGGAGTCACTCGGCGTCAGAGCATCGTATATTTCGTAAGGGGATTTTTATCCCCCATATCTCGTACCTGTGTCCAAAAAAGTACCCTTCGTTTACAAAATCGTGGAAATGCGGAGGTCTTCAAAAAGACTTATTCCATAATTTTATATATTTGAAGCAAACCATGTTATATATGCAGACAGACACGTGGCGAACACACGTTGAGCGATAATTGGGAATTGTAGTGGTAACATAACCTTGTGGATGAAGAAAGCACGTGGCTGCGTAGAAATATGAGGTCGCATTTCACCACAGTATTCTTCTGCCAACGTGGTCGTATTTGTCTTTAAAGACAACTGAATTGTCTTTAAAGACAAATGAATTGTCTTCAAAGACAAATGAATTGTCTTTAAAGACAAATACCTTCTATATGTCTTTAAAGACAAAATGAATTGTCTTTAAAGACAAATGAATTGTCTTTAAAGACAATTCATTTTTCTTTAAAGACAAATACATCTATTTGTCTTTAAAGACAATTCATTTGTCTTTAAAGACAATTCATTTGTCTTTAAAGACAAATGAATTGTCTTTAAAGACAAATGAATTGTCTTTAAAGACAAATGAATTGTCTTTAAAGACAAATAGTGCTTTTCTGCAAGAACGGCGTTCCATAGACATCTGCAAAATGACAATTTTGCAACAGGTTGAAATCGTAGTAATCTTATGCCATATTTTTGGTCAATTGATACTCATATTCTGTGATTATTGCACAATTATAAAGCTCATATCAAGGGGCTTCCAATAGGCATTCGTGAAGTACATGTAAAGAATGACGTCCAGGATTTTCATGGAGTCGGAGCTCAATTATTTTTTTCACTGATTATCAGGGCTCAATTATTTTTTTCAAAGAATTTGCCCTCATTTTCGTTATATGACAGCTAATTGTTTTGTTTTTATTAAACCAATCTCAATATCCATGAAGCTTGCAAGGAGTTTTGGGAAAGAAACGTTCACTCCAATGAACATCTTTGCAATTATTTTTATCATAATTAGGTAGGCAACAAAAGATAAATGTACAATTCTGTGCTTGCGAACCACCTGCGTGCACAATTCTACGTTTTGGATTGTTGTTCTGTAATAATCACCTGACTAGGTGTTATCACATTTGCTATCTTTTTCCAGCTTACAGGAAGAATTTATATGCTGGACCACATGAAGTTCATGGTACCAGTTTTCCACAGCTATGGACATGCGGCAGCGTGTCAGGTATGATTTTGTTTTGGTGCTTCCCCAAATAAGTTCTATGGCCAATACAAAGCCCTGTTCACATAAGGAATCTGTCTGCTGTACGATCTGTTTGCGGCCGAAAAAACGTGGCGATCGCAACATCGCCATGCGGGTGCCTCAAGGAATAGACCACTTTCCATACGTCCCATGATACTTTGCGCGGTTGGCCATGTTGTAGCACGGTTGTAGGGCAAATATATAGGCCAACCTGCCACGTGATATTTTGGCGGTTAACTGTTTGGCAGGCGGGAAAACTCGATGAAGCGGCTTTGGTACGAAGGTAGTATTATACATGTATAACTTCTATTATTGTTTATGTTTAGCTTTATAAATTGCAATAAATGATTATTACCAATTTTAGTTGTAAAATTGACTATGAATTCATTGAACATTTGAGAAGTATTGGAGCGTGGAGAGGATCATCTCAACGCTAACTGAAAATGTTACTGCCATTAGCCTACTGACTTTACTGTGTGATCTGCCACATAAAATTAAAGTTATTTCATAATCATAATCATATCTGTATGGTTATCAATTTGCCAACGCCTGTAAAATATATTATTGTACATGTATCTCGCGTGAAGATTCTTGATTATGGTTGGTCAGGGAATGGATTTATCGTCATGATTTCCTCCTTAGTGACAGGCTGTTGTCCTTACATGGTAACTAAAGGCTCACACTTTAAGAATAGGATGCTGTCCTCCTTTTTCTCTTAGTGATCCCATGAGGGGAGAATTTCATGTATTGACACCGGCTTCAGCCAGCCCCTGGTAGCAGCCATGTTCTTCAACTGCTATCACCCGTACAGGTTATTAGGTCAAAAATCAGTGGTCATGGACCGTAGAGAGGTTTGCGAACATGTTCGCAAATCAGTCTACTGAACACGCCCTTCATACGGACATTTACTGACTAAATATGCAAATTATAATATGATACGGCAGGTTCTGTACGCGATAAGACAGTATTAAGTTTTCGTTGACCGTAATGCAGGGTGCTGCCATCTACATGATAAAGATATTTGAACAGGAACAGGTAAACAACGGTTCCTTATCAGAGAGGTAGCATTCAACCTAGCCTCACAGTGACCGTGACCAAATGCACCATTGATCACACGAAACTGTAGTACTATGCGCATTATGGGAACTTTTGATTGGCTGATGACATTCACTGCGGGGCAGTAACTATGGAAGGCCAAAGTGGTCAAAAAGGGCATTTTCTAATATTAATAAATCATTTATTAATATTAATAAATCATTTATTAATATTAATAAATCATTTATTAATATTAGAAAATCATTTCCATGTATCAATATTAATAAATGATTTATTAATATTAATATTAATAAATCATTTCTTAATATTAATAAATCATGGCATATGTTAATATTAATAATTGATTTATTAATATTAGAAAATGATTTATTAATATTAATAAATGATTAATTAATATTAATAAATGAGTTTCTAATATTAATAAATGCTCTGTATTTCTTAATATTAATAAATCATTTATTAATATTAATAAATAAGTGACATCTATTGGAGTCTTTGGAGAAACCTTGAACTATTCAATTCTTTATGAAATAATGAATGCTCCCTAGCACATGGCATTTGCATGAAAATGGCAGAGGGAGTTGTACGCGGTCTTTTTTAAGACCTCCGTATGTCCGTGATTTTGTAAAGGAAGGGTACTTTTTTGCACCCTGGTACGAAGTATAGGGGTGTAAATCCCCTTACAATCCACGATATATACGCGGCTTTGACGCCGAGTGACTCCCGAAGTGACTGGGCTTCCGTCAGTCTGCTGGCAGTGCATACCCGTCAAGTCTCCTGCTTTTAACAGGAGTCTCCTGTTTTTTGGACTTCATTTTACCTGCCTCCTGTTTTTCTCCTGTTTTTTTCTTGTCTCCTGTTTTTCTCCTGTTTTTCTAGAAAACCAGTCTAAAGCGACTATAATCTCCTGTTTTTCCTCAAGTTCAGCGCAGATCTACTTAAACTCCTACAGCTTAGAATGCAAATCAGAGAGACACTGATGATATGTGAAGGACTCTCCATTATAGCTAAATGTATCACTTATGTTGGCCAAATATCATGTGTATTAGATTTTTCATTATTAGTAAAATCATGAAAGGTAAATTGATACCTGTGCCAATTATTTTAAGAGTTAAGAGAAATGAGGGTTTCATGGAATTATTATATATGCCTGATGGGTGGAGTGACAAGAGTGGAACCTGGTGCCAAACAGAACTTTGAGAATAATAGATTAAAAAATATGTGGTTCCCTGTTGAATTATTTGGATGAGTGTAGTTTTATACAGTAATTATTATGATAACATTTACCTATCCAGGTAATGTAACCTGTGTGAAGTGAAAAAAGGAATAGGTTTCATGAAATTCATGGACTGACAGGAATAATAATTATGGTCATGTTAAAATTGATTTGTTGTTATTATGTCCTTCTGTTTACTGATTGATTGATTGATTAATTTTATTGACATCAAAACAAACTCAGTACAGAGTTATAAGTCATTGATATACAACCTGACAAATATGAATACAAGTATAAACATCTTGTAACATGTATACAGAGAGAATACAAACATAAAGTTAGATGCTCTCTCTGAGAGAAAATATAGCATTTACAAATTTACTAACCATTTTTATGACTTCCGGATCAGTGCTTGACATAGATAGAATAAACTTCTGATTGTCACACTGATTCTCGAAGTCATTAAGTAACATACTGAGCTTATGAAAAAATGGAACCCTTAGGTTATTATAACGTTGACACTGAGCAAACACATGACTGCGGAGAGTTGAGAGTATTGGCACAACATTAGGTAGGAGCCACCAGGTGGGACGTTGGTAAATTATATATACAGGTGCGGCACCTGGTGGGAAGTTGGTGAACTAACGTATATGGTAGCGGCACTGCCGCGTGAGAAAATCCCCTGTTTTTTTTTTGTCCGGGGTTGACAGGTATGGCAGTGATGCCGCTAAACACTAAAACAGGCAGAGAATTATAACTTCAAAAGTTAAAATGCGTGTTCCCGTTCATCCTATGTCAGTGTTCTGAGAAAAGAAGGGGTGTTTTTTATTGGAAAAACAAGGACAACAAGGTCAAATGTTCACGCTAATCATCCCAAGCATGTGTATGGGGTATTCATTATTCAAACCATTGATACACTTTCACTTAAGATCCTTGATATGAGGGACAAATGATCCAGTGCCAACATTCAATTCCTGCACTGCACTAAATGCGTAGGCAGCCTAGACATAATACACAACCGCATGCCCAATTGCGACCCAGTTTCCTGGGTGACCTCACCAACGCTGGTGTGCAAAATGGTACTGGGCCGGTACTGTTGACGGTACTGGCCCAGTACCGGGGCCAGTACTGGCATGTTTAAATGGTACCTGCAGAGCCGTACAGCAAGGTCAAATATATGGCTTCTTCGCTACAACAGGCAACTAATACAGCCAGAGCTGCATGTATTAACCAAATGGGGACCAGGATGAAGACCCTTCCCCGACCAAAAGTGCATACAATCTTTGAGTGGGAGAAATTGAAACGATTGTGATCAGAAAAATCTTCAATTCTATTTAAATGGAGTTGGAGCTGCCTTTTTATGGCTTGCATGTGTTTGGACCGATATAAGACAGAAAAGGAAGGTATGGGTTTTTACATCGCTTTCAACAGCTTAGGTCATATCGTGACAAGATAGAAACTTGTAACCGGGAAGAAATTCCCTTCTCTTCACAAATAGTTCCAAGGGGTGTTTTAAATGCGAAAGAACCATAGACAGCCCTCCACAAAGCCGCACATTTATATAGCAAGCAGACCAACCCACTTCGGGACCCAGCTGAGAATCTAACCTGCGAATCACGCTTGGGAGAGAGGCATCATAATCACTAGGCCACAGGGGATCCCACTTAAGTCATCTACAAATAGAGCTTTGTCAACACCATTTCTTATACAGCTGGTGATGCTGTTGATCTTAATAAACATAGTGCCGGATAAAATGCTACCCTGAAGGACCCCAATTCCCAGCGTAGGTTTCAGGATCATACTGGCATGCAGACCTCTCCACCAGAACAGCGTAGCCTAACGGAGAGGCAATATCCATACTTGACAATTTGAACTGCACACCAGTATAACAGGTAAAACCCTTACCCCCTTAAAACCTTACCTTTTTTCATAAATTAAAGGCATTACAATAGCAACTCCCTGGAATGGATAATTGCCCACAACGATGCACAATGAACTATGAGCCATAAAAAACTCATTCAACTATTCATTCAGTATAAGCGCAACTGCTCTTCACCTTCGGGAACTTCAAATTAGCAGCCATATTAGTATATATGTGGTAACTGGGGATTGAGAGCTTAGTACAATCTTCAAGAATAAATGAAAAAAAAACTGGATAAATTGCAGAGCGTATTCCCACAAATAAGATAAATTGGCAAAAATAACAATGACAGATGTCTTTATTATATTCATTCACAGACATTCGTACATCAATGCATGCACACAGTTACTGAGCATCTTAACATATATAATAAACTGTAAAGTGTTTGACCCCTTTATAACCATTCGTTTTAATGTTATTTAGTTAAACTTACGTACAGCTTCTGAACACTGCTATTTAAGTTATATTTACACCCAAGAGTAGCTGTGGTGCTTGTGATATATCTGAGGTGTCGTGAGCTGATCCCTGAGGGGTATCGCAGTGTGTTAGGGGTCTGTGTAGTTGGTAACACCGGTGACTACCTTCCATCAATCACAGGCCTGGAAAAGACTGGTTATCAACTCTAGCACATTATCTTTGGGTTCAGGGAACTTTAAGGCTCAATGGGTGTACCACATGTCACATACAACACACATCTTTAGGCTTGTGATTGGCGGAAAGAAGTTTCCTGCAGTACAGTTATACACATCGACCAATAAGATCACCTCATTCCCTCTCCAGGCACTGCATGGGTTCGAATCCCGGCCTGGGCATGTAAGAAAACTGCCAGTGACTTGGGGTTAGGCGGTGGTTTTCTCCGGGTACTCCGGTTTCCTCCACAAGTTACAACTGGCTAGTCACGAATTAGCCATTATGGCAGAAAAAGTGACAAAAAATCTAATATTTTAATTCCTCTCTAGACACCTATTTGGTGGCACCTTGTGCCGGAATATTAATAGAACAGGCAAATAAAGGGGTTCGCAATAGTCAATAAACATCACATGGTGTTTATAGGAAACTGGGAGGAGTAAGCCACCTTTCATTATGATGATAAATTTACACCTGACACTGGGAACTGAGATGTGAACACAATATCCTGTTCTATAGCTCCTGATACAATACAAAAAATATCCAAGATATGGACATCTCCTAATGTGAAAAGTTTTGTCCAGTAGTGAGGTATTCACATCTCAGAAGTTCAACTGTATGTACTAGCATAATTTATCAGGAAAAATGTCTTAAAGGGGAACTAAAGGCTCACATACATATTAGCTTATATGAAAGAAATACACTTCAAGAATAGGATGCTGTCCTCCTTTTTCTCTTAGTGATCCCATGAGTGGAGAATTTTGTGTATTGCCAGCAGCCTCAGCCAGCCCCTAGCAGCCCCTGGTAGCAGCCATGTTTTTCAACTGCTATCAGCTGTGACTCAAATGGGTGGCAGCCCACATCATGACCCTAAGCTCTGAGCAGTGTATCATAGACTGTAGTGCTCTACACACCAACTTGCATAACAACTTGTATGAGTATCAAACAGGTAAATGGTAAAAGCATGAGCAGCAATTGGCTGTACAAAAAGACAGGGTGGTAGAGTTATTTTCATATATTTCCTGTTGGTAAATTCAGACAAAACAGTGGCTAGCAGTCACTGAAACTTGTAAATCCACCTGTCTTGGAAGTATGCAGTTCTATGTTCAGACCACTTCCCTGATGCGTATTATGTAAGGAATCACAAACTACAGTCAGGATTACTTATAAAAGGGGACTTGGGGGACAGCAAATCATAAGGTTATTTGAAAATGCATGAACATAGCTCAACATCTGTCATTTGCAAATACATTGGATACCTGTGTGACTATGAAGGAAGGGTTGAATAAAAACAATACTAGTATGTACATCACCAAGCATCCAGATTTTCAGTATTTGATTTTACTTGAAGCTAGCTGTTCTACAAAAACTGTTTTCTTTCATGTAACCTACACAAATACTAAAGGAAATGATTGATGTTCCAAGTACTGATAGCTATTTCCTGCGTTGACTATAACTTCAGTGTCCTGGGATCTAGATGTGTAATGCCACAAGGTTATAATTAACCCTTTGTTTATCCGTTTCCTTTAAGGAGTTGTTACTTCCCTTTGTTGTTGCCAAAGGGACCTAGATATTAAACTAAACCCAAGTTGTAAGACAACCAACACAATTCTAAAGTCTATTTTCAATTGTACAGATTAATGATGACCATGTTTAGGTACCTAGAATTGTATGCTAATAAACTTAACTGTTAGCTGTCTCTCTGCGCTTGCTTTGTAGCAGTTGATACAGAAGGGTTGAAAACAAAAACACTGAATGGCACAGCACCATCCTGTTGAGTATTCATGACTGCATTTATGACACCTGGTATGAAACGCATCAGCAAAGTGGTCTGAACATAAAATTACATGCTTCAGGACAGGAATTCAGTGATGCTAGCCAATGTTTTTGTCTGAATTTAACAACAGGAAATATATGAAATATAATTCTACTACCCTGTCTTTTTCTACAGCCAATTGCTGCTCATGATTTTACCATTTACCTGTTTGATACTCATAAAAGTTGTTATGCAACTTTCGAAGAGAGTTGGTGTGTAGAGCACTTATACAGTCTATGATACACTGCTCAGAGCTAGGGGACATGAAGTGGGCTGCCACCCATTTGAGTCACAGCTGATAGCAATTGAAAAACATGGCTGCTACCAGGGGCTGCTAGGGGCTGGCTGAGGCTGCTGGCAATACACAACATTCTCCTCTCATGGGATCACTAAGAGAAAAAGGAGGACAGCATCCTATTCTTGAAGTGTATTACTTTCATATAAGTTAATATGTATGTGAGCCTTTAGTTCCCCTTTAAATTAAACCACAGAATAACCTAAAGGCCCATGGTATTATTAGAATGACCATATGACCAGTGGTAAAAATATATACCTTAAGATTTTTAGTGCATTTTGTTATGAACTTCATATCAATTGAAAGACATGCCTCTAAAAAAGCTCAGGAGTAATAATCTGATACTGCAATGATGAACTTCAAGGAGAATTCAGAGATACGCAGAATCTTGCACATTACATAACTGACCATAATCGATTTTCCATAAATAACAGAAGAGCATTCATTATCATACACACTCTTTGATAATGAACTTCAAGTACCTATAAGTACAAATTTCATTTCATCAATAAATTACCATTGTTTACAATACCTAGTTATAGTTCGGGTAAAATTACCCAGTCATCAAAGAACAAAGTGGTCAACTACAATACTTTCCAGCTTTTTATCTCATTCATAGTCCTTAAATTCTTTGAGTGCATTCCTCCCCCCCATCCCCCTCCCCCCTACACTTTGCAATCAAAAACACCAGCGTATATATTGCCAAGTGATTTTTCAACAAACTATTATTCAGAAAAGTTCAAAACAGTAAAATTGGTGAATTACCAATCAGCTTTTTGTTTCATTCTGGAGCACTTATTGGTTAGTGTTGTATTTTAACTGCACGTTGTCTCTCAATAGTGCCTCCAAAGTCCCAAATTCAGCTCAGAGCCTGTGAGAAAGTTGTCACCACCCAAAAATAAGTGTAGGTATTCCTGTTTGATATCACATTCTTTTCAACCAAAAAATGTTCTATCATCATAACATAACCAAACAAGTCAACCCTATTTCTTATGATTACACTTCACAAACACTAACCCTACAAAAACGATCAAGAGTTAATCTTGACACTTTACATAACAATAATAAATATCACAATTACAGAGATAACCTCTCAAGCCTAGTGCATTCACGGTCAGTTCATTTAATGTCATTCTTGATGTCAGGGTCATTATGTAATAACATACAAGGTCATTCAAGACACGGCCAATTTATTGGTCAGTTTTCTCATAATGGTCCCAATTTTGGAAACAATGTAGAACTTCAAAAAATTATGCTGAAAACTCTGACTAGCCCATCGTGAATGGGAGGACGAGACTTTCACCGAAAATCAACCAAATGAGGCCAAGTCAGAAGCAACGTTCACACATGCGATGAGCCAGATTCAAACCCTCGATCTTCAACATCCTTCTCGAAGATTTCGATTTGAACCAAATAATCATTTGGCTGACAAAAATATGATCAGGGACTTAGCCAGGACTTGTCTAGCCTGACTTATGGACTGGCATGTAAAACTGAACAGCACCCTTTCAGACAGGCAAAAATTTCTATGAAGAATTTCAATCATGACTTTTGGGGATAATAACCAAATCTTTTCTTTACAAACCATTTCCTAAGACATGGCTGAAGTGTAAGTTGCCCTATTTGGCACAACAGATCAGAGTCCTATATTTAGTTGGTGGGAAGATTTGAAGGAGCCGAGTGGCAGAAATTGTGTGATTGCTGTTTTAGACAGCCGTATTTATAACACTGGCCAAGATCCTAAATATATGGGAAGTTGAAAATGCTGTAGAGCAACAAGAAAGGTATAGTGCAATACTTATATCTAATTGATTTCCCTCTTTGACATCAAAAGATATTCTGGAGATCTAGGCCATCTTCCAACACCTAATATATTTCCATACGCAGTGCTACTAGTGCCCCCGTCAGCACTAGATTTTGCCAAAAAATGTATGAAGTTCATGATATCAACAAAATATTTGTAAACCATGGACATGAATTTAAGCTGTTGACAAGCATTTCTAGAGGATATGCGATGACTTATGCATTTGTGGTTTGACAAGCAGTTAGTACTGTCTGCATATGGATAGATACCTGAAGTAACCTGGAAGGTGTGTGGTGGCCTCTACTAAGGGAAGTCAAAAGACCTTCATATTTTGTGTGTGTTGACTAGGCTCTCTAGAACCATTCAGGAGTCCCAAGGGCTTGATGTATAACTGGTCCATCTGATAGGGATTGGCACCTTTAACTTGATATGATACTTTATTGCATTTCCTTAACCCTTCTGATGCTGAGGTTACTTTCGTCCAAAGCGCTAGGACACAAAGATTTTTGAAAACCATCTAAACCCTATCATTTTGGCATTCATTGGAAAGCTCTCACGGAGTACTGCCAGATGATTATCCATGTGCCAGGGTTAAAGTCATGTTGGGGACCTCCTAACTCTATTAAATCTAGCATTATCAGCTTCAGAAATTCTGCTGATAAAGAATGAACTGCCTTTGCAATAGAAGGTCCATATGATACTGTTAAGCAGTACCTGTACAACAGCTCTTAAATGATATGATACTTTTCCACATTCAATATCGGTACTCAGTATCCTATCAAGTACCTGTACTAACCAAAACTTTCACATTTCTGAAAAAACTTCAATTATTTGAGATCATCTACTGATAAAAATCAATAGGGCTTTCTGAAGACTTTTCTTGTCTTTTTGGTATCATCAGGTTTTCTCTCAATTCTTTCTAACAACACAAGGGCTCGATGTTAAACTGGCCATTCCAATGCACTGGTCCCCCTAGATTTCTGAAACAACTTCAAAATCATATGCAAGATCATCTACTGAGAAAATTCAAAATAGGTTTTTTAAGGTTTTTCTTGTTGTTATTTAATGTTGACAAGTAACTTAAGAGCCCTTCTAATGGCACAGGGGCTCCATGTCTAACTGGCCAGATTAATAGTCCATCTAGATCCTAATTACTGATAGAAATCAAACGAGCTTTCTGGAGATCGTGGCTGTTCTTTGTGACTATTGTCCAGGCTTTCCAGAACGCTGGTGACGTCTTGAGGGTTGAACGTTTTGCTGCTGGCGCCCCCTACTGGCTCCAAGGAGAACTCTGTGGCGCCCTCTGAGGCAGGACTCCGCATCGGAAGAACCGGCAACTGGAACTCTACGTCGGTTCCTGAAAGATAAAGAAGAAACTATGTAAATAGCCTGAAATTCCTATTTATAAAATAGCTAGAGTGCTTAAAAAAAATTTCAATACCACTTGAAAATCTTGAAAGGCATGCTGGGGGAATAACAATGTTGATTTCAAAATCTATTTTTATGGGAAAATTTACATTTATTTTACATTTTTCATATATGTCATAATGTCTCTACAAAGCTCTCTCAAGAGGCTTGAAAAATGTAAGAGTGAAATCTTGAATTATGAATGCAAAGACATACTAAAATGTTTATACTATATCAACTGTATACTATTAGGAAAAGTTTTTATTTCAACAAACCAACTCCACCATACCCTATAGGCAAAAATAAACTAAGGGGATGTATTTTGTACTATTCCATCTTTTTAACCCTAATCAAGCTACGGTCAAGAAAACTTATCAACGAAGCATGTCCCACACTACTGAGAACAAATAAACTTGTCTAGCATAAAATATTGACAAAAATATTTTGTTTTTCATTACTACTATATTATAACTTTTCGGATGTAAAGATTAAATGTTACGCAACTGAGTCGTCAAATGTTAGTGTACAATTTGTGACCTTGTCTAATGGCCTATACCTTTATTCTAAGGTGGCAAAAATAGGTTGCCCAACTTGGGAGGTATAAAGACTGAAAAATACAACAAATGTCAGAAATGCCCTCTATACTTCACTAGTTGTGGAACCTCTATGAGTATACCTATCTTTGCACATACCTTTAAGTTTGTAGAATAGAATATAGGCATTGCTGTAGTCGTCTTCCTGAGGGAGGGTCTGGCTCACGGTCTCATCATTGTAGTAGAACCATTTCTCGCTGCGACAGTTCTTGGCGTACGCAGTGTAGTGGCCCGCATTCACACCTACAAACAGAAACAATATTGGGGTGTACTTACGCAGGCAAGTAAATACAGTACATCATCATAGCACTATCGAAACCGAACAATTTTAATACATTAGCTTAAAATTTCCATATATACTTGCATCGGTTCCATTTGCACATTTCCATTTGAACTTTGATATTCAACTTAAAAGAATAATTTATGCATTTATATAAATGCAATACTTTGGAAAATTAGTCGAATGACAATGATAATATTTGTATGTATTGTTCAGTCAAAATTTGATCCATATCTATCTAAAAACCCATATAAGTCGAAGGACTCCATGGTTTGATGAGCAGAAAATATCTTCACACTAGTGTTTGATTGATCGATTTGCTATTTTAAAATCAAAATTACTGAATTTTTGCTTAAGAATTATTTATAATAAAAGATGTCAGGTATGAAGCTATCGCTAATATAATCAAAAGCAGTAGCTCTCTCTGAAATGGCTGTTAGCCAGCCGTGAACTGGCTACGCAGCTAGAGAATAAAACGTAAAATTTTGTATTTTTCTTTGTCAAACAGAGCATCAATGGAATGAGAGCGACTACTGCAATGTGAGTTTTCTAAAGAAGTGCAAGCACATGAAGCGCTATAGTGCAGCTACTCACCTCCGAAGTGGCAGACACAGCTCTGCAGGTCATAGACGAGCTCGTCACTCTGGGGCCCTGAGAGGAACGAGGAGAGATCGAGGTTCTCCATGGGAAAGACAACCTTATTGTCAATCTTAGTACTGCACAGTTCATGAAACACAAACCTGAAAACAGGGAGTAGATGCATTGTGATTACTAAGCAAAGTCTGCCCAAACCAATCGATGTTCAAAGGTCTCATTTCCAAATGAAAACATGAATGAAGGAGCTTCGTAGAAATATGCATATATATATATATATATATATATATATATATATATATATATATATATATATATATATATATATATATATATATAAATATACATATTAAATAATCATTGAAATATAATTGATAAAATAACTATTTCATCTGTATCATTTAATGCTTTACACATATACATATAATGTCATGCAAGTTATATTTTGCATTAATTTTGTAAACTGAGAGTGATTTCTATATCTCAAAAAAAAACATCTGATAATATACGCTTTGTGACTGTGAGAAGATGAATAATTATGAAGATGTACCTTTTGAGATATACCACAAGGGTGGTGGGGAAGCGCCACACAGAGATGGTTTTCTTAGCACACTGATTCTTCTTGCACCTGGGACAGAACCACGGGTTCTGGTCATCCAGAACCTCACTGAAGACAAACAAACAAACATGAAAGTCATTCTAGCACATACAATAATAGGTCTGAGAATGACCTAATAGGTACAGCAGTATAAACACATAAAACCAAGGCTATAAGGCTATGATTATTATCATTATCATATTATTATCACATCATCATCATTATTATTATCATCATGACTTCATCATTAGGGTGGTACAATATCAACACCAGAGAATGACACTAATTGAATATGCAGAGTACCATTTGTCTAATCCTTACTAAATAAAACAGAAACATCTCATTAACCCATACCATTCTGCGGTACGCATGGTGCGTACCTGGTCTACCATTCGGGGGTACGCACCATGCGTACCTGAAAAGACTTGCCGTGGGGATATTTGACATCCCCATGGAACGATCGCCGTGTGACCTTATCGATTGCAGTAAGAAAGCTGCAATCGATAAAATAAGAGGTCACATAATCTAATAAACATGTTGTCACAGTTTCATTCTGTTTCAATCGGAAAAATGTGAGATTTATTCACATTTTCCCGATCGAAATGGAACTGCGCAACAAGAAAACAAGATGGCGGCCCGCATCGCAAGGGAGAAAATTTGAACCCCTGGCGATCGGAGGCTCTCTCATTCTATCAATTTCGAATTTGACTTCGAAATCGATAGAATTAGAGAGCAAACATTCAGACTAAATGAATACCTACCTTTCGTCACCATTCCTACAGGAAAATGTGAGATTTTATCACGTTTTCCTGGAGGAAGTTTCCATCGCGGCGTCCCGGAAGTTGTTTACAAACAGTGACCGTTGCACCGGCTCACTGTTAGTCGTTATTTCCAACCCGTTCTGTTGAAAATGACATCGTTTATCAACAGAACGAGGCAGCCAAGATGGAGGACAAGATCAACATCGATCTCAGCTGTTGTTTTCTTGCCGAAATAAGCATTTTACTGCTTCTTTCGGAAAGAAAACAACAGCGCGTTCAACGCGGAAGTCACTACATTTCGGTTGAGCGTAACTGAGATCGATGGAGGAAGAAGAATATTCAGGTAAGTTTGAATTTTGATTGATGAAATATGTGAATTGTATCGTAACATTGAAGTAAATTTATAAATGTATACATCCTAATTCAATAATTCGTCACTAGGTGAATTTTGGGCGCATTTTTCGGGGGTGTTTTTGAAAGTTTGAAAATGTCAACATGGAAAAAAAAACGTCAATTTTTCGCGATATTTTTACTGATCTGCTGCCAAAATTGGAATACATCATGTGTACTAAAGGATTGGTGAATGTTTCTGGACCACACTGACATGGATTTATAGTGACATTTCTGGTAATTTTATGGATTTTATGGACACCAGTGGACTTCTCCTTGCTGGACCTTTCAATGTGTGATTTTTTTCTGTGAATTTTCTGGAAAATCTCAGTAGTAGCCCGACTGATGCGCCTGGCTTCTACCTCTAAAAATATCAAAATACAGGCTAGAACTATCATTTTTTTCTATGACATAAAAGTTGGGGGTATTTGAAATGTTTTATCCATTTGAAATATTCCTGTAAGATCATATTTTGTTGTTGAAAAATATGTTTGAAGTTGAACATTCATTGGGAGCTGTAAGGGATTATTGGCGATTTTGGCGAATCGCCAAACTTCATTTCACTGAAACTCAGCGGTAGAAAATTTATTGAGCACAAAATTTATACCTGCTTGTAGGGAATAATGTCAGCTTTTTGGTAATGTATGGTTTATAGGCATTTTTTCCACAATAAATGACTGTTTTTTGATGATTACTATAGTACCCCACATTTTCCCTCAATTTCCCTAGGCTGCGCAACGTTGTTTCAGAATTAGGTCAGATCTGGGGAGGTATGTGTGCTACATATGCCGCAGAATGGTATGGGTTAAAGAATGGTACTATTCCAAGTGGAAGCTACAGTGCTACAGTGGTAAAACATTGATTAGCTGAGTACCTAATATGCACGATCAGAAAATATTTTATTGCTGATTTAGACATGAATTTTTACAATCCTTCCTAAGACCTGGATCCACTCATCTTATTTCCACACTGAGCACCCACCTATCAGTGAAGGCCCTGAAGCAGTCTAGCAGAGAGAGGTGTTCCTTGGACCGCAGCTTCTCCATGGACTTGTGGTGCAGGTATTTTTGAGCAATGTCTTTTTGGTCGAGAGTAAGAGAGGTGAACTTTACGGCAAGATGGTCCCCAGGTTGTAGTATGACTTCTGTCTCCCGCACCAACTCACAGCCACTGCAGTGTACGGTATACAGACACCGCGAACAGTGGTGACCCTGAAATCATAGAACAATATTATTTACTTTTATATCTAACATGAAAATTCTTGGCCCTATTGGATAACATACATGTTTAAAATAGTAATGAATTTCCATGACAATGGGAGTGGACAAATTTATGGCACACTTGTAAAACATATTAAAGGATCATGGCATCTTATTTAATGTTAACCACTACCATTTTAATACCTAGCATTCTCGTACACAGGTGGCACATGTATTCTATTACACTCGATAATAATGGGTTCACAAAATATCTTTAGTAGGATTAATGGTGGAATCACTAAGGAATGCTTATAAATGCTTATAAAGTCAAAATTTACAAGTAAAGAATTTAGGAAAAGGTAATACTATAGTTCCGGTGAGGAAAAATATCATATAAACCGCTTTCCTTTCCTATGACACTCTCATACCTCTTATTCTTGAACAGTACAGAGCTTTTGATTGAGCAATCCATAGCCTGAGCTCCCTTTGATAAGTGTTGACTAGATTTGGTATTTGATTAAAACTCCAAGATAAACACAAATATTCAAAACATTCAAAGAAATTCAGATTGTGTACTGTCTAGAATTTATCTTTCAAGTATTTTTCAAATAAATGTTTTGGTCTTAGAGGTATCAACCGTATCAACCATTTCTTTAGGCTGTAATCCCTTATGCAGCTGGTGGCTAATTTGACCAATACAAAAAGATGCAAAAACACTGAGAAATGACTGAAACCCTATCACATGGGTACTCATATGATAGTACTCAGCGAGAGCTATCGAATGAATACCAACATGACAGAGTTTGGATGATTTTCAAAAATCTTTGCTTCCTTGTACTTTGGACGTAAGTAGCCTCAGCATTGGAAGGGTTAAGAGGCCCTACAAATATGATTGGCTAAATCTTTCCGCCACCGTTAAGTACGCCTACCTGCCCGTCTGTGAGGAGGATGGAATAGTTGGAAATGAAGGGCACCACGCGATCCACGCTCTCGAAGAGGAACTCTCCGCTCATCACACTGGGGAGGTACAAAATGTTCGGGTGGCCAAAAGTTTCCTTCTTCTGTTTTCCATCTTCTTCATAGTCATGGCGATAGACCACTGGAACTTTCAACAACCTGTAAATAAATCCCAATAAAAGTATAAAGGGGTCGTCAATACAAAGCAATGCTACACATTAGTGCTCGGATTCGCCGCTAAAAAACGACTCGATCAATCGCTGAAACTGCCGAGCGATTAATCGACATATTACAAGCCCTAACTACTCATTGCACATGCGGTGAAATCAACAGCTAAGCAAAATTAATTGCTGTCAATCACGCTAATTTAGAACCTCCCCATGCCTGCCTAAGCCAATGAGCAACGTAAATTGCTGTCAATCACGCTAATTAGAACAGGCCCATGCCTGCCTAAGCCAATCACGTCCTGCTATCGTGCAATCTCGATGGGATCCCACGTGGGAAAGACGTAAGCAAGACAAAAAACATGGCGGATGACTGACGATGTGGCTTTATTAACATTTTCGCCGAACTCGACGAGCTGTAATGGCGGCTCGAGTGCTCGTCGCCGGCAGCAAAACGAGCAATAGCTCGAGCCGCCGATTGATCATACTAGCACTACTACATATATTTCATTAAATTTCATTTTTTAATTGTGAAAGCACATTGAAGTGTAATCATGAGATGTTTAAGAGTTTTTTATTTGCTCCCTTTTGTACTCCTTAAATTGCAATTTTTATTTTTTCATCAAAAACTGCCAAATTGGCTAAACCCTTATGCAGCTGCTGGCTAATTTGTGCTCATCTGGGGGTACTCAGTGAGAGCTATCCAATGAATACCAACATGACAGGTTTTAGGTTTTCAAAGACTTTGCATCCTTGTACTTTGTAAGATAGTAGGCTCAGCATTAGAAGGGATAATTGAGTAAAACAAAAATAAGGCAATGTAACATATGGACAGGTCTGTGAGCACTATGGATGTTAGTCTTCAGCCCAAATATCGAAATTCATTTTCCAAAATCCTGCCTAGGTTCCCATGTCAACCAAGTACTATATCGTTTCCAAAAATCCCACAGGTGCAATCCATGAAGGTGATTTTAACCCTATGCAGCTGGTGGCTAATTTTGCCAATACAAAATGATGCAAAAAAGCTGACACATGAATGAAACCCTGGCATTTGGGTACTCATCTGAGAGTACTAAGTGAGAGCTACACAATGAATACCAACATAACAGGGTTTGGAGGGTTATCAACAATCCTTGTGTCCTTGTGCTTTAGATGAAAGTTGCCAAAGCATTGGAGGGGTCGAAACTTTAAAGAAAAGGGAGATGTTACCTTGTCTTTGGCTTGAAGTTTGCTGCGCTTCCTAGGGGCACAAAGTCCTCGTTAAAGTTGACGGCGGACGAGCAGACAGGACAGGTGAAGGCAGAGTCTCCGTAGTGCTTGAAGGACATCTGAAACATGGAATAAGACATCTGCTTTTAACCCTTCCAAGCTTAGAGGTACCCTTCAGGGACTTGGCCAGGACCTGTCCAGCCTGTCCTTTGCACAAGCAGTTTCCTGCAAGTTTACCTCCTTTGAGACAGGCAAAAATATTGACATAATATTCTAATTCGACATTTTGAGAATAATGACTTAACCTTTTTCAGACACCCATCTTCTAGGACATGTCTGAAGTGTAAACTAAAGTGTCCTTTTGACACAATAGGCTATCAAATATAGTTGGTATACAGATTTGAGGTAGCTGAGTAGCCAACTCTAGATGGGCAGAAATTCTGGAAAGGAACCTGGGTCCCCTTTAGACTGATGATCTGCTTCTTTTGAAAAAATAACAGTACGAAAGAGCTTTATTGGTTGATTTTTTAACACATTTTTTAATCAAGCATTTTCCAAGAGGTGTTGTAGTACGCTAGAAATTGACAAAATAGTCAGGTCTGTTCAGGCAACTATATGCATGGATATATTTACTTCTGAGAGGAATCACTTGCATCCTTCTAAGTAAGTGTTTGCCTTTGATTTTCCAGCAATGCTGTGGCATGTCCTTGATTACAAAGGCTTCATAAGGGAAAAAATACAAAATTGTATTTTGCATTTATTCAGGTTCCGCAGAGATTTTGTATGTGGGCAATCATGAACACCTAAGGTGTCCAACTTTTCAAGGGAGAACATAATATGTTTAGAGAACAACCATAGATATGTTTCCAGTTACTGAGAAAGTCTGTACATAGAAGATTTAATGGCACAAACATACCAGACAAAACTGGGTTAGGAATATAGTCTTAGCCAGCTGGGCATCTGGGTGCCTTTCAGACACCCAAACCCTCAGGACACCCCAAAAATTTTGTGATGAATTTCTTAAAATGTCAATCTCAAGCATATAATTGAACTTTTTCATCTCCATATAACTCCTATGACATTGTATAAGGATAGTATGCCTTATTTTGATAAATTTATACATGTTCATGGTTGATATCTGAGTACATTGTGGTCCCCCTTAAAAATTTGGATGGCCAAAAATTTTACAATTGCGAATTTTGAGCACCCGTGCCTAACTCCTGGCTAAGACCCTGGTTAAGAAGTCAATTTATTTTCTGTAGTCACTTACCTCTAGGCAGGACTGACAGAGGGTTCCGCCGCAGGTAGTGTGCACCATGAGATCAGTGTCCATCATTTCCTCCAGGCAGATCGCGCACGACTTCCACGAGTCCGTCACACACTGCTTGCTGGCCGCCGCCTCCTCCGGCTGCTGCGGCACCGCATCGACTGGTGGCGCCATCTCCCAGTCACCCAGAGAACCACCCGCGCTCGGGTAGAACTCCTCCCATAACTCTGTGCTGTTGTCTACCTTGGGGCCCTCCCACGCCGCGCTGGTGACGATATTACCGTCTCCCTTACCCTCCCACACGTCCGTCCCACTGATGTCCATGGGACGCGCAAAAATCTCATCATTCTTCACACTGCAATCCAGTTTCATTTCACTGCTCGAAGGCAACACACCAGAATGTCCTTCCGCACTGCAGCCACCATCTTGTATTTTCTCCACATCGCTTTCAGCAGTTTGAGAGGAGTTCCAATTGCTCACACCAGGTGTCTCTGATGTCACAGTTGCCGATGCACGTCTACCCTGACCGGTTTCATTCTTATTGGTCAAGAGTATGGGATCATCGAGACCTGCGTTCTTAGCTACAGGGTTAGTTTGCTGCCAGTGGGTCACCGTACCGTCGCCTTGACCCGGCCAAGTATTGACCGAGCGATCAACTCCAAGCTCAAACGTGTTCTGATCGAGAGTTTTCATGTGTTCCTGAGTATCGTACCTCTCATTGTTCTTCGTTGCTTGGTCCCCGGTAGAGATATTGTTCATGGTGAACAGCCCCATACAGTTGAAGATATCGTTGGGCACCTCCGTGGCCTGAATACTGTTATTGGGGCTGCATCCTGCTGGGTCGTTATTGCTTACCAAATCTTCACGATTATTGGTGACATCACTAGTATCTGCGGTGATGTCATCGTTATTAGTTGACGGGTCATCTATGGCTGGTGCGGGCATCATCTCGAAGGCATAGATGGATCGGGAGTAGTCGTTTACAAACCTGAGCATTGTGTTCTCTTCCTGAAGAAAACAAGAGAGCAGAAATAGAAAGAAATACGTACACTCAAATACAAATCTGACCCCTGCTGGGAGAATGAAAAGTTAGTAAGCAGATCCACACTATAGCCACATGCAGCCGTGACCCTAGCCTAGATTTCTAGGCTGTCATAAGTATTTTTCTGTCTTCAGGTTTTCATGTTACAGGGCACCAAGTGGTCAAGATGGCCTGAGTGGCTAGATTAGTTCAAGATTATCTCACCAGGTGAAGAGAGGACTTGGTCTGAAAATGACTTCTAAAGATAGGGTTAGACATAACTAACAACACTATAACAGTTAAGTGTTAGGTTTATCTGTAGATCTGTGAGAGTCTAAAACAAGGTCTATTGACCATATATGTAAAACAGGGTAATCTACTTGTACGCATGATTGTTTGAATATACCAGCAATAAGTATGTTCTCTCATCAGAAAAGAGGTTCTGTTTATGGCTGGGTTGCTTTTATACACTTTTATACAAACGAAATTATACAAGAAACATCCTGCCAAAACACCTTAACAAAAGGTATATTCATCATTCTTGATGGTGTTTCCAGTGTCAATTACAGAGAGTTAGAAACAGGGAAAGTGCTACATTAGCCCTTCCAATGCTGAGGCGACTTTCTCACTCAACAAAGAAAATGACTTCATTCACATATAAATTACCCTAACCAACAACCATTGTTGCCCTTTTCTTACCAGAATTCTTGAGATGTGATTATCTAGGACCTCCGCTATGATCATATCACAGGATTCTTCATTCATCAGATCCAGCAGAGCCTTCTCCATCTTCTTCACGCTGTCATTCTTGTGAAGTGTAACGAGGTATTTGATTGGCTGACGGTTGTCACATGGTACAAAGAGCACACCTTAAAGGGAGAAAAATATGTTTGTAATCTACCAGAGAAATACAATACATTTATATAATCAGATACCTGTGCAAACAAATGCATGGCTTAAAATTGAACTAATTAACCCATTAATGCTCACAGCGGCCAAAAAGCAGCCTTAGAAATCTGATAAATTTGTGTAGGCAAAATATAGTTATGAAAATATTTGACGGAGAAGTGTTAAATCGAACAATAGAAAACTTTCCTTCAAATAGTCTGTAAAATCATTTTCAATTCAAAAGTTATTGTAAAAGATATGAATGATGCAGACGACAACTTCTAGAGAAACTCTTAAGTATTAATGGGTTAAAGAGTTAGATGGTTGTTTAACATGTCCAGAAACTAGGATGCGAGTGAAGTCTGACCAGTAAGGTTGCCAAAATTAGCAAATCATAAAATATTACATCATTCATAATTGCCTTGATTCTAATGATCTAGAATTACAGATATTTCATACTGGGAGAGAATACAGCTTAACCTCAACATTTATTAGCAGTCTCAGACCAATAAAACAACATTGACTGAATGTCAAGTCAATGCTCAAGACAATATTCAATATGGTAGGCACCAGAGCCTTAGTCAGCAGATCTGGGCATCATTTGGACAACCAAATCCTTGAAAATCAAACTTTAAGACAAGTAAATCGCTTGGACTGGAAATCCAAAAATTCCAATTTCAAGCAAATAATTTGAAACTTTTACTTCAATATAACTGGTGGGACCTCACTTAAACTTATATTCATACATTATATTATGTGAATACATGCTTATTGTTGTAATGTAACATACTGGTTAGGGATGCGGACTGGTAACTTAACTTAATAACTTAATATTATATACCAATAGTAATGATTAACAAAAAGGATAAGTACCGGATCATTTCAAAATATTTTAAACAATATTCTTTATGGAAATCATTTACCATATCAGTCACGAAAGGTCACCTACTTGAAATTTAAATGGCAGAAAAGCCATGACACAGGCGAAGAGATTGCACATTATGAATATTTCAAAATATGTTATTTTAAATGAATCTAGCCTGCTTCATGCCGCACATGTTCAATCACGGGTGCCAGCATGAGTAGTAGTTTGATTGTACTAAAATTAATGATCTGTATCCCTAATGGTGGAGTCCTATAAAATATTGGACGCCCAAAATCTTCATGATACCTATTTAGGGGAACACACTTTCAAGATCCTCGCCAAGATCCTGAACTAGAGGTATTTCTTTTTAGAATCTTACTTGAATAGCTCAAGGAGCAGAAAAATTTAGCTGATGATTCAGGGCTTGACATTAAGCACTGTCCCGTCGTCCGGGACAAGTGATATTGACCGCCGGACAAGTACTTCTGTTTAGTTACTGTTCCGGCTGACCAGTGGAATTATCAGACGCATAATTTATCGGGTGATCACGGGTCCAGTTAGAAGTCCAACGTTGAAGAAAATTGGCTTCGATATACAGGGAATCTATTCATCAGCTGTACCTGACCCCTAGTGAATCCGGGCAAGTGAAAGCCTAATGGCACTTGCCCGCGGGGCAAGTGCCTCAAAAGTTAATGTCAAGGACTGTGATTTAACCACTAGGCCATGCTGGCTGTATATCTGATAAGTCTATTGGCATCAAAGAGAGGTTAATAGAGATGTCCAGCACGAAAAATCTCTTGTGAAATCAACGTCACACAAAAAGGAACTTACTTATCTGTCTCTCCATGGCATGTGGGAGGGGCAGGGAGAGATACATGAAAGGTTCGTAGGTCACAGAAATATGCTGACACTCAGAACACACGACCTGAAACAAACAAAACAAAATCAGCATACCATTACAGGGTGCAACATAGGTTCTAAATCATTACTTGGTCTTGCGGAGAGGGACAAGCTGCCCCAAAAGTTTACTTGTCCCCCCGACACTTCCACTTGCCCCGCCACTCTGTTATTTAAACAAAGGTGAGTTACATAGCGAAGACTCTGCCTAAAACATTACTTGCCGAGCGGGGCAAGTTAGGGTCTTGTTCTGCTTGCGCGATTGTTGTTTTTTGCCGAATTCACTTGCAACAGGGCAAGAAGTTATGTTGCACACTGCATAAGCATAAGCTAGAGCATACAAATAGGAGAATTCCAAAATGCTGAAATCAGCAAATTTGTTTATGCCCCATATAGGTATTGCGATCAATAATCGCATTCTATCAATTAGTTATAGACAGTGCTAAGCCCTAAAAATAAGCGTTGACTTTAACAACTTAAAGAGTTTTTTGACAAACTTAACCCTTACGATGCTGAGTCTATTTCTTTTTATACTAGGAACAATATCACAAAAATATTTGACAATTATCTAAACTCAGCCATGTTGGTATTCATTGGAAAGCCCTCGCTGAGTACTATCTGCTGAGTCCCCCATGTGCCAGGGTTTCCAGTCATTTTTCAACATTTTCCAAATCATTTTGTTTAGTCCAAATCAGCCACCAGCACCACAAGGGTTAACTAATTTTATTCTAAACTAATATTTCTTTGCACTTTTCTAGTAATGCATGAAACTGACTCACCGTGCTCTTAAACTGTCCCTGAAAGGTATCGACGATGATGCTGTTATTCTGTTCCCTGTAGTTGTGCCAGGCGCGGTCCGCCTCCTTGATGTCCTCTGTCCGCACGAGATCCTGCGACACCCGCTCACAAGTCGCCAAGACGTCACTATTGTTCTGCCCTGCGATGTTCACTTGGACCCCTTCCCTACTGGCGTTGCTGAATATTTGGTCTTTGTTCGCTAGTGCATTTGGCAAAAGGAGGGCGGGGTTTAATGGGTTAACGGAAGGCGACATTTCCACTGTCTCTTCTTCCTCTTTCGTTAAATTACGAGCCGTGTTGACTTTAAGCCGAGACTGCATGCGGATATTCTTATTATCCTCCTCGATCTTCATTCGTTTTATATTGTTAATACTGTAGCCGTTGTCCTCATCGCAGAGCAGAGGTTTTTTGCAACACTCCCCGCCAAATTTCTCTTTCACATTCGCCAAAAGGTTTGTGTCTTTGACGCCTTTCGGAGAACAGCCTTTGGTGTCGAATTCCGACAGCTCATTCATGTTCTCAAATGAATCCACTGGACGGTTGATATTGTCGTGTTTTACAAACTTCTCACTGTCAGTTTGAACAACTTCGTGCATGAACTCTGTAGCGAGAACATTGGTATTTAACGTCTTTGTGTCCTTCATGTAGAACTCTTCGATGTAAGGTAGATGGATCGCTTTGGTGGCATTGACTGAGATCAGATTTTTCTCCGTTTTTCCTGGACTTTCGGCCATGTCCTCTGCAAGTATAGGTTTGATGTGGTTGTCTGGTTCAGCGGGTCCAGTGATGCCAACCACTTCTCTATCCTCTACCGCTGATGTCTCACTTTTCGTTTTAACGCCGCCTAGTGCGGTCGTGATTGGCTCTTGGCGATAAGAAGGCGGTTCTAGTGACGTGACGGACTCGCTGCTGTACTGAGACACGGACGAGTGATTGCTGTCCTCGGAAAGAACGTTCAGGTGAGTGAGATGGTCCACGGGTGATGCCGACTGATTGGGAGCCTCAGATTTCCCGCGCAGCTCTCCACCAATCACGTCGGACGTACTTGCTGATTGGTCCACATCCATCATCTCAGAATGACTGTCAAATGGATCTGTCTTCTCACTTGTTAAAACATTCATTTCCGTTTGTTCTTTAAGGGTCTTGGAGGAGCACCCTGATTGGCTGTTGGTGTGGTCATGTGACATGAGCCTCGCCTGTGATTGGCTATTGTTCTTGTTATCCTCGGCAGCTCCTAGTCCAAAGTTGGCCTCGAGGCAAGCAGCATTGTTGAGATGTTCATGCAGGCTGTCCAGCATCAGGGCGAGGAACTCCTGGCAGTCATGCTGCAAGCAGAAAACAAAAAGCGTCACTCAACTTTTCATTTCACAAAAACATTTCAGTGGAACCAAGGGTCATAGCCAGGATCTAGAAACTGAGTGCCCAAAATTGGCAATGGTAAAATTTTTGGCGTCCAAGTTTTCAAGGAAAATCAGAATATACTCCGATTACAACCATAAACATGAATTAAGTTTAATATTCAAATAAGGTAAACTTTCCATATACAATGCCATGGGAATTATATTTAGGTAAGAACAATTCAATCATATGCTTGAAATTGAGATTTCAAGAAATACCTCAAAAAATAATTGGGAGTCCTGAAGGGTGGTTTTTGAGGGTTTGGGTGTCCAAAAGACGCCCAGACGCCCTGCTGGCTAAGATTATGGTGGAATCCCTCGACCGGAGCAGGCAAAACCTCTGATTTGCTACAAGTTAAATGGCCGCCTTAATAATCAAGGGTTTTAAGTTAATTTCAGTCAGAGTTTAGTCCTGTTTCAATCACTAAGGGGGAGTCACCAGTGCAGCAGGTGAAAACAAGAGCTTTCACCAACAAGTCTACAACCTTGGACAAGTGTGCTAAAGACATTAAAGATACTTCCAGTTGTGGAATTGAACCTATCTAACTCAACCTGGAAACTGGACTACCAAAAAATTTGAAAGTCATTTCTACTTCTCATTATCACATCCTCTCAAATATTTCCCAATAAGTGCTTTTTACGAAATATACTAAATAAACAATTCATTCTTTCTATGGACAAAATTTAATATCAAGGCATCTAATACCGCACAGAACATACTGAATGCTATAAGACACTAGTGAAAACACTTATGAAAACATCTTTTATACTATAACGAAGTACTTCACAAGCCTTTTTGATAAAACAGTTATTTAGCAGTGGACAGGTAAGCTGTGAGTGGCCTGTGACTCTGTAACAACTTGACTTTGCCCACTAGATATCAACAAGACTTTAATATTGGCTAAATCTATATACACCAAGGAGATGCCCTGGGAATTCGAGCATCTTCGAGACTAGCAGGAAAACTGGCTCACCTGTCTGTAGTCCTTAAACTGCGGGTGATACTCGCCCAGTACCTCCTTGAACTCCCGGGGGAAGATGGAGGCGTACTGGCCGCTCCACACCTTCATGAGGAGCTCCGGGAAGCGTGTCATTCCCAGGGAAAGCGCCGGGTCCTCCTTGTAGCTCTCCAGGAAGTACTTGACGAGGCTGGAGTTGCTGAGGAGGCACTGCAGGCCAGCATTCATGAAACAGGTGTTGCCAAGGTTACGGAGACCGCACTGTCCGGGCGTGGCCTGTACGTCCTTGTCATCCTTCTCTTGAGGCAAGGGGTCCGGGTCCTTGAACGATCCCGGCACAGGACTGGTGAAGTGAACTGGAAAGGGAAATTATACACTTAAACAATTATTTTTAACAGCTCCTCAAGAAATTGTCCTCTGAATATATGATACTTTTGACAATCAATTTAGAATTAGAAGTGCACTTACAAAATATCTTAAGCTGAGTCATAGTGTATTTTTCAACGATATGCTCTACAATAACAGTTTTTATAAGAAACAAGACATACTTGTAATTGAGCTACACAAGAAGAGGCTGTTAGAGGCCACTTGATCCATTACTCACCGATCGGAGCCTGTGAGCCGTAGTTAAGATATCGTTAAGATATTGTATCATTATAAATAAATCAATATTGGATAACATGGTTTTAAAATCAATGATTTCACATCTCTAATGTACACACAACTAATGTTAAAAAGTACATATCTTCGTCCCTAACAGCTTCAAGCTGTTCATACTAACCTCTTCCTGGTGTTGAAGTAGATGCATCAAGGGCTGGTAGGTCATCAAAGGAACTGATGGGAAGAAAGTCCATCATCTCTTGATCTGAAAAGAGATTATGTAAATTATAACAAATTAATTATAACGGAAGTGTATTGGCCATAAATCAACCCAGGATTTAGACTGCCATACCAACTTTGACACATATGTTTTTTTTACCAGGCAATAGGTTGCCAAGGCAGTCAGGGTGAATGGTCAAGTTCATTTACATCCCTGTCAAGGAACCTAAAAACACACAGGTAGCCAACATCATGCACACACAGGAAATTGATTCCAGTACTCAGTTGCCAAACAGAAATTTGTTGCATGAACTCCTCAGAAGCGATCCATTTATGAACTTCTATGTATACTTTCTTGTTGATAAAGGTGCATACCTTGGAATAAAGTAGGTTCATTTCATCTCTTATCTCTTTGATCTATTCATAGGCAATAAAAGTATCATGGCAAGTTTGGGGATGGATGAGAGAACTTACCAGGAGGAAAAGTCTCCACGCTCCAGGGATTCTCATCCCTGTCTATGAGATCCTGCGTGTCCAGTACCACTGTATCGTCATCTTTAGCCTCACTCATGATGCCCACAAATAATCACCTCCAACCTGGAAAAACTGAATGGAAGCATAACTTTAAATAATGGGTCTCCTGTGTGCTTGGATCTGAAGAGATAAGGAGTTAGTTGCACAAAAAGGGCTCAGAATAGAAACATAATGTGTAATTATGCTAGATGTTGGACATTATAGTTCTAAACAATTGACATTCTCCAATTTACTTTTTACTAGGAAGTAGCATTTAGGAAAGTCTGTGACACTTTAATACATCAACTCAAGGAGTTAAGCTATAATGGGACTGTAGAATTGAGAAAGTTAGGGACCCCTGTGAAATCATGGTTGGGGCTATGGCGATTTTATAACCCTAATTGAGAGTTTTTAACCAAAGCCTGACCCCTGCTACTAACTGGCTGCAAGCTGGGTATCATTGAAGGACCCCCTGTTCATAATGTTCATGCTTGTAACAAATCTCTCCAGTTTAGACTTTAGAAGTCTCAGGTGCCTGTTGTTCGGAAAAGAATGCCAACACATTGCTATATAGCAACATCCTGTAGCTGTTTATGATATATATAGCAACATTATATGGGAGATGTTTTGGAGTTACACTGTTATTGCATTCTTGTTGGAAGTAATAAATTAACAATTGTCAGGAAGACAAGGATGGGACAAACCAGATACTTGGTAGGATCTGTACCTGACAGGAGGACAGGGGAGGGACCTGATGCAGGATGTATGACAAAAGTATGTGGGATAGGGAACATGAAGGGAGTCAAGGCCTGAGAGTGACCAATGGCCAGGGTGGCATGAGAGCTCTCTGTAGGTCCTCCCTTGGGAGTTGGCTCTGTAGGACAAATGCAGTTACGGATCCAAAACAAACATTGGCAGGGCAGTAAGCCTATTTCTACAAAACTGCACCCGATCGACCTAGTATGTACAGGCGGATAACTAATTCTAGGTACAGAGGTAAACCACATGCGATATCTATGAGAGTGACAAATAATGCCAGTCTAAGACACAGTCACTATTTGGAATTGGCCATATACATTTACCCTGGCAACCTTTACCAAAAATAAAACTAACAAAAATCAGAGATACTCTGTCTGCAAAATTGACAATAAATATGGAAGGCCTTATTACAAGGCAGTTAAACAATATAACTTTATAAATCTTAATAATCTGGAGTGGATAAATTATCCAAATCATCTTCTTTGATATCTCAAATTTTCTTAGTATCCACTATCCACCACCAAGTTCAGTGACAGTGTCAATCCAATGGCAATTGGAAAATGAAATGATTTCATTGTTTTGGCTGCCAGCTGAAAAGTGAGCCGCGCACATCAAAAGACGGCCGCTAAATATCTCTACAAGATATTGCACGCGTCATATAATTCCGAGACAAGTGTTACCTGCTACGTTGAATATTTTTGCCTTTCTGTGCGAGATTTCAGACAATTAATTCAACTTTTCCTCGTAGAACATCGTCCTTCTCCTTCCATTTTTCCTGGTTCTTGTGCGCATGCGCGAGTTCTCCCAGAATGCCTCGTCCAAGCGCACACGTCGTCTAACTCGCTACAGGTAAATATGCGCGTTTACTGTATTTACTTTTCGTATTTTTACTATATATAGTACTTACCATGGGAAGAAACGATCTATCGACATGATATAAATGTTACTTACCTGGAAGTGATGTAGGGTAGTTGTGAAGCCAATGACAGTTGTTCAGAACTTGTATTTATCTCAATTATCGCTCACTTTCCAATTGAATGGAACCGGTTGCACAACATTAATCAACAGTACCATTAATATCTGAACCAGAGAGGTATAGTGCTCTCTTACTGAACGTAAGCATTGTGGGCAATATTCTACGTGTCACCTGTCATTCACTGATTATTTTGCATTTATGTAACCAGATTTATTGAATGAAAAACCCACTTTAAACTTAGATGAAAGGAACATGGATTGGCAGCCACAAAACAATTATCATTTGGCCCATTGTAAAGCCCTGGACATTGCTAATCTCGCCCCAGTGTCACTGACATGACGTCACTAGGAGACGGAAGGATGAGGACTCTTGTACTTGTTTTCATTATAGAGGAGGTTGCTCATGCACAAGCGCAGAACACACCTCTTGAGTGATTCTCGTCAACACCATGGTTAGGAGCTGTCCCAAGGCTGTAGAGCAAGATGTGCTGGTTGTGTATCCGGTGATCGACATTCGTGCTTGAAATAAATAACTGCAGGCCTGCATCCTTAATTGCTTGATTTGTCTGTTTCAGGATGGATGTGATGAAACCTCCGTTAGTGTGGGTGGGAGGAAGATGCTACAGAAAGAACCCAGTCAAACAAGATGCAGACTTCACTTACGAAGAGGAAGAAGAAGAAGAAATTGTCATTGAAGAAGGTAAGTTCCAGTGAGCCAGGTCATGGGGGAGGGATTGTCTGAAACAAAATACAGTTGCGGATTCAGAGGGGATGCGAGGTTTCAACAAATTCTGCTCTTCAAATCAATGTTGATTTTCTTATTAAGAATTGTCCCTTTCCTCTAGTTTTGCTTGGAATCAATTGGGATCGATACTTACCACTGGAAGTAACGGGACTGGCCAAAAGTGTCAGGAATTGCAGATTCTGGAAACAGTCTGTCCACTTGTATTTCAGACCCATATGATGGTGAGGTTTTCATTTTGTCTTTGCATTTCAAAGCTATATGGTGATGAGGTTTTCATTGTTTGTGCCTTGTATTTCAGACCCATATGATGGTGAGGTTTTCATTGTGTCTTTGCATTTCAAAGCTATATGGTGATGAGGTTTTCATTGTGTGTGCCATGTATTTCAGACCCATATGATGATGAGGTTTTGATTGGGTGTTTGTATTTCAGACCCATATGATGGTGAGGTTTTCATTGTGTGTATTTGTATTTCAGAACAGTACGATGATGAGGTTTTAATTGTGTGTTTGTATTTTAAAGCCATATGGTGATGAGGTTTTCATCGTGTGTGATTGTATTTCAGACCCGTATGATGATGAGATTTGCGGCATGATGCCAGATCTTGAGAAGACGGACGGTGGCTACAAGACGGTGCTGTCCGTACCAGCGGCGTATTTTGGTTTCATCATTGGTAAGAAAGGCGAGACGAAGAAGCGACTGGAGAGCGAAACGAGGACGCAGATCAAGATCCCCAAGACAGGACACGAGGGAGATGTGGGTAAGTACTAAGGAACATAGTCTTAGCCAGTAGGCCATATGGGTGTCTTTTGTGGACACCCAAACCCTTAAGAAGCACCCCTCAGGACACCCTAAATATTTTGTAAGGAATTTCTTAAAATGTCAATTTCAAGCATATAATTGATTTTTTTTTTACTTCAGTATAATTTCCATGGCATTGTATATGGATATTATGCTTTATTTCATAAGTAAATGTATTATTTCTCGAAATAATGTTTGTTTTGTCATCCAGATATTTCCAAATGTGTCAGAATAAGTTTGATCTAGATGTGAATGGTTTCACTTGCATTTGACTTACCAGAAACAATTTTTTTGGCAATTATGCACTCAAATTTGAACCAATTATACTCGAGAGTCAGACTTTACCTAATTCCAACTCATTTGAATTGTTGCTATTCTATTTATGTAAATGCTCAGATTAATATCTCACCTCTTGCAATAATATTGATTATGGTAAATATAGCTGCAAAATCAACCACTGCTAAATATATGATACCGTGTTTGTTCCAGTGATCCTGGGTCGTGACAAGAAGGGCGTCTCTTCAGCCCGGACCCGACTTGAGGTGATGGTGGACTCGGCCCGCCAGAGGGCGCCCTTCACTCACTTCCTGTCTCTCCCCATCATGGACAGCAGCATACAGAATGCCTTCCAAGATTTCAAAACAGACGTCCTACGCGACTGCGATGGTGTAAGTGATAGTCGATTAAGTTTCACTGGAATATTTGGGAATTCTCAACTGTGCTTATATTTCTTTGAATGGAAAATGCATTTTTGTGGGTGTTTCACAGTTAGACACATGAAAGAAAAAATATGCCCGGGAATTTTATTTTACAGAAGACCAGAGAGGTCTGTGGACAAATTGAATTAGTGTGGTAAAAGGAAACTGGGCTCTATATTCCCTTTGTAATCCATTCATGCCTCTATTTTGGTGATGTCATTTTACCATAGGATTTTTTGTAAAATATTTGATGGAGAAATGCTGATTAAAATCCCCCAAACATCCCTCCTTCAAATATATTGTGAATTTATGTTTAGTATTACCAATATACTCCAAATGTATCATACTGTATTTTTCTTTGGGGGGGGGGGGGGGGGGTTGGTATGTTTAAAACTATCCACTGGGCAGAAAGGGGGTATATGAAACATTAATGGGAGATATTCCAAGAATTCCAAGAAAGGGGGAAACCAGATTTTTATACTGGTCTAATACTTAATAATAGGATTATTACAGTATATAGACATAATTGGAGTTACAAGTATTATTCTGAGGTGATGTAGTTGTATGTTTCAGGCTTCTCTCTCATTATGTGTTTCAGGATCGAGGGCTGGACGCTAGTATATTCCAGAAGCCCAGCAAGCTGCACCTGACGCTGGGCACTCTGACGCTGATGCTTCTCTCTCATTATGTGTTTTAGGATCGTGGGCTGGACGCTAGTATATTCCAGAAGCCCAGCAAGCTGCACCTGACGCTGGGCACTCTGACGCTGATGGACGAGAGAGAGGTCTCCAAGGCCAGGGAGCTGCTGCAGCAGTGTAAACAGGAACTCATACAGTGCGTATAACCAGATATCTAAATGAGATATCTAATTTTCAAATATCTATATATTACTTATTTTATTCAAACTCCAGTCAATATTATTGCAAATTTAGTTATCAATCAAAGATCTTTATGCCATGAAATCACTGATGATGAACCATTTAAAAAAAAATCTTGAAAATTTTGTTTTATGGAATTTTTAGCTTATTGTGGTTATTCTCTAAAAATTACTATATTTGTAGAACAATACTTCCTCTAATGCCTGTATTAGTGAATTCAAAAAGGCTGGAGTACCTCTAGGTCTCTTTCCATTTTTTGTAAACCAATACTTGAGGACGAGCCATAAGTAATGAATCTAGAAGGCCTGGAGTATATGAATGATGATCCTAGAGCGATGAATATCTCTAATACTGTTTGCTTTATTTGTAGACCAATTCTTAAGAACGAACCTTTATTGGTGAACGTGGAGGGCTTGGAGTATATGAATGATGATCCCGGAGCGGTGGATGTTTTGTATGCCAAGGTACAATGCCAAGATGGATCAGACAGGTAAGAATCTAAGCAGGTAGAATAGTTCCTGTTGGTTTTGCAAAATTTCACATCTACCCCTTATCCATTATATCCAACATGTTTGAAGAAAATTGCTTTTGATGTGAGGAATAGAGGGGTAGAGGTGTGGCCTCTACAAATATTGACGATTGCATGAATTGCAATTAGTAGATTTTCACAAAGGAAGTTTGTGCCCTTTTCATGTGTGTCTCATTCACCTGTTGAAATATAAATATGTGATTTTTCCTGTGTGTACTCATTCCCCAAATGATGAAACTAGTCACCACACCTCTGTAACTTTGGTGAAAGTTACTTATGCTAACTTTTGCCTGAAAGATTTCACACTTATTATGACTTTTATGAGGCTGCTTCTGGCTTCCAGGAGCTATGATGATTTTATAACCACATGTCTGTTCCCTTCAGGTTACAGATGGTTGCGGACCGTGCCGTGGACTGGTTTTTCCGAGGTGGTTTGATGCAGCGGGACTATGATAGGATCAAGCTGCACATCACAGTGATGAACACGTTATTCAGGAAGGACCCGAGTGGGACGGGCCTCCAGCAAGAGGAGGGGGGCAGCCGCGAGAGGGAATCATTTGATGCCACAAATGTATTACAGGTACTGTATATGGCTTTAATTTCAAGTGCTGGGGGTTATTCGCTTTACAGTCGTGCTGGGGGATGGGGGGGGGGGGGGGGGTTCGCGAAAATAGTGAAAATTAAATGCATGTACGAAATACCAGTTATACAGATTTTGTATTGTATCTTTATTGACCATGTGAATAATATGAAAAATACAGTTACAACATAAACAAACAAAGTAAAGAAATACATGTAAGTAAATCTATGACAGGAGACCTAGAACATAGTACAAAACACAAAATTAACTTAAGATACAAATAAACATGCATAAATATCAAAAACAATGCATAACATACAGGGGTGGCAAATGAAATGTTTTGTATGAGAGGCCAGCGGGGTCCCTTACTTAGGAAAATTAGGATCCCCCAAAATATTTATGACCTTGGAAATGTTCATAATGAATATTCTTAAGATATTATTGAAAAGGTGATTGTATTTAATTGTGCATTATGGATAAGATCGAATAACATCCTGAGTATTACCTTTCTTAATAAATGTTAAGCCATATCTGGTGTCGAATGTGGCCCCAGACTTTAGTAAGTTGAGGGGCCCAGAACACATTTTAGTAGTCAAAGCCCACAAAACAGGCTAATTCTTGAACCTTGTCTTAGTTGCTGAAAAGTACCATTTCATTGTTTCGATTAATTGATATTTTGTTTTCGATTTCCTGATTTAATTTGATTCAATACCCCATGATGACATCTTTTTAGAATAAGGTATGCACTTATAAATTGATTTGACTATTTTATTCCTGAGTGTGGTTTATAAATGGCAAGTGTAGGATATTCAAGTAAAAGGTCCATTTTGTCTTAAGTCCAGAGAAGAGTGCCATTTTGACATCTTAAACTATTGACCATCTGATCGTTTTGCATGAAAAAAGAAAATATTGAAATACTAGTATTTTGAGGTTGAGCTTCTTTAATTTCAGAAA
>OZ012698.1:15064394-15117821 GCA_963942565.1 Maea johnstoni
AGAATACCCATAAAACATCTGTATATTTGTCCAGTTAAAACTAGATCCTCCAATCTTTCCTTTTTCGTTACTAAGTAAGAGTGACCACAAGTACAGGAGTTATTAATTACAATTGATGCTTGATGGGTTTGGTCACTTGGAAAGTACATTATACCATGTTGGAAGGTGGATTTTAACCAGATATAAAGGCACAACTTTCAAACAGACAGAACACTTCCAATGGCTTCCAAAATATATCCATTTTGTCCAAATCAAAATACTTATTTAAAAGTACCGTATGAGAGGTTTTGAAAGAATTGTAACAGTAACACAATCAGCCTTATATATCTTTAAGTCTCTTGTCTTTAGCCCTATTTGATTATGTAAGTCCAGTCCTTAACACTGAAGTCATCTGTTAAAGTGTTTCAGGACACAGACCACAACCCACACCAAAATGATTGAACTTTCCCTCACTTATTAGAAAGTTGTTCAGCTAAAACAAACATATACCCAGCTCCTGGCCGAAGTGGCTAATACAGGTTACCTAACCCTTTGCAAAAGAACATTTCATTAGTTTTTGCCTTAGAAGACCAAGGTTTTTGCTGAGAGTGAGAGTCCATCACTCCCGCCGTTGACTACCTTGAAATGATTTGATTTATATGCGGATTGTAGTGTGAAAATGTCAACCTTAAAGTGGCATTTAAGGAGTAAGTGACGCAGAGAGCAGTGCTTCATGCCACTGTACAGAAAACAGACTATTTTCAACCGGCGCCGCAGCATCTGTTGGGCAGCATGAAGCTCGGGTTGGACAGGTTGATTTACATTTGTCTCACCAGATGGAGCCACTTAGTCTGTGAGTCTCACATGCATGTCACGGTACATGTATTACACTTACATGATTATCCCGAACCCCTAGACAGGCAGCAAGTAACTAAGTTCAGGTTTGTTAACATGTCCCTCACCAGATGGAGCTAAGATATTTGCATATTTGTCATCTCTCTCTCTCTCTCTCTCTCTCTCTCTCTCTCTCTCTCTCTCTCTCTCTCTCCACACACACACACACACACACACACGAGGCCAATGATGTAGCATCACTGAACTAGAGAGAAGTATTAAACATTGGTCACTTTAATCACTCTTTTGAAGAGTTTCCCAAAACCTTTTGAATTCCATGAAATATCCCAATGACTCCGAAAGTTTCTGTACCACGAGGCCAAGGACCATACCATCAAAGTTAGGAAATGCCCTCAATATCTTGACTTGTCTAAAGAGGAAAACTCTGTGGGACATGTGTTTGAACCTTCACCTTTGTCAGAATATTAAAATGCATAAAGGGTATATTCATAAAGAGAATGGTAAGTTGTTCCCTGTTACGAAGTTTTATCTTGATGTGATTTTACCTAAGCTGTTATATGCTACGAACATCAGCCAAAAATAATAAGCTTAACCATTCAACGCTGTAAAAGAGACCGTGACCGCAGACTGGATTAACCAACGTTTCTAAAAGATTATATGTGGTGCCCCTACTGGAACACTATCAACTTGAACACCTTTGCATTAGTTATTGGCCAAAAGTTGAACACTGAATCGGATTTCTACTACACGTATGTGCGTGCTAAAACACCTCCACTAGTTGAATACGTGTATTTTCAACACTTCCTTTTCTCTTGGACCAATATAAAGCTTTTCTCTAGACCATTTGTGTTTAACTTGTTTGGGTCCCTGTACTTTCCATTGAAACGTTAGTGGACGAGCAATATAGCAAGTGAAGTGATCTCTAATTCAAGCTAGACTGGATTATCGTGTTACAAAATATGTTTCTCAACTGCGATTTCATAGAGTGTTCGGGAATTCGGGGGACCACCCTTTTCAAAATTTATAATATTGATTTTCTTGCTGTCACTTTTCTTCAGTTTTGCTTACAACCAATGGGGTAAATACATCTTTCTTTTAAAACTTACCCGCCCATAGCTTGGATCATAAGTGGTTGCTCATCTAAGCTCATAGTCATGTAGTACGAAAACCCTACACAGAAATAATGTATTCGCACCTGGATAATCGTAAAAAATAGACACTCATATTTGTTGCAGACTTGGGAGAACGTGAGCAATAACACTGGCGAAATAATATATCCTTACTCAAAGATGAAGTTCTTTCACCCTTAAATCTTTAGAAGTTGAATGCAATTAGATTAAAGATACCCGCATCATATACTGGAGCCACACCCATATACAGACACAATTCTGTTCTATTTTGTCTTTATAGATGAATAAAACAAGTATATATTTCGTATATTAATCCACGAATTTGTTCACCAATGTTCACACTGTCACGCTACCAGGCGGTACGGCAATGAACAGGTTAATATTTATTTTTTGCTCTTTAATTACTTTTCAATGTTGCTTTGTTTTGGCCTCCTCTGCTCTCTCCCTGGATGATCTGGAGGAAGGAAACTGGTAATCTAATAAGCTGCTTTATCAAGGCGCTAATTTCCCAGGTGTTCACAGAGAAAAAATGTTTGTTTTCGAGATGGATAGATAACATGTTATAATGTAATTAATTGGATGATGATGGCTAAATAACTTATAGGACATCGAGCGATATAAGACAAGGAGAATTATACCTCGTCGGTAGAGTAATCAGCTTATTGTAATCGAAGCATCCAGAATTATCGCATGAGTGGTTTCACATCGACTTTAGTATCATTGCAATTGTAATTAGCGTTGCTCTTGACGATGTTTTGCCGCGTAATGTTGGTGATCTTCTTCTCCCCCCCCCATCTTCTTCTTCTTCTTCTTCTTGTCTTCACTCTTTTTCGTCTTCTTCTCCTCCACCTCCCCTACTCCTCCTTCTTGTCCTCCTTCTTCTTCTGTTACTGCTACTGCTTACACCTACTGCTGCGGCTGCTACTACTACTACTACTACTACTACTACTATCTTAGATGACCAAACACAAGTGGATTCGAAGCCAGCCGGTCAACCTGAACAAGCTAGCCTCAACCAGTGTCAACTAATTTTGGCCAATAGGCCAAAATTGATGCTCTGGGCACCCCCAGCTGCTGGTGGAGATAAGGTTTCTCTGTAATGTAATCGATGTGAGAGCCCTGATTGGTCCTTGTTCCCACGTGACTTTGCGCTGATGCTTTATCTGGTACTCCTGGCATAAGTTCAGCTCTTCATTATAGGGCATATAGTTATTGGTCTCTCGCTACATATCCATTATTTTCTTCATCCAAGCTAGTAGTCACTACTAGTCACTACTACTACTACTACTACTACTACTACTACTACTACTACTACTACTACAACTACTACTACTACTACAACTACTACTGCACTACTACTACTACTACTACTACTACTACTACTACTACTACTACTACTACTACTACTACTACAACTAGGCGTAGTATCAAACTTCTTATCATCATCAACAACATCATCAACAACATCATCATCATCATTAGTTTTATTAGTACATGTCGTGGTAAGAGGATAAGTAATAGTAGAAATATTTCAATCGTCGTCATGCTAACCACTGACATAATCACAATCCTTAATACTAGTCAGTCGGATGTTATATGAAGACTCAGGGACCTCGCAATTTCGAAGTGTCCTGAGTGTGAGATCAAAGCATCAGTACTCCAGTAAACGATAGGTCACTCTGTACATGGCGCCACCTATTGCTAAGTTGGCAAACTATAAGTACGCGTACATCACTTCATTCAGTGAGTTTGCATTCATGGCAAATTACTACTGATATAGTAGCATTTTACACACAAAACGAAGCTTTACGTCTCTACTATACCGTTCTGAAATGAAATTGACGATATTTCCCTTAATCAGCAACGTTATCTATAATATTACACCACTTCCTTGTACACTCAATATGCCCTGACCAATATTCGACTGCCCTTTGTTGCAATGGTGATGGTTGGGGAATGTTCACAATATCATTATAGGATTCAGGAAGTCAACATATATGTATAAAGAACTGAATAGTGAAACTGAAAAAAGTAGCACAGTGCAATATTCTACCTCTAAGAATTCGACAAGTTGAACACTTTCTCCCATCCCACCAAAAGACGCGAGGATAAGATGTTTCTGTCATGAGGTTTCTGTCAGTCGTAGGCTGACGAAAATTCATCCGTCCTGACTTAATCTTACAAAGTCGGATTTATATCAGAGCTTTGTCTGAGTTTAACTCTCGTCCAATTACAATACATTTTTATATCTAATCACAGGCTGCTCTGATAGTCGAGTGGTCTATTGGGTCGCCACTGACTGCAAGGACCTTTCTCAAACTTTAAAAAAAAGTTTTCACAAATAACTTGGGGTTAGGCTGTAGTTTCCGCCGGGTACTCCTGTTTCCGCCAACACTCACACATGGCTGGGCACGACTTGGCCGCATATTGGCCGAAACAGACATGATATTAAACATATTCTGCTGTGTATGAAGTGTTGGGCCAATGATAATGGCACCACAGACTGAGGCTCAGGGCAGAAATCAAACATGATGCTGGGCAGCAAACCAGTATGTTCAGGTCTTCATTTGCCGAACATTGCATATGGTAGACCTATTGGTGGAAGAGCAATAACGATATTAGGAAATAGTTTGCTGACGGTTCCCCTGAAATGGAAAATCAAACTGCGGTGGAACCTGTTAACGTATACAACCTGATAAGTTAATCACTTTCCATTGGCCAGCAGCCTCGTTAGATAGCAGAAATACGCAAGGGCTCAGATAATTAAAAACAAAACAAGTGGATATGAAACCAGCCGGTCAACCTGAACAGGCTAGCCTCAGCTCAAAAGTCGTGCTCTGCGCATGTTTCTCAATAACGATACGAGAGCCCTGATTGTTCCCTCGGGACCTCACACTGATGCCAGATCAGAGACCCCTGGTATGTCCAGCCCTTCACTATAGCGCATGTAGTATTTGGTACATATGTAATCTTTTCTTCATCTAAGGTAAGGGTAAAAGAAAGGAAAGGGTGCATGTCTCTGAGGGACCCCCATATATGAGACGTAAGGGTAAAGGTAAGGTGAGGCCTGAGATGATGCAATTTCTTGTACGCGAGTTTAACACAGAAGAAATAAAGTATGTACAAAAATAAAAATAAAAATATCCAATTTGAAACCCATTTCAAAGTTAGTTTATCAATGATAAAAGTGATGTGTGAAAGATTGAGTTTGACCATATGTAATAAAGTTTTTTACAACAGCCCAGTTGATCTTCTTGTTTATAAATCCTCCACTGCATATTCTATTTGAGAACATAGAGTATGATTTTGTATAAACTGGACTTGACCAGTTTCGCGATTACTAGGAACATTGATAAGTTGAACACGTTGGCTTCGCCCTCAAGTGTTCAGCTAAACTTGGTTCTCCAGTGTTCGCCTTTTTAACGGTTTCTTAACGGTAATGTGTCAGTGTGATCTATAATGTCGTAAAACCATTACGAATGCCCTTTTGCATCTGCACTTTGTTTAATTTTAGAAATTAGAGACATACGGACATGAAAAAAAGAGAAGTTCCCGACGTCGTTTTTGATGATTAACAAAATTGATGTACGTTCTTCCTATAGCGGTCCTATTCTGGTAATAAATTTAGCTTTGCATGTTATGAATATAGTTGTGTTTGTCATCACTCGAACTCCTAGTAAAGCCTTTGTACCAGACTAACCTAAGCTCACTGTGAATCATTCAACCTCTAGGTGAGCTTTATATCCTCAAGGTTGATGTGTGAACTTCCTCGTGGCCACAATTTTTATGGGATATGAAAGCAATGCAAGTGCGAGGACACGCACGAATCATCGCATTGTGTATCTGAAGAAATATTTGCAGTGGATGAGATCATGACAACTTAGCTATCAAAATATGTAAAATATGTAAATGCAGCCTTCACCATATCTTATATCTCCGAATGATCCTACATACATCAATTGATTCCAAATAAGGTCATCTTAATGCGATTGGCTCCGCACTGCGATAAAGGAGGCGAGGGGATCAGTATAAGGGAGACTGTGATATACTCACGTACGTTGCTGGCATTCGTTGGTATTTTTGAATTAGGCTTACCCTTTAGAGGCAGTTCATATATTAGACCACAAGCTTAAGCAATTATTCCGCAAGTATGGGTTGAGTAGTTCATATCTGACTAGGGGTTTGTTTGAATGATCCAGTTTCCGTTAACGTTGATATGAACGATTTACGTACATGACATAAACGATTTAAACAAAGAAATATAGATATCAATCGCAATGGGCTAAAGTAATGTTCGTTCGTTTAAATGCATCTTTACCTTTCTTAACAAACTCTACTTAATCTGAAAATGTATCTTCACTCCTGTAATCTAAGGCCATGACTGAAACGGCAGGGCCATTTTAAAAAATTGAAATAAAACTTATTTTTTGTCTACATCTTAGGGCACATTTTAGACACATTTTTTAAGAATCAAAATGATATTCTTGTCTTGCACACGCTCGACAAGTGCCTCAAATCTTCCATTACTAATGACTCATAGTTTTTACACCATGACAAATGTGGTGACTTAATCCAAGGGGGTCGGGGAGTGGGAGTTCAAGGTTGAAGGAACTAGGGAAGAGAACACAAGATTACAACGGCAAATCAAGCAATATCGTCACCTGAAAAATGCTGACGTAAACAATTAGGAGAGTGGAATTCTGTGCGGTAAAATAGGCTGGCCAAAAATGGTAAGAGAGGGTTTAAGGGACTGGAGTGTTTCACCCAAATAGAGCCCAATATAATTTGGTATTTGGATGAAATAAGGAAATGGGGAGATAGAACTGGTTTCAATTCACTTCGCCCAGCAAGCAGTCTGCACGCATAGCGCTGAGTGCGTAATCTGAGAACGGGGGTCAGAAGAATTTCGAATAAAGGGGTGGGGTGGTCACAGGGGGTGGAAGATCCGGGTGGGGTGAGGAGAGGGGGTGGGGTGGTCACAGGGGGTGGAAGATCCGGGTGGGGTGAGGAGAGGGGGGGGGGGGGGCACGTAAACACAGGTGTTAATTCGCCAGCCCCCCGGCAAGCGGTCTACCCCTATAGCGCCCCCTGCATTATTTAATATATTTATATTAAATTTCACGGCTCATGCAAGAAGGCGATTATTGAATTAATTACCCATGTGCGCAGAAGTGCAAACTTTGACACGTAGCACCAAACACGCTGCCTAAAGAATTCCCCCCAAATTGATCCGACAGCACACGCCAGCGATGAAATAAAAACCCTTTTACAAAATTAGAAAATAGTGTCAGAATTATGGGCAAGTTTGCGAGAATGTGCGAGAGGCGATTAAAATTACATGGCTATTTTGGTGATAAATTAAGCGCACGACGAACGCTCGAAATCTAGCAATTAGTAAAATGTGTGGGCAATGTAGGTTTCATAAAAGAGCAAATAAAACTGTCCTCACTTTAGGTTTACAATGGCAGTCCGCCGTACATTTAACATCATGGATTATTCAATAGCGACCCTACTTAGCGGTATTAATCCGACGGCACAATAAATAGAACACGTGGTTAAAGATGGAGGACGATTGAAGTGTACGGGGTTACTTCTCCTGCGGGCTCTTTTAAAGTGGAAAAGTCAGATCAATGACAATAATGAATACAACAACAATAAGAAAAATAATCAAAGATAACAGAAACAAGAACAACCATAATTATAACAAAACAACAATAACAACAACAATAACAGAAACAACAAAACAGTAACCATAGCAATAACAACAAAAACAACATCAACAATAAGAGATATAACAGAAAAATAAAACAACCATAACAATAACAAAACAACAATAATAACAATAAAAAACAACAACAATTACAAAAACAACAGGAATAGAATAACAAAAAATAACCATACCAATAACAACCACAAAAACAAAAGCAATAATACCAAATATAACAGAAAAACAAAACAACAACCATAACAATAACAAAACAACAATAAAAACAACAACACTAATAACAATACTAAACAACAACAGTAACAAAAACAGCAGGAATAACAATAACAAAACAGCAAATGCAGTAGCGACAATAAGGAAAATATTAACGTCGATGGCAACATCACCAACAACGACTTATACAACAGCAATTACAATGAAAAGACTATAAACTAATACTAGTAATATTAGCAAATTAATAACATTAGCAACATAATTATATCAATGACAAATAATGGACACCATTATTACCTTCATAAACAACAACGAACAAAGAATTATAACAACTTCAAGAAAAAAACTAGTCTTGGAAATAACATTGTATGACCCCAAACACGGCAATCGAAACAACACACCAACAGCTAAACCCGATAAAAAGCCAACACCAATACCCAAAATGGCTGCAATAGGAAAAACAACGTTAACAACATTTATTCCAATAGCAATATTAAAGCCATTTGTGTCGACATCAATGATGAGGACTACAAAAAGATCGGTATAACGAAATTCAACGCAATATCAACTTCGCTACTATCTCATGAGCATTGCAAGCACCACCAACTATAAACACGAGCAACTTAAACAATAAAGCATTCAACTAAAACTACGAATTTTAAAGATATACTTTCATAAATACTTGTATACTATTTCAATGTGTTGAATTTCCTATTACAGTTAATCACCCACATGTGGCCTATTATATTACACTATATCAAATATCAATTATTATTATTATATCACCTATTATTATATCGCATGCACGTATTTTCTTCTTTTTCTGCTTTTCGCAAGTTTTTAAATTTCTGTCATTCGCAAGTCTATGTTTTTGTTTTGCAATGCAAGTTCATTTTCTCTGGCACACTTGCGCCATCATAATGTTTGCAGTGTTTCATAATCAACTCCCTGACGGAGGGTGGCAAAACAATCAAAGGAATTGCCAATCACACCTGGGGATGGTTGGCTCTTCTAATTGACACTCACCCCTCCCCTGATTCCACAAATTGGACGAGGTAATTCTAGAAATTACCCATCATCAGGTCGTGAGTGAGCAGCGCTCTATCTATTGCAGGTTGAGCGCTCCAATTTTGGCATCTTGCTGAGGAGTAGTTTTCTATCAGAAGGCTAAGCAGGGTTTATCTCTGGAAGCTAGCGCAGAAAAAAGTGGACTTAACGTCAATTAGTTTAGAGCTCTAATCGCCTAATTAGCTGAAGGCTTTAATTTGGAAAGATGGATTGGATTGGCACGTGATGTTTGACGGTGCAGCCCCCCTTCTGATCAATATGGCGTCTGTACACATCTTAACCCCCTTTCCCACGTCCCCTATCGCCGCACAGGGGTGGATCTATTATCGGAAGTCCCCCTTTGCATCGACAACGGTTCACATCTCAGACGAGAAATTGAATGAACTAAATATCCAGCGGGCGATGTGTACTAAAATAATTTTGTGCAACTAGCCAAATTTTCATAAAATAGCTTTTTTGAATTTCGATGATATTCACATCTGCCATATTTCAGTTAAGTCATGACTAGCTAGTTGCAAGTGGTGGATGAACTGGAGTTTCCGCTGAAAACTATTGCCCTATCCCAAAGTCACCAGAAACTCTCTCACAGAGGTAAATGATGAGCGAATGAAGATTGAAAGGCACATCTTACCAAAAAGGCCTTTTAGTGATATAAACTATCTCCAAAAAGTGGTCTTTTGTCATTGTTAAAGAACAGGACAAAGCATAACAATTCTACGTCAAAGAATAAAAAACAGGTAAGAGCAGAGCCTTCCGATCCAAGGAGGATCAAGTGATCTTTTAGATGCGTGGTATCCACAGACTGATCCACACATCCCCCTTCTTTTATAAGGCGAGAAGTGTGCCACACCAGAACAGGGTTCCCCAGGAGGTGCCACCTCCTATTACACACAATTGAGCAACCAAATGGGGTGTGTCCCTTTTGGGGTAGACGTTAATGAGGTCTTTGATGAGGTCCTTGTGGTAGACAGGTCATGACTTTCAGGTGAAGTAGCACTATTTCCTAGGGTGGGATATGATGCCTATCTTTACAAGCTGCCAGGCAGTCTTGTCCAGCAAGTTCCACTCTAGCATATTTAGTAGGAAATCAGGAGATCTACTTACATGTTAGCTATTTTACTAATTGATTATTTGGAGTGAGGGGGGGGGGGGGGGGGGGGTTGAGCAGTGCTTTGTACATTGTCGTTATTAAAACAAGGTTATATGATTGTTAAGACACGTTCATTTGGTTGGTGTTAATCAATGACGTACAACATAAATCAGAATCCCCATGAAATGTTGGTCTGAAAATTGGATTTCTTTTGTCATTTGTTTTCACCTTTTTAAATGCGAAATGGCATATCAAATATACATAACAAACCACATGTCATATTAAGGAGGATGCTTATGTTTTTGAAATGGGACTGAATAAAGAGAAACATTTATGAAAAAGCAACAAGAAACATACGTACTAAATGTAGATGAGAGAAAAAACATATGGCAATAGTTGTGGAAAAGCAATACATGTTATTTTCAGTTTTCATCACAGGTGTCCTTGGTTTTATTTGCCTTAGTCTTGTCATTTCACCATATACTAGTGTAAGATACCACAGTCCTAGCAAACTTAGAAAACTATAATTTGTTTCAGCCCAATACTTCTCCGTGAGGACCAAATCTCTAATCCATATCAAACATGTTTGATGCACAGATCATGACAGTTATTTCGATTTGTATAAATACCCAATTCAGCTACTAAAATGATAGTATTGATAAGGGTTTATATTTTATTGCAATTCTTCTAAGAGCCATATCTTGGTATAAAATTCTTCACTTTGTGCTTCATTTAAATAGAGGGCCTTTTTGCTAGCTTTCAAAGAATTATTGATTGCCATCTTAGTTAACAATATAATGCTATTTGGGAATGGTAAACACGAAAGAAAGTTGCCAGTGACCTATGGGTTTGTAAGTGTCTCAACTCAATTATTCAGGGATCCTTTGCAAATAACTTAGCACTAGCTAGTCATAGATTCCCTTAAGCAAGCCAGAAAAGTCAATAAAAACAACATCCTTTTAAACAGAAGATCACATATATTGACCCATGTGTTATGATGATGGGTACATTAGAGCGTGCTCTCTTTTACCCCATGACCCACCCACTATGGTTCCATGGCAAGGCCTACATTAGACATATTATAGGTTTAATAGAAGATTATTTGATTAGGGCGCTGACGTTTTGATATGGATCCCTAATGAGAGGGAAGTAGTAGAGAGCGGGGAGTTTAGAGACGAGCTAACATCATTAGCTAAATGGCCTACTGGCAGCACTCCATTTGTGACGGCGGCAAGATCTGCCAGGCAGAGACAGGACTGCAGCAAGCTGAGTCAGTAACCTGTAAAAAAGGGGAAGGCCAAGCGGGGTACTAAATGAAGCGGTCTCTTTCAAGACCTCCGCATGTCCGCGATGTCTAAAATAAGGAACCTTTTCATACCCGGGTATGAAGTATGGTGGTGCAGTAAAGTAGATAACATGAAAAATCAGCAGACATCAACAAATTGAGGGGTACAGAGAGATATCTGCCATACGGAAACAGCAAGTCGAATCAGTCACTTGTAAAAAGGGGTAAAGCCCAAAAGGGGTACAGAAAGGCATATCTGCCAGTCAGAGCCAGGACTTCAGCAAATCGAATCAGTAACCTGTAAAAAAGGGGGGGGGGGGAGGCCAAGAGGGGTACAGAGATGTATATCTGCCAGACTTAGAAAGAATTGTGTGTTGAGTCAGTAACCTGTAAAAAAGGGGGGAAGTCCAAGAGGGGAATAGGGAGGTATATCTGCCAGACTGAGACAGGACTGCAGTAAGTTGTGTCAGTAACCTGTAAAAAAGGGGGTATGTCCAAGAGGGAAACAAGGAGGTATATCTGCCTGACAGAGACAGGACTGCAGTAAGTTGAGTCAGTAACCTGTGTAAAAGGGGGGAAGTCCAAGAGGGGAACAGGGAAGCATATCTGCCAGACAGAGACAGGACTGCAGTAAGTTGAGTCAGTAACCTGTAAAAAAGGGGGGAAATCCAAGAGGGGAACAAGGAGGTATATCTGCCTGACAGAGACAGGACTGCAGTGTTGAGTCAGTAACCTGTAAAAAAGGGGGGAAGTCCAAGAGGGGAACAAGGAGGTATATCTGCCTGACTGAGACAGGACTGAAGTAAGTTGAGTCAGTAACCTGTAAAAAAGGGGGGATGTCCAAGAGGGAAACAAGGAGGTATATCTGCCTGACTGAGACAGGACTGCAGTAAGTTGAGTCAGTAACCTGTAAAAAAGGGGGGGAAGTCCAAGAGGGGAACAGGGAAGCATATCTGCCAGACAGAGACAGGACTGCAGTGTTGAGTCAGTAACCTGTAAAAAAGGGGGCAAGTCCAAGAGGGGAACAGGGAGGTATATCTGCCAGACTGGGACAGGACTGCAGTGTTGAGTCAGTAACCTGTAAAAAGGGGAGAAGGCCAGAGGGGAACAAGGAGGTATATCTGCCAGACTGGGACAGGACTGCAGTGTTGAGTCAGTAACCTGTAAAAAGGGGAGAAGGCCAGAGGGGAACAAGGAGGTATATCTGCCAGACTGGGACAGGACTGCAGTGTTGAGTCAGTAACCTGTAAAAAGGGGAGAAGGCCAGAGGGGTACAGAGAGGTATATCTGCCAGACTGGGACAGGACTGCAGTGTTGAGTCAGTAACCTGTAAAAAGGGGAGAAGGCCAGAGGGGAACAAGGAGGTATATCTGCCAGACTGGGACAGGACTGCAGTGTTGAGTCAGTAACCTGTAAAAAGGGGAGAAGGCCAGAGGGGTACAGAGAGGTATATCTGCCAGACTGGGACAGGACTGCAGTGTTGAGTCAGTAACCTGTAAAAAGGGGAGAAGGCCAGAGGGGAACAAGGAGGTATATCTGCCAGACTGGGACAGGACTGCAGTGTTGAGTCAGTAACCTGTAAAAAGGGGAGAAGGCCAGAGGGGTACAGAGAGGTATATCTGCCAGACAGAGACAGGACTGCAGTGTTGAGTCAGTAACCTGTAAAAAGGGGAGAAGGCCAGAGGGGAACAAGGAGGTATATCTGCCAGACTGGGACAGGACTGCAGTGTTGAGTCAGTAACCTGTAAAAAGGGGAGAAGGCCAGAGGGGAACAAGGAGGTATATCTGCCAGACAGAGACAGGACTGCAGTGTTGAGTCAGTAATCTGTAAAAAGGGGGGAAGGCCAAGAGGGGAACAGAGAGGTATATCTGCCAGACAGAGACAGGACTGCAGTGTTGAATCAGTAATCTGTAAACATGGGTGAATCTAAGAGGGGAACAGGGAGGTATATCTGCCAGACAGAGACAGGACTACAGTAAGTTGAGTCAGTAACCTGTAAAAAGGGGGGAAGGCCAAGCGGGTACAGAGAGGTACCGTATATAAGACGTGTATAAGACGCTCCCCTTGTTCAGGCCTTTAAAATGATGTATAGACCTGTAGCTTTGTGTATAGTGTGCACCCCCTTTTTGGAAATATTGTGGCAGATTAACTCCTCACGAATAACGCTAGAAAACCAGTAAGACCCTTTTCGAAATATGTGAAATGTGACATCAATGCTTACCACTTTGTGTCAGTGCCGGAAACCTATTGTCCTAAGCACGGATATAAATTGTAATCAATTCGCGGCAAACATTGATAGGCATTGTCCTTGCCATATTATAATTGTGATTAGGCAAAACAACTCGCCTGTTTGGATAAATCAAGGTAGAGTTGTATCATGTAATCCACCGGATCTCCATGTGGCCTGGGGACTCGATATAAAACACCAACGATTTCTAGCTTTGTCTATAAGACGCACTCCTGATTTGAGTGGAAAAATTTGTGTAAAGAAGTGTCTTATACACGCGAAACTACAGTATATCTGCCAGACAGAGACAGGACTGCAGCAAGTAGGGACAAAGGGGTAAGGAGAGGTAGGCACACATCTGTAAAGGGTGGGGCAAATAGTGTATAGAGAGGTAGGCATACGTCTATGGGGTAGGTGCCAATAGGATACAGAGAAGGATGCATACATGTTGAAATGTTTATCCAATTTTGAATATGTCTCTGGCCTTAAAATCAACTTAGTCAAGGCAAAGGTCATCACAATTGGGGGATGGAGAGACAGCAAAATAATTCTTTGCCCCAAGCTCAGAACTTATTTTTGGACAAATAAGTTTGAATCTCTTGGAATAAAATGACACTTCAGAAATGGATCAGATAACAGAAATGAACTTGGAGAGTAGAAAAAAGAGATTAGGAGTTTAATCAATATTTGGAAACCCAGAAATTTAGCTCTGTTATGGAAGATAACTGTCATTAGAAGTCTACTAGTCTCCAAGTTTACACATATTCTACATCTGCATATCATGGGGGCAATTGGGATATAGGGAGATTGGGAAAGTGGAGGGTTTGGATTAAGGCAGTCAAGCTCGGTGTTAAGAAGCAAAGTTTTATTTGTTTCCAAGATCGCGCCTAGCTGATGAATTGCGATGTCTTTAAGGTGGCGACCAGCACAGAGATGAGAGGGATGGTCTGAATGTTATACATGAATAAGCCTTTACATGGCAGAAAAAGTAGTGATAAACAAAATTCTGATTTATCCAGACTGGTTTTAGAACTTTACGTTGGCAGTCGCCATCTACAAGTACATTTTCACACAAGCTATTAAGACACATGAATGAATGAGAGTTTAAAAGCACATTTTCAGATCCAAAGAGTACCAAGGGATCTTTTAAATGCATGATATCCATGGGTAGATATAAGGCGAGCAGGCTGCCAGACCAGCTTAGGGTTCCCCGATAGGTGCCAACTCCTATTGCACATCATATTGAGACGCATTACTCGCCATGAAACCTGCACCTCCATCGCCTGTATGGGAATCAATCAACAAACGTTCATCCTCCTTTCATTTACTAATCTCATCCCATCTAACAACTCCCCCCCCCCTCCCACTCCCCCTACCGCGACCCCCATCTCCCCATCAGAGCAGAAGGGACGACTCGATGGGAGACTAATTGGAACAAATTTGACAACAAACGAGCGCGAGGACTTCCTCTGTTGTGAATATCATAATTAATTTCCTCCCATAAAGCCGTGCGAGAGGAAGCGATCACTATAGACGGATGACACGAGGTTCACTTTGCGCCAAAAGCTGATTTCCTGAATTACCCAGCATGCTCCGCGCAACCTGCCGCCGCTCTCCGTCTTTCGGAGATGGTAAAATCCCCCTAGCACGTGTTGCCATCGCCAGGCAATTTCATTTTGCAAAAAGATTAAAGATTAACTCTTTACCCAATGAGATGAACACGTGTAACGTTGAATAATTTAAATTCCAAATTAAAGCTTAAAATCAGAAACTTGTTAATTCAGAGACATTTCCAATTCAAAATATAAAATCCTGATTTGAAAATACAAAGTTAGATTAACGTTTCAGTGACTGATGTTTTCAATTTTTGCAAATCAAAAATTGCCAAAAAAAAGTGTTTCATACAAGCACACTACTGTTTCAGTTTTATAATTGTGGTCAGGATAATCTCATAATGCCTCCCATAATGTATCGTTGAAATGAACTACTAGTAATTAATAAAAAAAAAAAAAGAACATGCAAACTACTGTAATCTAATAGACATTTGCTCAGTAACCCGTTTTCAGTTCTCTAGGACATTTCTATCCTGAGACTTTCCCTCGAATAGTAGAGTCGTGATGGTGTTTTTGTCTGTAGGTAATTCATCATTCCCATCACTCATCACCATGCTAATTAAGATGTATTGTGCGTTTTAACATTTTCATTGTATTGGGATGCTTGCTGCAGATTGTCAAGATCTGGCAATGGCATTACCAAGAGACTGACGAATGCTAAGTAATTGATATCACTCATCAGAACAGTTTTTGTCGTTCCGATTCAATCTACTTTTTACCACCTCTTCAAGTTCCTTCTATGGGACCTGTGCTACTGCAAGACTGAATGAATGTCCTCTTGCTTCTGGGTGTCTATCTCCGCTCAATAGGAATAAGCTGTCGACATGAAAATAAGATGAAAACATTAAAAAGTACAAGTAAATGCTATATCTGGAAACAAGTATGAAATTAATACTCAGGGTTCAATCTAAGTACGTTAAATTTGATAAATTTAAACAACATTAAAAATGTTAAATTTGATATGAAATTGACAGAGCGATGAAAATGATAAGACACCTAAAATGCGGAATGAAAATGCCCAAACATGACGTAAATTGCTGAACGTATCGTTGCCGTTTATCTAGAATGTAATCTAATTACCATTTCTCCTTTTTTAAAGTGAATAATGTATTTGCAGGATATTCCCTAAAGTAGTTAAGGCGTTTTTGAGGTAGAGGAGATCAAAAGGTTAATGTTTCCCCACCGTTCTGACATTACTAATTAAGATGTATTACGCTTTTAAACTCTCTAATTGTGGCGATATGCTGATGTATATTGTCAAAACCTTACAACTCAAACGTCAAGAGACCACTACAACGCATGATCACGATTACCTATATTTACCCCAGATCTTGTGCTAGCAGGGATTGGAAAGTACATATTGCGTATGTTTATGAGCGTTACTGATAGACACATTGAACCGAAGAGTGTATCTGTATCCAGTGATATACACATGAATGAATAATTGCTTACAAGCACATTGGCACACAAAGACCATTTAGTGCCATAAAATCATTGTATAATAATATTGCTTTGTTATTGTAGAAAACAACAACAAAGCAACAAACAAATGAAAGTGCTCACAAAACAATGAACAATTTCAGATATGCATACAAGATTGTTTCAAAAGAAACTAAATTCTTAAAATGTTTCATAACCTGTAAAGCTGACGAATCTCATGTAGATATTTATAAAATGCTGTCTAGTGGAACTTTCTCAAAAAGTTCTTTGAAGCTATTTACATTAAAATGTTAATTTCCGGATTCAATAAAATCAACACAATCAAATGTTGATAAAATATGTTTGACAGTCAAACGACCATCGCAGGCTATACATTGGGAGGATCTTAGGCTACCGCGTCACAATGTCTCTGCATTCAGCAAAGGGCCGTTGTTTCAATGTTGCTGGTCTTGCTGTGGAATCCAAGGTGACCATAGTGAGTGTTGACAACCCATCAACATCAAAATTCGAAAACACAAGTGGGCTTTTAATCTTAATAGACTTTGAAAAGGCTTTTGATTCAATTTCATGGGAATTTATTTCAAAAATTTTAGGAATTTTTAACTTTAGTTCGCAAACCATCCAGGTTATCAAAAGCTTGCAAAAAAATTCACTCTCTAAGATAATTCAAAATGGACATTCATCTGAGATCATCAGACTTAATAGAGGATGCAGACAAGGGGATCCCATATCCCCTTACATTTTTGTACTGGCAGTAGAACTCTTAGGTGAATCCTTCCGGGCTCATAAAGAAATCCAAGGTTATAAAATCAATGATAGAGAACACAGAATATCACAATTCGCAGATGACACCACCCTTTTTATGTCATGCAGTGAGCGGAATTTGAGGTTATGTATGACTATATTAGAGGAATTCCACCAAATTTCAGGCTTAAAAATTAATGTAGACAAAACAAAAGTGATAAAATTCGGAGCAGATAGGGACAGCAGGAATATTTTATGTCCAGATCTTAAATTAATCTGGACTGATAAATTCACATCTTTAGGTATAGATTACGATATTGGTAAACTGGAAAACATTACAGAACTCAACATAGAACCTAAAATTACAGAAATTGAGAAACTAATACGAATTTGGCAGAGTAGGAATCTAACATTAGTGGGAAAAATCACCTTAATTAAGAGTTTATTCATTTCGAAATTTATCCATATCCTGCTGTCCCTACCCAGTCCTCGAGAATGCTTATTTATTAAAATTGATTCACTATTTGTTAAATTTTTATGGAATGGAAAACCCCCAAAGTTTAGTAAAAAGATTCTCGGAAAACAAATAACAGATGGTGGACTACAATGCCCCAATATTAGATATGTGGACGCAACGATGAAAATATCATGGTTCAAAAGATTGTATAAAACAAGTGAAGGTTGGGCATCCTATCCCTATGCACAAGGGATGGACCAGATATACATATATGGAGATCTTTACTTTAAAAAGCTGTTGAACACGGTAAACAATCAATTTTGGAAAGATACTGGCAAATCTTTATTATTGCTATACAACAAATATATTTTTCATGGTACAGAAGCGGTGCTGGCTACACCATTATGGTACAATTCCAAAATAATGCCAGGTAAAATTAACTCATGGTCGACTATTGGTGACATCTTAGGGAAAGATGGTGAATTGCAAAGCGCAGAAAATATAAAAATGACTTGGAAAGTTAAGTGTGACTTTCTTCTACACATGCATCTTAAGAACAAGATTAAGCTTATTTTCCAACTTAAACACTGGAACAACGAACATATCCACCCTCAGATGTCACACCTATTGTATAATTTAGACATATGTAACAGAGGTAATAAGAACACTTATACCAATATCATGGGTAAAGATCATTTAAGTGTAGATGCATTAAAGGATAAATGGTGTGAACGTCTAAACGATGAAATTAATATTAACACTATTCAAAGCGCCTTCAAAAATACAAAGAAAAATTCGTTGTCAGCATACCAATACTGTAATCAGTTTAAACTAATACATGGACGTACGGTACACAATCAGCTTCTTAAGAAAATGAACATAATAGAATCGGAAAAATGCCTCTTTTGCAAAGATGAAGTAAAAACAATTGAACATGCATATTTATATTGTGTAAACTCTTCTAAACTATGGCAAGATACAATAACATGGGTAAGAAACATACATAATCACCATTTCATAATATCAGAACCAGAAAAAAATTTTGGCAGTCCCCAAAAAGATAATGTTACGGATATGATAATAATAAGCGTAAAAGACGTCATTTACCAAAAAAGGAAAGAGGGTAAAGAAATGGTGATTACAGATGTTAAAAAATGTCTACAAAAGAATCTTAGAGTTCAAAAAGCATACATTGGAAAGTTTTGAAGAAGATTGGAACTCCTTTATCACTGACCTTAGGTCAGATATTTATACAAGGAATAGTTGGTATAGGATATAATATAGTAACTTGTACATTGAACCTCCCCCTCACTGTATGCATCTCCTCAATAACTTTTTTTGTTGTCTTTTACACGCTATAATACATGCTATGGAGAATAAAAACCCTGTTGCACATGTGTGCAATTTGAAACTAAAGAAAAGAGTGTTGACAACCCATTCTATAGCCTGGACTTGCCGGGCTGCATTCTTTCAGGATTTAACATTTAACGTTAGCTTTGTGAGTATTGTCCTAGAATTGGACAATGGCTTGTCGTGGACTCCAATTGTAAAAGTACCGGAATCGAATCCAGGTTTTTTCTTGAGAGAAAGTATCCAGTGATATAAAGTTCTTCCGCAGTTTCCGTGGATTCTCCGTTATCCTCCCCCATTAACAAATGGCTAGTCACTATTCAGCCTCATTGTGCTAAAGATATTTCGGATGTGCATTTCTAATTTAAATGTTTAGCTTTTGCCTTGCTGCCTTAATTCAGTGCAACTCATTTTGAGAAATACTTTACCTCTCATCCAGAAGCTTCTATATATGACTTATGACGCAGAACAAATCTTAACATTTACTTCCAAAACTTAAAGCAGTGCTGCTAATTTCACAAATAAGAGAACAGCAAAACCCAGTTCCAATATCTATATATCAATGCAATGTGTTGAATAAGATGAATAGTGTTGCTTTTTGGCCAAACCAACCATATTTTTACCTATTGCTAACAATTTATTTTCAACAATAGTAAAACGTCTTAAAATATATAATTACTTGGCTCGATGGCATGTCTCCCATACCCTGCAATGTAATACCGTACAACAAACACTACGGAATAAATACAGCACGATCTAGCTCTTATGCTGCTGGTGGCTAATTTGGCCAATAGAAAATGATGCAGAAATGCTGAAAAAAATACTGAAACCCTGACACATGGGTACTCATATAAGACTACTCGGTGAGAGGTATCTAATGAATACCAATATGACAGGGTTGAGGTAGTTATCAAAACTCTTTGTATCCTTGTGCCTTAGCATTGGCACTGTAGGGCTAGGGTGTGGTCTACTCGATGCGTGGTTAGAAAAAGCACCCATTCTTCTCCGCTGAACTTCTGTGAACACTAACAAGATGATTTCCCATTCGATTAGAGAAAGAAAATCATCTCTACAAAGGCCAACTGTAATGACGTGAAAGGCCAATTATCACAACATTCTTAAACAACCAGCAAAACAATGAAATTAATCATTGTCCTTAATAGGAGCAGAGCAACAAAGGGGAGTTCAAAAAGGAAGCGATGAACTCAGTAAATATGCTCTATAAACTTGCTACGTAATTGCTTTAAATTACTCTATTTGAACACTGACAGTCATTATGAGATCTCCAAAGACGTGCGTGCGTGGCGTAGTATGAATGTTAATTAGTATTGACCTTTCTCAATGGAAGGCGAAAGGTTTGCACTGTGAAGGAGAAAGATGGGGTAAAAACTCTCCGTCCAGCGGGAAATGCATCATTAATGACGCAGCACTCTGAACTCTTAACATTAAAACATATTTTAAGCAATATACGAACGGCAAACGTTTCATTTCTAAAAATCTATACTCTGTATGTATGTATGTATGTATGTATGAATGAATGTATGTATGTATGAATGAATGTATGTATACATTTGAGTATGGGTATTCATATACTGTGCATGAATAAGTATGTATGCTCATATTCACACACGTCTTTCGATAAATTGTTTTTAAGTATTCTTTAATTTGCACACTCTCTTCATACGGGATTCTACATATATTATGCATTGATATGTCGCATGTGGAACTTAAATGGGTTCAGAATATGTCATTGTGGACATATGGAAGAAATATACATCTAAGAGATGAACTTCTCAGAGCCAGGGCAAAAAAGTACAAAATATGTCCATGTCGCACGGCGTGTCTGCACAGATATGTATTGGATACAAAAATGGGACTCCAAACTCACTATGGGGAAGTTTGCATATCAGAGGGGTCCACTATAGCACGTTTAGTGTTGACTTGCAGATGGCATGACGACGCCATCCCTTGTATTTCTCTAACTGTCAGTTCGTTGGTATTTGAGCTAAAGATGACACAAAAGATCCTATAGTCATTTGGTATACACTACATCAGAACATTCATATTGTTGCTTGTATCCTTTATGTACATGAGAACATTGATGCAATGGAACACCTTTTATATATAATGGAAGGTCGCACCATCAAAAATCCAACTAATAATTCACAAGATATATCATAGGAGCTGGTACAAGTTGTATGAATATTTGAACTCCTCATATACATATACCCATTTTTGCATACAACTCTCAACATTATTTGCGATCTCTGCTTTGCATTCCCCCAAACACTGTTGACGGTACAATACACTTTTCACACCATTTATGCTAAATGGTCTCTCCGTCTCTCTGTAGAAATATATTTTTTTAATCTCGTTCCCTACAATGGATATCTTTCATTCTTTCCAAAGACCTTTTTCTATATCAGAAACGTTTACATTGCTCCATAATTAACTTGCTCTAGGGCAAGTGATGAATGCATGATATATTGTTTCCGGAGATGCATCACAAAAGGAACACATATTATCATCTCTCAAATTCATAGCATGTGATTATGTTGGGTAATAATTTAATTTGAATACATCTATTATAGGAACCCTCTAACATTTTAGACAGCATTTAAAATGCCTTTTTTACTGATGTGATTTTTAACTGGTATGTTATCATTCATTATGGCTGACCACTTATTTTAAACCACTGTTATAATATGGATAACTCGTAATTTCTTAGAATACTAGTATTATGTCATTCAGCAACCTCTTATACCATATGCAGTCTTTTGTAACCACAGAAGCATATACAGTAGATGGACCTGTTTTTGGAGTGCCCCTTTCAATTCCTTTGCATAAATTGACAATATTAAAACACAAGTTTCATACTTTAGTTTCCACTCAGCTTCAACCAAATTTTTTATTTTTATCAACTTCCAGTTATACCCCGGAACATCACCTATGGCTCTAAACCTTTTTAAAAGCGTTGTGTATTATAACACGTAAGAGGTTTTTGAGTTATACCATAATGGAATTAAATGCAACTCTATTACGATTTCCTTACATTGATATTGTTTTGTGTAACTCCATAACTCCCGTTATCACATTTTGCCAAAATGTGTTCTTCTTTCTTCTTTAAAGATATGTTCAGTATATCTATCTCCAAATATCCGAATAAGGTTTAGTATATAATGTTTTCGAAATTTTGTCCATCCTGAATTTTGTGACTATATTCTCTAAGTCATAAAAGCCATTACACTAGTCAATTCAAAAGTGATATACTGAAAACGCAAGACAGGTGGTTCCCTTAAGTTGATACAGTTGAAGAAAAGACTCCTTAGTCAGATGAAATTACAACACTTATCAACAATGAAATGCAAGAATACACAAAGAAATGGGAAATCATTGCTAATGACTTGTACAATTGTAATATGAATATAGCTTCTATTATATATCATACACCTGTACCTTAATTACACATCATGTATGGTCAGACCTTTTTTGGTTAAGCATTTTTCATGACTGTCTTAAAAATAGGAAATAATAGTTGAAAGTGTATCGATGACTTGAATTGATAGAATTCTTAATCAAAAAAAAATCTGCCTTGCAGAGGATTTAAAAAAAGTTAAGATCATAACACAGTTTTACCCTGCTGTCTCTCCTGGCCCCAATCTTTAAAATTTTGGTTTTCTCAACATGAATTCTTAATCAAGAGATATATGCAAATTCATTTATGCTAGTCATAGAACATCGATGGAAAGCTTCACTGGGTTCAACAAAAAGAGTAGCATTATTAGCATTCTGGAATATTTCGTGTTCCACAGCAAACAAATGGCAACCTTTCTATGTTTACATTGGTCTTGATGGCTTCTGCGAGGACTTCAGCAGTTGCAATTGAATCTGGTACACACGTTGATTTTTGTGTAAAAGGAAAGTTATAACAGCGAAAGGAACCCTTTCAAAGAGGGATAGTTTCGACGTACATATGACTAGAAATTCATGGTTTAGATTATTTGGCGAAACGTTAACTTCGTTTACTTTGTCATCTTATGTCCTCCACGATTTGTGTGTAACTTAGTGAGATAACGGACCATCAGTTGGGAAAGTTTTGGCATGGAAGATTTTGAAAAATCATACTTCGAGTGACACTGTTTTGGCTATGTATTGGCCAATTATCACCCCTCCCCCTCCCCACCCCCATCTGCAATCCCAACCCCATATTTGGTGTAGAAAAAATCACCGAAGGTTGTGCAAATGTTTATTTTCAATAAACCCAATTTGCTGCGCTCGCTGCTTCTGCGGCCAACTACATTAGAGTCTGCACACAACCCTGGACGCCCAATCACAATCGTCCGTCCTAATTGCAAACTCATACGGGCGAGTTTGGTCATTACGCCGTGGTTGTTGAGGGGGCAGGCAATTTAGAACCCACGACCCCAGCGTGTGCCGCCATCACTAAGTGAGCAAATGCGCATTGTTCAATCGCTGTCGATTTCGGCACTTTGAAGGTCACGTGACTCAAATAACATCTCATTTCATGCTAATTGCTTCATAACAGTCGAAAAGGAGAGCAATTATTAAACGATGTAATCAATTTCAGCACAATATAATCAATTTCAGCACAATTTGTTTTGGTGGTGAAAGTCATCATTGTTGATTTCTAAGGGGGTCGTCGGAATAATCTTGTCAGGGTAATTTCATTATGTCGGCCGGCCTCTCAAGAGCGCTGCCACTGCAATAACTTGATCGCTTCGATGTGATCAAAACCCAACAAATTTGCTAATACAGCTTACCAAATGAGGAAAAGATCACACTCTGCAAAGTTTGAATTTCTAATGGAATAAATTTCACTATAATTGGAGCGGCCAAAAAGTGGTCTTATTGAATTTGCCCGCGTCAAATAGGAAGGCGCCGCATTCTCGTGTTTCCGAGGCAACGGCGGGGAATCAGTTTAGCGTATTTTCATGACGACATGTTGGAAGAAGAAATTTCCATCCTTTCAGACATCAGCAAATTATGGAGTGCCAAATAAAAACGCTTCTCTTTGCGGAACCACTAGTGTACTGTCATGTGGATGCGCCATCTCAAAATCAAAAGTAAAGGGCAAGACATCGTGACAGAACAAGAATGGAGGCAATATCCGGTAGCTCCCTGACATGCGCAATGCGGCCGCACTCAAAACTAGGTACAACAATATATCACATGAAAAAAGTTTAATGTGGCGTACCTTTTTGGAATTGCAAAATTGCAACAGTTAATATGGATTAACAAAACTAGGATTGCGTTAACAGTTATTATGCAGCACTTTTGTTTGCAAAATATATTTGAAAATCACGACTGCGATAGTTTGAAATGTTTAGATTTGTTCTAAATCATACATGAAATTGCCGGAGGGTCGTCCAAGTATATAGTACTGTATGTGGCAGTGATTGGATCACCTTTAGAAAGATTCTTTTGGTTAAGGATTTGGAATCAAACCCAAATGGAAAATTGTTCCAAATTGTTAAATAACTTTAGCTTGTAAATACAGCTATGCAAAAGTAGATGATGATATAAACTTCATTTTGGGGTGTCCTGCATTGATTTTACCATGATTGAATTTAAATTAGATCCGATTGCAATCTTTCTCCAGTTACCATACAATTTGGAATGTGCAAAACAAAAGACCAGTGCCACAATCTCCCTGTGGCAAAATGCAATGCGCATTTTCCCTTTCAGCAAAGATCACATGTCGTCTGGTCTGACCCTGTCAATTTGACACATCATGTGTTGGTACACAGTGGAGAGCAGTGGAGAAAGATAGTGTGGGCAAAAGTGTGGGATAGAGAGGATGAGGACTATGAAATAATGTTCAAACAACCGCACCAAAACTACCTACTGACCAATGTTACAGGGAAACCTTATTACATAGTGTGGTGGATCATTGCAGATGCGTACCCGGCCCGAATGAGAATGTGTGAAACAATGGCAAGTTTACTAAGTGATTCAAGTCTGTTAAAAGCAACGGATTATAGGCTAAAGAAAAAACCATTCGGCCACAAAATATGCACCAAGTGTGATCTATGGGTGACAGAGAGCTTGAATCACATAGTAATGCAGTGCCCCCACTACTATGGAGACAGAGTGAATATGATCTCGAGAATTAAGGCCATAGGTAGTGACACAGCGAATAGAGTGGTGGATGATGCACAACAATTCTTCTATACCATAATGGGAAAGCAACCAGAAAATAGCAATTTTGCATCAATGGTAGAGATATGGCTAATCACAGGGGAGTGCATTAGTGCAATATACAAAAAGGCCTTGGTTGGCCGCTCGTAAAAGCTCAGTCAGGTCAGAAAATCCTGTTTCTGTTAACAGTTCAGTAGATGGGTGTACCACCACATTAAGTGAATCTGCTTTAATTTTAAGAGGTACACTCTGTTTGCCGGGCAGTATGTTGAGGGACATATATGTATGTTACACCGTAACCCACTCTGATAGCGGTTGTCAATGTACATGATGCACCATATTAATGTAATGTCTACAGTAAGACTAAGGTCTAAACGGGTAAACAAACTGGGTATAGGGTTAAATAAAGATCGTAAGACGCATAGGTAGTAGAGAATGAGAAGCTGTGACACCGCTACTCTACCCCTATACAGTATTATATAAGCTTTCTGTGTATTATACTAACTGTGATTTTCTGTTTGTATTGAATAATTTTCTTTTGTTGTTATTATAATATTGTATAACGCCCAGGGGACACGCTAAGCCGTGACACCGTATACGACAAATTTCGGTAATGCGTCAATGTCCAAAGGTAAATGCTCAAAGGTTCTTTGCTTCAGCAATTTGATTGCCTTTGCCTCGTACTAGAGCAAATTTTGTGCCTTAATAGGATAAATATGATGATGTATGATAACCCCCTAAATGATTATACAGAAAAGTCGTGTATTGCATTCTGCAGTAATCCTATGCAGTATATGTGTGTTAGCCTCTTGTATATAATAATTTCGCTGTGTCTGTTTGTAATGAGTTAAATGTATTCTGATGATGATAGTCTCTTGTACATCTCTTAGAGGTCAGGGCTAGCTGTGACACCGGACGCAACAAATGTCAGCTATGTCCACTAAATGATTGCTATAGCTCAAAGTTCCTTTTATGCAGTTAGCAACTGCTGTTTGGTAACTAATCCGTGTTTCTCTTATAATAAGTTAATTAGTATGTGTAATTTAGTTTATAACGTTCTATATATGCAGTATTGTGACTGCTTTCCTTATGCAACAAGTTCTAGCTTATTTTTGTAACAGGACGAATATGATTGTAAATGATATGAATTAGCACAATGTGCTGTCAATAAAGCATACAATACAATACAATACTGACACGTTCTAAAATACAAACGTGTAAAACTTGTTCCCTCAAAGCCGAGCGATCTAACGTATCCTTGGGCCTGTCCTGATAGCCGAGTGATCTAAGACATAGCCACTGAATGCTCGCTGTCCCTCACTACTGGGTCCTGACATGATAGCCGAGTGGTCTAAGGCATTGTCATTGACTGATCACTACATGTATCTCACTATTTGGGCCTGCCCTGATAGCCGAGTGGTCTAAGGCATTGTCATTGACTGATCACTACATGTATCTCACTATTGGGGCCTGCCCTGATAGCCGAGTGGTCTAAGGCATTGTCATTGACTGATCACTACATGTATCTCACTATTGGGGCCTGCCCTGATAGCCGAGTGGTCTAAGGCATTGTCATTGACTGATCACTACATGTATCTCACTATTGGGGCCTGCCCTGATAGCTGAGTGGTCTAAGGCATTGTCATTGACTGATCACTACATGTATCTCACTATTGGGGCCTGCCCTGATAGCCGAGTGGTCTAAGGCATTGTCATTGACTGATCACTACATGTATCTCACTATTGGGGCCTGCCCTGATAGCCGAGTGGTCTAAGGCATTGTCATTGACTGATCACTACATGTATCTCACTATTGGGGCCTGCCCTGATAGCTGAGTGGTCTAAGGCATTGTCATTGACTGATCACTACATGTATCTCACTATTGGGGCCTGCCCTGATAGCCGAGTGGTCTAAGGCATTGTCATTGACTGATCACTACATGTATCTCACTATTGGGGCCTGCCCTGATAGCCGAGTGGTCTAAGGCATTGTCATTGACTGATCACTACATGTATCTCACTATTGGGGCCTGCCCTGATAGCCGAGTGGTCTAAGGCATTGTCATTGACTGATCACTACATGTATCTCACTATTGGGGCCTGCCCTGATAGCTGAGTGGTCTAAGGCATTGTCATTGACTGATCACTACATGTATCTCACTATTGGGGCCTGCCCTGATAGCCGAGTGGTCTAAGGCATTGTCATTGACTGATCACTACATGTATCTCACTATTGGGGCCTGCCCTGATAGCTGAGTGGTCTAAGGCATTGTCATTGACTGATCACTACATGTATCTCACTATTGGGGCCTGCCCTGATAGCCGAGTGGTCTAAGGCATTGTCATTGACTGACTTCTACATGTATCTCACTATTGGGGCCTGCCCTGATAGCTGAGTGGTCTAAGGCATTGTCATTGACTGATCACTACATGTATCTCACTATTGGGGCCTGCCCTGATAGCCGAGTGGTCTAAGGCATTGTCATTGACTGACCACTACATGTATCTCACTATTGGGGCCTGCCCTGATAGCCGAGTGGTCTAAGGCATTGTCATTGACTGATCACTACATGTATCTCACTATTGGGGCCTGCCCTGATAGCTGAGTGGTCTAAGGCATTGTCATTGACTGATCACTACATGTATCTCACTATTGGGGCCTGCCCTGATAGCTGAGTGGTCTAAGGCATTGTCATTGACTGATCACTACATGTATCTTACTATTGGGGCCTGCCCTGATAGCTGAGTGGTCTAAGGCATTGTCATTGACTGATCACTACATGTATCTCACTATTGGGGCCTGCCCTGATAGCTGAGTGGTCTAAGGCATTGTCATTGACTGATCACTACATGTATCTCACTATTGGGGCCTGCCTTGATAGCCGAGTGGTCTAAGGCATTGTCATTGACTGATCACTACATGTATCTCACTATTGGGGCCTGCCCTGATAGCTGAGTGGTCTAAGGCATTGTCATTGACTGATCACTACATGTATCTCACTATTGGGGCCTGCCCTGATAGCCGAGTGGTCTAAGGCATTGTCATTGACTGATCACTACATGTATCTCACTATTGGGGCCTGCCCTGATAGCCGAGTGGTCTAAGGCATTGTCATTGACTGATCACTACATGTATCTCACTATTGGGGCCTGCCCTGATAGCTGAGTGGTCTAAGGCATTGTCATTGACTGATCACTACATGTATCTCACTATTGGGGCCTGCCCTGATAGCTGAGTGGTCTAAGGCATTGTCATTGACTGATCACTACATGTATCTCACTATTGGGGCCTGCCCTGATAGCTGAGTGGTCTAAGGCATTGTCATTGACTGATCACTACATGTATCTCACTATTGGGGCCTGCCCTGATAGCTGAGTGGTCTAAGGCATTGTCATTGACTGATCACTACATGTATCTCACTATTGGGGCCTGCCCTGATAGCTGAGTGGTCTAAGGCATTGTCATTGACTGATCACTACATGTATCTCACTATTGGGGCCTGCCCTGATAGCTGAGTAGGTAAAGACATAGCCACTGTCTGTGTGCTGACTCTCTCAAAATCAGCACTATCTCGAGGGATCCACTCAAGGAAAGAAATAGCGGAGATGGTTTGAGAAAAGGAAGCAGTCTGAGAATTGTGATTTTTATCAATTCCCATAACGGTTTAAACAATATGGACATATAAGAATTTAAAAGCGATCATCAAAGACGGAGTAAAAACGGAACAAATCACGTGGGTTCCTCAGAGCGCTCACGCAGAGAGAGAGAGAGAGAGAGAGAGAGAGAGAGAGAGAGAGAGAGAGAGAGAGAGAGAGAGAGAGAGAGAGAGAGATTTTAGGAAACTGGGACACTGATGCTAAACTCCCATTAAGGACCCCCCTTCCCCTACCACGGAAAGCTTTCTATTGTTGTGTGATATTCTTCATCAGTTCTAGTTAGCACTCACGCCGAGATACAGTCATCCCTGGCCAGGGCCCTGAATAATTAAAAGGGTTAAGAGCAATGAGTGAAGTGGTGGCTTTATCAGATAAAATACATTGGCAGAGTGAAGGCGTTTGATGCGTGATGGCCTAAGACCCCCTTCTTCCACCTGGCTGAATAATGAGCGAGTGCTTAAGCGCAACAAAGACAAAAAACTAACTGCCAAGTGCTCGCGCTTTGTATGTATGTATGTATATTTGCAAATTCGTTTTTCGACATGTATGTATGTATATGTGTTTGTATGTATGTATGTATGTATGTATGTGTGTGTATGTATGTGTGTGTGTTATGAATTTATGTATGCACGTTATATATATACTAGTATATACGTATGTATGCACGTATGTATTACGTATGTATGTATGTATATATGTATGTATGTTATATATGTATGTATGTATGCAAGCATGCACGCCTATATGTACAGTGCCGACATTTAATTCCTGCAGTAAATGCCCGGGCAGCCTGGTCGTAATACACGACTGCATTCCCGATTGTTACACAATTTCCTGGGCATGGATGCATGGATGACCTCACAAATGAAAGTAGCTTTGATTCGAAAGGTACGTGGGTCATTGATGTGCTTGGCTTATTTTTTCTGACTTGTTATCCATTGGAGTTTCAAAACCAGGCACTGGCAGACGTACGGTCGACTGGTTCAGGAATTAAATGTCTGTACTGTATGTATGTATGTATGTATGTATGCATGTATGTATGTATGCGTCCATGTGTATCTGTCGTTCACCTAACAACGTTTCCTTGGTCAGGAATATGTTTTAGTCATATATGTTTGATATGTTTTAGCTTTCCTTTTCGGGGGAATATGAATGTATGAATAGATCCTTTATAGAAAGAACCCAATGAGACTTAACATATCACGTAAATTACATCGTACATACATGTACTATATTAAGCACATTAAGCACCGGTGAACTATGCTTAGAGGGCAGTTATCTCACCTTACTTGTCAGAAATAGCATTGCATGACTTTTGGCATGCCACGTGATCAACTTCTAAACTACTGCGAATAACCTACTACATTGTATTCTATGATCCACCCCTTGGTCCAGTCCCAGACATGGCTCTAAGTGATCATTGTTGTTGTAATTGTACTTTATTGACCGCCCCATCAGGAAGCGAAAATATACGAATACAAAACATACCGGTACACCAGAAAATACAACATAATTGACAAAAGAAGAAAGATACTTATAAACCAACATAAACAACAGAAAAACTCCCATTGTGTATAACATGCTAACTCAAAGGGAGTAAGATATCCCATATTTTCTTATAATAAGAGGTTTATAGGATAATAAACCCTAGAAAGATCGAGTGATCATTAAGGATTGACGAATCGAAATCCGGGGACATGCCTTGTCATTAACCATAGTTTTCCTACACGAAACAGAGAGAACTCCAGTCTTTATCCAATACCCTCTCTAGACTTAAGCACATCTCTATATATGCTTGCTATACTGTAGGCAGCCACTAGCCACACTTGCACCATGGTACTATCTGGTACCCCCTCTATTGCCTTTCCTAATAACCAGAATAGACCCTGTCCAGGTTGCTCGTTAAATTTTTCACCCACTACGTCATCCAGCTGATATATTGCTTCCAACATGTTCTTTCTCCTACTTTCAAAAGCTGGACATTGCATTACTAGGTGAACTACACTCTCCGCTATACCCAAATCGCACATATGTCAGGACTTGGTGCTCATATATATATATATATATATATATATATATATATATATATATATATATATATATATACATATATATATATATATATATATATATATATATATATATATATATATATATATATATATATATATATATATATATACATATATATATATATATATATATATATATATATATATATATACTGTATACCGTGTTAATATTGCGGCAGTTTAATTAATGCGTACTTTGCGCACCCATGGAGTCCGCATTTATTAAACTGCGCACGATGGATTGGACAATAAACTATTCATCAACAACAGCTTGGATTAAGAAAAGAATGGATATGTAACGAGAGACCAATTACTATATGCCCTATAGTTACATGCTAGCCTCATGCCAGGACTAGCAGATAAGGCAGCAGCACGAGGTCACGTGGGAACAAGGACCAATCAGGGCTCCCGCATCGATTACATTACAGAGAAACCTTATCTCCACCACCTGCTGGGGGTGCCCAGAGCACCTATTAGCGACTATTAATTGACACTTTTTGAGGCTAGCATGTTCAGGTTGACCGGCTGGTTTCCATTCCATGTGTTGGTCTTCTAAGACAACAGCAACTATCATTTGGATATTGGATCCCTTGTACCGTTCAACACACTAATATTCTTGTTCAAAATACAGACCCTTTGCGGCCTCTGCTGGTACTATGTTTATTAACTTACGATGTAGAGAACTTGCACACTCGAATGTGACCAAACATGCCGGTAACCACTACTCAGAGTTGCTAATTGCAACCAAGATAACACTGTTCGCGGCTAGTGACGAGATAAAGATTGCACTTGCCTATAACACCAGCATCATGTGGCATCCCCAGGGGGCTGGCCGGCTTGAATATAGCAGCACCAGCCTCCCAAAAGCTGTATAGGTTGCATACCCTTGGCCCCATCACACGGCTTGAGATGGAGGTTATCAATGCGCAATAATTAAACTGCGCATCAAAGGCAGTTATCTGCTGGGCGCATTACTTTATATGCGCAATATTAACACGGTATACAGTATATACTAGTATATATATATATATATATATATATATATATATATATATATATATATATATATATATATATATATATATATATATATATATATATATATATATATATATATATATATATATATAATGTCATCACTTTTTAAACGGCTGGCATGACATACTAAACGTGCCAGAGTTTCACAAACCTTAACGTGGCGAAAGCTGTGGTCTGTATGATATTGGTACTACAGATATATTGCAAGGCTTCCTCCTTTCATAAATCAACGGCCTTGAAAAGCTCTGCTGCTAACCATCTTTAATAAAGACTCATAGAACATACCTTCATGTTTTTGTCAGCTTACAAAGCAAAAACTCAGAATGCGTGCAATAAGATGAATATTTTTAGTTTTTAACCCTCTTGCCGCTGGCGGGCTAATTTGCCAATAAGAATGATGCAAACACCCTGTAAGATGATTGGAAACCCTGGCAAATGGTTATTAATCTGAGAGATATCTGCGAGAGCTTTACAATGAATACCAACACGCTCGGGTTTAAATGGCCGCGTCCTTGTGCTCTTGACGAAAGTAGACACAGCACTAGAAGGGTTAAAATATGGATATAAATGAAGGACAGTACTGCAGAGTTCCTGTTCGCAATGCTCACGCTGGAATGTTTGCTTGTATCATTCCGTGCACGACAACACCTGAGATGTTTCTTTTCATCCCTGACAACACGAGGAATTAAGATACAGTGAGACAGTTCAAGGTAACACATTACGGATGACATAAGATACAATAAACAATGCAGTAAAAAGGAAAATCAAACGTGACACCATGCAAAATTGAATTTCCATGCATGAAAATGAAAATGTCCAAAAATATTCATGGGTAGATACTCCATGCATGCTACCTGTGGAAATTTCTGGGGCGACAAAATCATGCCAGGGACGAAATCTCCATTTTCATGCATGAAAATTATATTTTCATGCATGAAAATTATATTTTCATGCATGGAAATCTTATATTTTGAAAACATGATTTCCATGCATGAAAATTACATTTTGCCACGATTTTTTTTCCTGCATGATACCTTTTGTAAGGAGATTATATTCCATGCCCTAGGGCAGTAGGTTTAAGCCAGCCACACTTCAAGCCTTAATATGTTCAAAGGCGATGTGCAAGCTCGTGATTTGGCGCTGGCATATCTTATTGTTTTTCCTTACAAGAAGGGGCAAGTGTTGAAATGCACAATAACAAGCAGGCGCTGCTAATTTATGGCGGCCAGTCTGCGCCAGAGCGAGGCTCGCCCGTTACATGATATTTCGTGAAAAGCAAGAGTGGCATTAGGAGTTATGAAATATTTAGAGCAGCAGAAAACAAATATGTCAAGGCGGTTAATTAAGTTTTTACTCCGCCTATCAATCATCTGTGAACGATGAGGGCTGACCGCCCAACGCCCGCCCGCCGCTCGCCGTCCGACTAATGGGCCGAGCGCAAGGCATCATGGGATAGACAGCGCGCGACGAGATGGAGGAGGAGGAGAAGAAGAAGGAAAGGGCAAGAGGAGGAGGAAAATGTAGAGAATAGATAGACGATAGAGAAGTAGGGGTCAATCGAAAAGGTTAGGAAGACTAAATAGTAAGTTGATTAGAAAAAGTAATGTATTATTATTATTATTATCATTATTATTATTATTATTATTATTATTATTATTATTATTATTATAATGAGCGTGAGGAGACAGGGGAGGAGGAGGAGATGAGAATGGAGGAGAAGGAGGAAGGGAAAAGAACAGAAAGGCGTTGGAGAGGCATGAGTGAAAAAAAGTCTAAAAACAGTGGATAGTAATTTGATAAGAATACGCAATGCATTGTGGGATGGGAAGCTTGAGGAAGTGAAGGCGGAGAATGTCGAGAAGTAACAAGATGGATTGGGAGGAGGAGCGGGAGGTAGAAGGGAAATCGCCATGACCATAGATGTTAGGTGAAGTTAAATGAAGATGTAATTTCAATATATGTTGAATGAAGTTGTTAATTGATCGCGTAATGCATTAGGGGATAGAAAACTGGGAGAGGACAACAAGAGAAAAGTATTGATAGAGGAATGTATATAACCATCTAAGGGGTCATAACGACAATGATAATGGCGATGATGAGGAGGAGGAGGAGAAAGGGGATGATGGCAGAATGGTGATGAGGAGGGAGAGAAGAAATAAAAAGCAAGATGGTTCGGGTACCGATACAGATGAGGAGGGGTGGGAAAAGTAAAACAATGAGGAAGAAGAAATGGAGGGGAGATGACGAGGAGAAGGAGGAGGAGGAGGAAGGGGCGACTGGTGGGGTGGTGATGAGTGGATGAGAAGTAGGAGGAGGAGGAGGAAAGGGAGGAGATGGCGAGGTGATGATGACGAGGAGGATGAGGAGAGGTATGAGGAGGAGAAACATGGCGCAGGCCGGTCATGTTGATGATAAGAAGGAGGCGGACGAAGATCAGCATTTCACCGGTATTACAATGGTGCTCCACATACGTAGGAAGTACATGTAGAAATCATATTCGGGTAGGGCAAAGAATTGTTCATCTTATTATTATATCAATTAAATGGAGGTATCCGTATTGGCAAATTCCATTTTACATTTGAGTACAAATTAAAGGGAGGTGTCCACTTTAGCGGTATGTCCATAATAATGGGGTTATATTATATGATGAATAATTTGGGACCGAAAAAAGTGTCCACTATAGAGAAGGTGCCCATTTTAGAGGGGCATCCACTTCCCGATGTTCCATTCTAAATCATAATGCCAGGGCCGTTCCCCTGGCCTTGTAGCAAACACACAACTACACAGAACACATCGATGAATTTCTAGTGCACCTTCCAAACGCCAGATGTCGCCAGCTGGTGTTAATGAAAATTGTACGCTTGTGCCAGACATTGTTAACATGGCAGATGTCCAAATTCACCGAGTAGTGTACATGCAGAATCATCAACAACTTACGACAAGTTCTATAATTGTCCAATAAATTATGCATATGAATTCCAAGAGAAAGCAGTGTTTGTGGGCTTTTTGAGTGCAGCTATTTTTCTAAGTGCAAAGTACAGCTGTCTGGTCGTTTAAATTATTATCCAAAAGGTTTAAAGAAAGGGCTCTTGGCCCCTACACAATTTCCTATATTTCTATTTCCATTCACAAATCTGTTTGCTGATCTAGAAATGACCTTTACTGTATCTCAAAAGCATTAGTGCATATGCAAGTTGTTCCCAAGCTGACCATTTATCTAATGCATTAGCAGATTTTTAAATCAAGATAGTTTTTGAATATTTTTGAGATTCCACCCAACCCACATTATTAGAATGCATCGACAAAAGAGCGGACGCGTGCATTGTAGGGCTCCGTCAGGGCACTGACTTGTGCTTAATAGGGCAAGTAGTTTACACACAGTGACCTTTACCTGCTGATCTCAGTTAGTGATTACGACTATAGTGGAGTGCTACTTTTCCTAAGACTCTCGTCATCCGCTTATAAGGATTTAGAACCAATAAGATTATGATACTTTTACAAAATAAAGTGATAACAGCATGTAATGAATGCTTATAAGCCATGATATATATATATATATATATATATATATATATATATATATATATATATATATATATATATATATATATATATATATATATATATATATATATATATATATATATATATATATATATATATATACATACATACATACATACATACATACATACATAAATACATACATACATACATACATACATACATACATACATACATACATATATATATATATATATATATATATATATATATATATATATATATATATATATATATATATATACGTACGTACGTACTTACGTAAGTATGTACCAGAGATATATATTATTATAAGTCACTGGTAGGTACGTACGTACATACGTACATACATACATACATACATACATACGTACGTACGTACATACTGCAGCTTACCCCCCACCTCTGTGGAGGTCTCCCTTATAAATGTGAAAGTTGCCTATTGCATTGTAATCAATTTTCATAGGTAAATAGTAGCGTGTGTATGGATTGGATGAATTCAATACATACACGCGTAAGTCAACTATCTCTCGGTATCCTGCATATGTGTGTCGGGCATACAACCGACCCACCCTTCCCACCGTCCTGTTCTGCCCTTAGCCTACCCCCTTTCCTATGGGACACTAGCTCTGGCAGGTTCCCACTGATCGCCCCGTGGACTAATGGCATGAGAGTTAGCTAACATTATGCTATGATAAACGGGCTAACCCCTCTTCCTTTCAACTGAAGTTTTTTTCTATTACCCAAAATGAAACCACCATCAAGGTTTCAATTTCTTTGCCGGATCTGACAGTGCGCCTGCGCATTTCCCGTCATTTACCTCGTGCCATACCCCGTGGGTGTTCCCTGCCTTGCTCACCCCTCAGCAACTGACCAATGGGCATCTGGTCAGGGTATAGGGTACATACCCCTTCACAATGGCTGACCACGCCCTGTGCTATGTGACAAGCCAAGGGTGGGGCTGCCTGGGGTGGCTTGGTGGAGGCCCTGTAACACTACCCCTTCTATTTGGAGTAAGGAGTCAGCTCATATGTCAATGTATGGGTGTTCGTCGAGATATTATTCAACGAAACCTAGAATAGAACGACCATAATAAAAAGTAGTAGTAGTAGTAGTAGTAGTAGTAGTAGTAGTAGTAGTAGTAGTAGTAGTAGTGTAGTAGTAGTAAAAGAAGAAGAAAAAAGAGGATAGATATGTAATTGGACAACATATTTTTGAATTTCAAAATACCCTCATACATATATGATACCATATGTCACACAAGTAAAGGTGTTAACAACTTTTATTTAGTAGATATTGGGCAGTCAAGTATCCCAACAACCTTTCTTCGCCCAACCGTCCATCCCCCGTGTCGCGCGTGCGCAGAAGTCAACTCCCTCATTCTCCCCTACCCCTACCCCATGTGTGAGTCTTAACCGTGCTAATAAATTTCATTTGTCAAACCTGTACATGTAGTTTATGAGCCCGCGAGATTTTGGCACGGGCGTGAATGAGACTTAACGTGCCGTAAGTGTGTGTTAGAGTGCAGTTTCAAACCCTGCAAAGTGCACTCGTGTCAGCTGCTATCATATCATGTTCCAATTTATAGGCGTCTGCTGATTGTGTTTTAATTGTATGCCATAGCTTCTGATCTAGACAGAATACGTCGTCACAGGGCAAGAGTTGTCTGAAAGCCTAGGGAATGTCTAATGCACTGCAGCGAAAGTACAAGATGTACAATATCATCCCAAGATCAATTTAACATTGATGTGGCGGTAGTTCATCCAACTGACTTGGATTTGGCCAAAGTCGTGGATGCAAACGATATGTAGTCTCGCTATACAACCCCACAATATCATGTATAAGGCTAAGTTCACAATGATGATGATGATGATGATGATGATGATGATACTACTATTACTACTACCACCACCACCACCACCAACACTCCTTCTACTAAAACTACTACTACTACTACTACTACTACTACTACTACTACTACTACTACTACTGATAATGATAATTAATCGGTATAAGTAAGAGCAAAATCGTGTTGTTTAGTGAAGTGGCTCGTCTGACTTCGCATCACGAAGATAACAGCCACACGCTTAAAACAAAATAGCTAGGAAATGTTACCATTTGAAATGCCCACAAAGGGACGTGTTCACAACTAATAGGCATCCATGATGTTTGGCATCGCACGACACGAGGTGATCAGTCGCGATGGTACACACATCTAATTCTGGTGGCTCCATCGAGCTAGATTAGACCTGAGACAAAACATTTAACCTCCAGGACAGGCAGGTATCGAACCCAATAGCGAACCCAATAGAGCATGTAGCTCTCAGAACATGGAGTATCTCACCTCACCAAACCCAAAACGTGAACAATATAACTGCAGAACTGGACAACTGTGTGTTAAACCCATCCGCATCAGGAGTTTGGACAGGATCTTACACGGGTAGAAAACTGCTATTACGAAGCAATATGTTGCTAGATATTTGACTTAAAGATGCAGTCACTGTTCAGTTATATGGTAGCACTTCAAGTATTGTATATTTCAAATATAGTACCCTTTTTGATGAATTACATTCAAAGTTGTCGAACCCTTTGTGTACTCCAGCTTCAAATGGGTAGACGGGGTTTTGTGCCGAAAGACATACTCTTTTTTACATAAACAATAGATGATATGTTTCGGTAATACCCCATACATATTCGATCGCAAAATTCCGCAGGAGCAGTTTTGTTAGTGTAGTGCGAGCAACTTCCTGCCTTTCTATGTATCTTTTTTGTTATAATACTTCCTTTCCCTCGTGATTTCCTATTCTTCACTCATGGAATGATGCTTGTAAAGGTATCAGTATTAGAGTACTTCGCCAGGTACCCTTTTTTCGGATATATCATTCATTTAACATATTAATATATGATTAAACAGGCAGGTGTCTTTAATTTACTACGATCAAGAAAAATTAACATCATTTTCGGGTTATCTCTTATGTAGGTTGTAAAAAGCTCACTCTTGAATAGAACTAGATATACATATTGTACGCTATAACGTTACACATAGTGGATATATGGAAAGTGCAGAAGAACCTTGAGAAATATATATATATATATATATATATATATATATATATATATATATATATACTATATATATATATATATATATATATATATATATATATATATATATATATATATACATATGAAAAGTGCAGTGGAACCTTGGGAAATATATATATATATATATATATATATATATATATTATATATATATATATATATATAATTATATATATAATGTGTGTGTGTGTGTGTGTGTGTGTGTATATGTACATATGAAGACACTGCCTATCCGTTTACATAGGATAATTCAGAATTGCATTTTCAGATTGTTTCCTGAATTGAAATAACTTCTCAATGCCCAGAAAATTCACCGAGGTTTTCGCATATTGTTATTTAAAGACCGCATGATTAAAACACGTTTAAACAAGGTCACGAGTTGTTGATTTTAAGCACCTTCAATTCGTAAACTGATATACTATAAGCTAAGGACACAAATGTACATACAGGTAGCTGTACGTGAAAATTGTACCATAGACATGTATTAGTTGTTGAAAAACCTCACAGTCACCATCCATCGGAAATACTAAAAGTGTTCATTGAAAACAGCAACTCAAATATGCGGAGGTTCCCAAGGTTGGTAATTAAGCTGCCAGGTAGATGGGAATGGTCAGGAAGTGCTCAGTGGATGGGTATCAGAGAACCTTTGAGGCGATGCAGGCCGAGACAGTGATAGATACAGCAGCACTCGAGGTATGAACCTCCTCGTGCGTTCACGTCACTACACCGCCCCTTGACCAATCATAATGCAGCAATCCCCCAACAGGCGCAGAGGAGGTGCGCGGTGGCACGAAAAATGTTGCACTGTTTAGATAACTAATTAAGGTTTAGGTAAATCTATCCGATTAAATTAATTAGCGATCCATGCCAATCATTTATAATAATAGGAGGTATTTGGCGGCTGCTGGCAGCGCTAGCGACTATCAGTGGCGCATAACTTTATTCGTTTGTGCCGTCAGCGGTGAAGTGTCTGAGATGGCTATAAATGAGAAGGCTCCGGGGCCCCTCCTGTGAGGATAGAGAGAAAGTAAGCGAAGGAGGCAGCAGCAGTAGCAGCATAATCGCAGCCAGAGCAAAGCCACCTACCGCCGCGTCCCACGCAACCACCTTGCACCATACATTCACACCGTCTACTGACGTAAAGTCAACGGTGAGTGACATTCAGTGTATTTCTGGGAACTGGATTCGCAACACTACGCAACACTCTTGGACAGTCAGTCAAGGTTTGAGCGTTATACTCATTGTGAATTGTGCGCAGTTCAGTCTGCGTGGCTCAGTAGCCCAGCGAGCGAAGAGCGCACTCCATAGTTCTATAGCATACGAGGAGTCAAGAGCGATTATTACTATACCATCTTCTTATACCAGCAGCCACTACTCACTTGGCGGAGTAGCCCCGTCAGCATAGGAGTCACTTCCTTTAGCAGCCACCGCCGCGAACCTTCACGAGCCAATCTACCGTGACGGCCCGGCTTCTTCACGCAGAAATCTGGACCGTCCCTCCCAACGCCTGTCACGGACCAAGGAATACAACAGTGGATGACAGAAATCCATCGTTTTACATCATCCACAAAAAACACTCACACTACACGAAGATCCTTATCTAGCATGAGATTCTGAGCCTCTGAGCTTGAGTTATCCATTGTCCACGCAAGATAGGCGTTCGCAATTAGTACACCAAACAAGGTGATTCGTCAACTCGGAACTCGTGGGTGATATTTAAAGTTTTTTTCTGTGGTTGTTATTGGAGGATATATATACCAGCATGGAAGGGTTGCAGGACTTTGTGTCGAAGTCATTCGAGCCCGGCAAGGGTCCCAGTGTGTGCTGTAGCGACGACGAGGAAGATCGACTTTCCACGGCCGGAGTCGGCGAGCACAACAGTACACAGCAGCAGCAACAACAGCAGCGTGACAGTATGGTTAAGAGTCCAGACTGCGACACTCAGGACAGTAATATCTCCGTCACATCCGAGCCCGAGAGCCAACAACAGCAACACCCTACCCACCCTCCCTCTCATCCTCATCATCATCTGCAGCAGCAGCAGCATCATCGTCATCATCATCTTCCTCACGACGACGAGGACGACGACGAGAAAACACGACAGATGATGCCCGACCCAGCACATATCAGGATACCGGACGGTACTCCAAGAAAACAAGGTAGGATTACATTTATAAACGTTCTTTAATGATTTTAGTATGCATATATATATATATATATATATATATATAATATATATATATATATATATATATTATATATATATATATATATATATATATATATATATATATATATATATAAATGATCACTTGATCAATGAAGAAAGGCAAATGCTGAATTGCAAAACGCGGAATCCCAAGAAAAGAAGACATAGTATCAATCAATGATGGAACGTACTCAAACATGGAGACAGGTTGTCTGTGTGTTAGATTTGTCCTGCAGAGTTGCGTCTTACACATTCCGGTATAAACAAAAAGCCTATAAGCTTTTATCTCGGATTCATTAGTTTTTAAGCAATACTTAGAAATAATTACATACCCAATACGTGACCATGCACTTCACTGATATCAAAAAGGGCGACAACTTGTAATGCCAATAGGATTTCAATTGGGAAGATATGTATGCTATTAATATGAAATACAAAACTCCCAATATAAATCCATCCAGGAATGGGTACTGGCAAATCGTCTCTTGGATGTAAGTCATATATATATATATATACATACATATATATATATATATATATATATATATATATATATATATATATATATATATATATATATATATTTATATATATATATATATATATATATATATATATATATATATATATAATATATATATATATATATATATATATATATATATATATATATATAATATATATATATATATATATATATATATATATATATGTGTGTGTGTATGTATGTATATATATATGCGAATAAAGTCCACTTGCGGGAGAGTACTTGCAAGAAACAATATTTTGCTGATTCTTACATATCAATGAGTTTTTAAAAGTATCCTAAAGCCGTGCTTTGCCCCAATACTTCTACAAAAAAATCCATTTCATTTGCACACTTGCCCTGCGTCAAATTGGTATTTCCATAATACACAGGAAAGAGAAATCACATTCGTGAAACCATTTCGAGCACGACCTTCCATAAGGCCGCTAAATACCGTGAGCATCATTCATTGGAGTATTTGAATTCAATATAGTCCTGGTTAAGTAATTTAGTGAATAAGGCTGTAAAGGCACATCTGCACACAAAGGCCATTTCGTGCCATCAAATATTATCAAAGATTGCTCCTCTAGTCCTGGTAATCTTTTTGTTAGTAGTCGGATATCAATACTTAAACAAAGTAATATATAAGGCCTTTCTGATTCTGCTAGGTACTTACGTGTCTTTGGTGGAGAATGTGTGTATCTGCTGATAATTGAAAGAAAGAGGTTTAGATTTCCACTGATAGTCTGGTGTACATGTCTCACATGACTTGCCCTCTTGTAAACACCGTAGATAACGTCAGTCTTAATAAGGAGCTTATGTATAAACCTCTCTCCCCTTCCCATATCCATTGACACCTTAATAACCACCCGGCACAGGCAACACGACAATGTGAACGACCAGTCCTCTATAAAGGAATAGAGGAAATACAGAGATATAGGCTATCTGGAGGAGAGTCGCTTTGGAGACACATGAAGTCAGAACAGCAAACTGGTCGAGTCAGGGGTGCCCGAGGCACCTTCTGACTAGAAATAAAGACCCCTTTGAATAACCCCCCTTTGGCAGTAAAGACTTACTGCATAGAGAGGCCATCTTGGGAAGTAAATCCGGCCGAGGCTTTGCTGTTGAATCTAGAGTTGAAGGTTCATAGCTGATTAGTGATTCATTGAAATTACTATACGAATTCAAGATGAGTTAAGTATTCATATTCAGCGAATTGCCTACCTATTTTCTATTCAATATAGTTTTTCTTTATCATTTAATTTGACATTAAGCATACATCGGGGAAGGAATCTATATATCATAATCCTTATGATAAGTACTAGTGCACAATTCCCGAGACAGATCAAGAGCACCTTTGTCGTCAAATAAACAACGTATGCTGGATATTTGTGTAGGGCATCGCGTTCAGTTCGTACACGCAATAGAAAAATCAGATACACATAGCTGAAACGTGATTTTGACGTATATAATGAACTTCGTATATACGTAATACTAAAAAGCTCAATGTACAGTGATATTTTCACTAAACACGAAAGATCACTGATTTCGAACATATAGTGAGGAAGGTTCCTGGTGTTCCATTTGTGTGTGAATATATGTATATATACATATATATATACATATATATATATATATATATATATATATATATATATATATATATATATATATATATATATATATATATATATATATATATATATATATATATATATATATATATATAAATATATGCATGTGTATATATATATACATATATATATATACATATATATATATATATATATATATATATATATATATATATATATATATATATATAATATATATATATATATATATATATATAAATATATGCATATGTATATATATATACATATATATATATATATATATATGTATATATATATATATATATATATATATATATATATATATATATATATATATATATATATATATATGTATATATATATATATATACATGTATATATATATATATATATATATATATATATATATATATATATATATATATATATATATATATATATATATATATATATATATATATATATATATATATATATATAACAACAAAGTTGAACAGCCCTTGCCATCGTTAGTGTTGCATTTGTATGAACTTTGTTTAACTGATTACAACATGTAATTTCTGGGAAATATCCATAATCAAGTATTGAAACAGTGTGTAGCTGAACAGTAATGCATGCAGACAACCTCATCGAAGCTAGGACTAAGGAGCACTAAGACATTCATGATTTATCTGCACTTACCACTGGTAATATATATAATCGTATAGATGTGACATTCATTTTAGGAAGTACACATTTGAGTGTCTTGTGGCATGTATTTTGAAGTGTGGTTATACAAAGGACATCTCAATCAGATTTGCAAAAGATATGAGATACAAACATGTTGAAAACAGCCATTTTCTTAGAAAAACATTGTCTCTGAATGGCGGTAGGGCTTCCTGTTATTGTTTATGCTAGAACATGCGTGATCCAAACTAGTAGGTGCATATTCATACCTGATACTATGATATTGTGGAAAGCCCACAAGAGAGAGAGAGAAATACACAAACCGTAGCTTAGGCTATACATGATACTAGACATATAGAAGTTAATATACTAGTAGCTATTCCTTATTTGTGTAGAGCATATATGGACACTTTTTGCCGGCATGCAAGTATACGTGTGGCATAAGGAATCACCTTAATCAGATATTGAAAATGACAAAGTCGGTGACATTTCGCCATAACATGCAAGATCTTAATGGTGAAGCCGGAGTGCTTATTTATTATGCATTCTCCACGATGACCCCCGGACTTGCGTGCTGTCATGTAGGTACTAGACCATTCACGAGGCGTTATGGATTTCATAGCTCATATTGCATTTTATACCATACTGAAAAAGATTGAACTATCATTCATGCACCTTCAATATGAAAAGTGATGACATGCGGCAATGAAATGTCCTGTATCACATTTCAATCAAGGTGATACAGGATACCTCTGGCAAAAAGTATGCGTTTCACTGGTTCAACAGAACATGATATTCTGATCGATCTGTCCTTGAAGTACTTAATATAATTATGTCTTGCATTAGATAATGAAAGGTAACCGTTGAACATTATTATTATTCACTAATTTGCAGTGTCCTGTTTTCTTCATCACGGGACACACACGTGTATATATATACATACACACACACACACACACATATATATATATATATATATATATATATATATATATATATATAATATATATATATATATATATATATATATATATATATAAATATATATATATATATATATATAATATATATATATATATATATATATATATGTATGTATGCATGTATGTATGTGTGTGTGTTTATATAATGTTTGTTGTGCGGTAGTGTGTGTGTGTGTGTGAGAGAGAGAGAGAGAGAGAGAGAGAGAGAGAGAGAGAGAGAGAGAGAGAGCCTTCCTGATATAAAATGATCAAGTATTAAATAAGACAAATGGTAAGATCATTTTTATTTACAACTTAAAGCGACTCATAATCAAGAAACTTAACCGCATTTACAATAGAGTAATTAGAATGAGCATCGAAAAGATTGATCATGTCCTTAAGACCAAATTAGTATTGATTGACATTTTACGATAATTTCACCTTCCAGCACGACACACGTAACGTGAGTTATGATCTGATGGACTTGGGATAAAACGCCATGTCACTTTCACGCGACATCGCAAATACAGACAGTGACAGTCACGTGATGAAACTGACACATTCCATCAACTAACTAATACGTTCACGATTCGACATGATCTTTTACCAGATTGCAGCATTTCGTTACATTTTTTACATTACATTCTATTAATTAAGGTGAAAGAAGTATCCGATTTCACAGAAATCGTGAGAAGTTGAAATTTGAGGACGCCACTAATAAATCTGACCATGTAATAAATGCCTGGTTGAAAATGCCAAGGTGGAATCAGACGAGATAAGACGTAGCACAGGAAACCCCGCACTAGCTCTCTAATATATGCATTTTATGTAAGCGACCGATATAAAACATATATATATATATATATATATATATATATATATATATATATATATATATATATATATATATATAATATATATATATATATATATATATTAATATATATATTAATATATATATACATATATATATATATAATATATATATATATATATATATATATATATATATATATATATATATTGATATATATATATATATTGATATATATATATATACATATATATATATATATATATATATATATATATATATATATATATATATATATATATATATATATATATATATATATATATATATATATATGAATATATATATGAATATACATACACACACACACACACATATATATATATATATATATATATATATATATATATATATATATATATATATATATATATATATATATATATGTATATATATACATGTATACATATATATGTGTGTGTGTGTGTCCTTTACTATCGAAAGAAGGCAAAAAAGCACACAAAAAGCATACACTCTGTAGTTACGTATCCGCTGCAATGGGACGGTTATTGTGGAGAAAAGACTTAAAGCACTCATTTTTTCTTAGAGGTGTAAGATGCCATTTCACGTGCACGGGTTATGTTTCATTTCTGTGGGCAAGATGACAGACGTCCTTGAAAATTGGCACTTAGGTTGAGCTGGATGATGGAGGAGGCCGGCAGTGGGGCTATTACAGATGTGTTCTTGTGGTAAAGGTGTAAATGTTAGCCTCTAAATAGAAAAACTAATCCAATCCACGGGCCAAATCAAGACGGAATATGGCGGCAATTGGTGGTGAAACAGTGGGCCTCGCTAGCCCTCTACCCCTCCGAGGTAGCTAGCTAATCTAATAGTAGAAGCTAGGGAGGCACCTTAGACCCGCAAAAACTAATATTAATTTTCCAATATTTTCTGTTGTCAGAGCGCATTTGGTGAGATGTCAGGGTTCTGACAGTGTCGGTGACGGGGCGGAGGCGAGCTAATCATATTTCTACGATTGCCACCCGGGTATTAAGGACCCAGGGGTGCACACGGGGTTGTCTAGAGTCTAACTCCTGGGGGCGTCCCGTGCGATCCCATTAGTGACTCGGCACACAACCAATTGGTTGCTATTTGAGAAGTATACGGCACAGTACTCTTTACAGGTATATTATACCCCATAGACATCTTCGTAAGAGATTGCTTAGACTTGCTACACGTCTGTGTTATCTGGCTCTTTTCGCAGACTCAAATCTACTTAGTATATATAGTGGTGGGGGGCATTATACAAAGCTAGCCTGGCTTAGAACCAGGCTAGAGATTACTAAGAGCGGGAAAAGGCAGCATAACAAAAAAAACGAAAGGGAACCAAACAAGTCTCACAGACACTACTATTAACCACTCAAAGCGGGGTGATAAATTAGTCAGATTTATAAAAAAGCAATTGCATAATTTCCTTCCTAGAATTGTTGTGACAATCCACCATCCATTCCAAGTATGTATGTACCTTTATTGACCACATCAGAGTATTGTGAAATACACAGTGCAATCGGTATTTCATAACTTGCAATTAAACATATATCGGCAACATGTGGCCAGGTAAATAACTTACAATATTACACTAGTAAGAAAACCGTAACATTGCTATTAACAGAGTAGTATTCGGGAAGATGTCGCCGCCCCACGGTCCCCCCCCCCCCCCCCCCACCCCAACAGGGACCATTAGTAGGTATTATAGCACGGCAATCTATTCATACATAACCGCTATATACTTTTAACAAAAACTCAATTTAAAACGTGAGGCATGGCCTCCCAGGCAGTGTGTAGCCATTGCACAGCATTAAACGAGCCAAAAGTCTTCATTTCCCCTATCAATACCATAATTAGACTCCTTGAAAAGCGCGCTGGGAGCATAAACGCGGGGGAAATCCAGCGTGTAATCGCCAAATGCTCCATGGACAAGATACATACAAAATGCAGGTTTAATTCAAGGCGTCCGCTGGAATGGTTACTTGGTGGTTCGCCGCTATGCGCTTTGCTAAAGGCTTCCTCGCGGGGGAGCTCGGGAAAGAGCGACATAAAGTCTACCAGGATAAAACAGCCTTCCCCCATGCGCACTCATCCCAGGTGAGGATGTCGCCACGATCACAAAGCTTAGTTAAACCCCAACAAAGCTCGGCCTTAATGGGACCGCCGGTTGTTATGGGTTTAAGTGATGACTCTTAAAGCAATGTAAAGGGAAGTGTTGTAGTGTGTTGGTCATATGGAAATCCCTTTAAAGATGTGTAAAGTTCTAACAGGAAATAGGTATAATGTACGTTTCAGGATCAAGGAGGTGTGGTAATGATTGTACCTCTTTAGAAAATCACGGTATGACTTGTATCTGCGGTTTCCATTGATATCCCTTCTAATAGGTATTCTGAAGCCAGAAGTCATCGAACAGATAAATAGATTCACTATTCATTTGAAGTGAACTGTACATTGAATTGGCAACGTAACTAGTTTTGTTGAATAGAAAAGTTGATAAGAAGATTTTCGTACCACTTCCCTGCGTGCAGATGAATAGATAATGTAACTGATATTTGCCATTCTTGCCCCTTTACTAGAATCATCCTGCTAAAGCTACTTCTACTACTGCTGCTACTACTACTACTACTACTACTACTGCTGCTGCTGCTGCTGATAAGACCGCTATTATACTACTGCAACTCCTTCTTTCCCTTCTTCTTTTTCTTTATCTTCTTTTGTTGTTACTAATACTAGTACTACTTAAGTACTACTACTACTACTACTACTACTACTACTACTACATAAGTACTACTACTACTACTACTACTACTACCACTACTACTACTACTACTGCTACTGCTGCTACTACTACTGCTGCTGCTGCTACTGCTGATGCTGCTGCTACCTAACGTATATTTGTATATACTTGTGGATTTATTACTCGACTAAACAGGTATCTTGATACCAGCAACATTCCTGACAGTTATATGTAGGCGGGCGACCAGGTAAATGCCCCTTGTGAGCGAGCATGTTTGGTGTTCTCTGATCATGTGTTCATGTGTTGTTTATGTGTGGTTAAACCTGAGCGCGTACCACACCAGGCAAAGTGGCTGCGGCTTATCTAGCTAACTGAACACACATAATGTTCCCGTGTTGGCAAATATTTACATCTTGACAAATGACAGTTTGCTCTGATACCTGCTCACTCGATTAGGCTGATAAGGACCAATTAGCATCATCGTACTCCACTCACCTGGGCAGGTAGAGACTTAACCCATTATGCCCGTAAGGATATTTGCTAAACTAAAAAGCTGTCTGGATGTTTGTCATTTTTGCAAATAACTTTGGATTACATCATAAACTCATGAACAATTTCAAGGAGAGTTCTTGTTTGGGTTCTGGTCTACCATTCCTCTTCAGATCGTTTTTGAAAGCTGTTTTTCGTAATGAGAAATCATGGGAAAAGTGGCAGTTATGCTCGTACGGATCTTTGCTCACTAAAAAGCTGTCTGGATATTTGTCATTTTTGAAAATAATTTTGTATTAAATCATAAACTCACGAACAATTTCAAGGGGAGTTCGTGGATGAGTTCTGATATACCATTCCTCTTTAAATAGTTTTTACAAGTTGTTTTTGTAAAGAGAAATCAGGTAAAAAGCGTCAGGCTTATTATAGGTGGCGCTGTGAGGATGATTGTGTAATGGAGGAGATTTGTCGCCTTATTTGGCACAGTATTGAATGCTCTGTTGGATATGATTCCCTCCATTCCCTCCAGTGCACGTTCCGCTTGGCAGAAGATAGCTCAAGAGACTCCTGTTCAATAGCTGTTAGTCTTCTGATGTACTTAGCCTACCTCAGGCTTGGGCCACGCAGACGTTTCTTCTCATAAAAGCTTGAAATTTGTTTTTTTCTATTTTGCCACTAGCAAAATACGTGAGGATGGATTTCATACATACATACATACATAGATACGTATATGCATACACACGTACATGCATACGTACATACATACATAATGCATAATACATACATACACACATACATAAATACATACATACATACGTACATACATACATACATACATACATACATACATACATACATAAACTTGATAGAAACTGATAACTGTTACCTCCAAAATGCAATTTACCAATTTCCTCACTAAAAGTTTAATCGGATTTCCCCCATTCCACCCCCCCCCCCCCCCCCAAAAGAAAAATAGCAATAGAAAAACTCCCTATGTCACTGCCCCAAAAGTGGCAGCACACAATGTGGAGCCGGTGAGGGAGTCTGAGCTGTCTGGGGCGCCTGGTGGCAGAGAGCGCTGTGTGCCCCTCCTCCTCCTCCTCTGCTAGAGCTAATTGAGAAGAGTGTTTCCACTTAAAGCACACGAGGCTAATTATGGCAGCTTATGACTAGTGATTTATGCCTCATATCCCCCCCGCGCCATACATCGCCCTGGCGCGCGGGCCCCCATCCAACAACCCCCCTCACCCTTTCAAACTATCCCCCAGGGGGCGCTCTAGCTCTCGCAGAATGTCGCCGACTCGCTCTCTGAGGCGACTTAGCCTTATTTAATTTCCCAGCAAGACACGGTGCGCCATTTACAGAGAAGTGGCTTTGACAAGTATGATATGATAGTTATTAGTTATTAGTGAGTCTATATGCCCTGCAGATGGCGCCAAGCAGGAAGCAGACAACCAGAACAGACACTAAGTTTCTCCATTACTGAGAGAGAGAGAGAGAGAGAGAGAGAGAGAGAGAGAGAGAGAGAGAGAGAGAGAGAGAGAGTCGTTTTCTACATCGCCATTTAAGAGACCATTTACAAACCGTTCGCGTGTACCATATATGATTACTAACATTTGATCAGATCTTCGCAATCTTATTTCAAGTTATATTTAATGGCATATTTTGGCAGCAGTTTGCTTAATATTACAGCTATAGAGCACGGAAGATGTTGATCTATCCCTGCCAATTAAAACCTCAATAACGAGACAATGCATGATGTAGTCCCTTATTCAGCCAGTTTTTCAACAAAGCGTCTGATGACGCCGACGCGAAGAAATTGCATTAAAGGTCCAATTCCACTCGCAGTGTTTGTATGGAATACGCCAGATCCAGACAGTTTAACTATGCAGGTATATTGAATACTTTACGATGAAATGTACATTGTCGATTTCACCCAATTCTGTGTGCATATTTCCAGTAATAGACGCTTGTATTACACGTTACAGCCTAATTCCTCTCTTGTAAGCATGGAAACGAGGGGGAAAGTAGTTACTTGGCAGTAGACGATTAATATTTCATCGCCACGAGTGGGATTTTCGATCTATGTCCGGTCACCCAGTAAACCCAGAACAGGTCACGCCGATGTTTGTGTAAATTAATTATCTAATGACCGAGGAGAGATCTTCTCTCGGCATGTCCTGCTGACTGCGCGAGCATGCAAACATCTATCTGGACACAGCGAAGCAGGACGAACAACCACGTCTACATGATTAATGTTTAACCCATCCTGAGAAAGACGCGGTCTGAAAAACTATCGCATTAACTCATCAAATCGAGTAATATTCGTAATATATTCGAGGATGGACTATTAAATATAAAGGAAACAACAGCTTTCAATAAAATCATTTTCCAAATATTGCTTTGTGGTCACGATGCATATATTTTCTCCCTGAGAAGTCTGCGTTTGTGTTCCTGCCAGATGTGCTGTTTGCCGTTAACCCATTTACGCCTGTAGCGCTCGCAAAAAGAGGCATGGCTTCTTCAGAGAAATCTCTCTGACTAAAGCGTGTTTGGGAGATTAAAAAGTGACATATTAATCTACCATTGAATACGCATGAAAAAGTGAAACCTCAAGTATCTGAACGTCTTGGAACCAGAGCAAAATGTTAATAAGGGGAGTGTCCCCCCTCTCAGACTTCTTTTCCCTTTGTAAAAGTTACGAAGGACTAATATACCGAGTTAGCATATGTCTATTTTCTGTGAAAAGAACGTTTAACAAATGCCATTAGAATACGAATATCTTCCAGATTCTACATGATAAAAATGCACTTAGAAAAAAATTATCTTACATGTTTTTATAGTAACATTTAAAAATGCATAATCATCCATCCTTTATTATCTCTTTATATTTAGCCTAAGAGGACAGAAAAGGGTGATGTTTCACGACATTCCAAGTCCTCTCCTATGTCTCTTTCTTATCTGTTGAGTTTATGAGTGTCTTCGTAAAAGATCGCCTCAATTTTCTCACAAAATTCGCCTATATGATTTTCTTTTGTATTTATCTTTCACATTATTTTTCTAGAGCCTAGAACTGCCTAATCCTATTTTTGAATGAAGGCTTTATACCGTACCCACATATAATATAAAAAGGGATCCTCCCAACCGAAATCACTATTTGATAATTGTAATTGTATTGTGTTGAATTGCTTTTTATTGCATCATAGTGTATGTTTATTGGCTTTATACTGAGATACAAAATCATATATATCAACAATGATAATACAAAAATGTTGATGGTAGGCAAGTAACTGAAAATCAAATTATAACGCATGATAATAAAACACTTCTATTTATTAGCAATGACAAGTACAAAGACGTTTGCTTTGATGGCATTGTTATATTATTCAAAGGTGATGATTGGATTGTTTTCTTAATTCATTTTGTTTTCTGCCCAGTTCGCGGCAAGATGACTGGCAGGCAGTTCACGCGAGATTTGAGTGAAAACGTCGCTTTTGCAGTTTGGCGGTAACAGATTTCCACTGACTTCAATACAATACTGTCACTTTCAACAGACGACCATTTCATCATCTGTCCAATATGTTAACATCTGCGACGGCTATTCCTTATTAATGAGATCAAATCGCCTGAATCGCAGAACAGCCGTATCAACATCGCCATCTGTGATTTCCTATCGCCCATCGTCTGCCGGTGCGTGGACGTCATCAGCCCGGCGCGCGAGGCCTGATGGGAGGAAAGCGTGTCGGAAAACATATCAACAGGCAAAATGACAAGAGTTTGAAATTTTTATGAAATGCAAACAAAAATGATGAAGAATCAAAGGAAAGGCTGTTTTATTTAAGGCAAGTGGTCACGAGATCAGACGTTCGGAGTTCGTCCTGCTTCTTGGCGCTTTGATGTTATAATGTCAACTAATTTCCTACTGATAAGATTTTATTGTTCGCAAATTGTTCGTATGATGAGAAGTAGCAATGGACCGACTGTTCCCGGCACGTCCTGCTGATTATTTTATGCGATTAACCTGCTTATTTATCCATTATTACTTTGTTAGATTTGTCCCGGGGATCCTTTCATCCATTTTTCCCTCAGAGAGTCCAACAATCCAACTGCGAAATGCGATTTCATCACGTCATCTCTAGACGCGTACGGCTCGGCCTCCATTTTAGCTCTGAAAACGACAGCAGAAAGAGAATTCCTTCGAAAAGGCCATGACGTCTTATGATAGACATTCTATAATTTACAGAGAGGATAGTGCAAGGTTATATCACCCCATATTCCATTGAAAACACACATTGTATCACTAGCTGAGACAAGTCACTTCATTAGATTTATCAACTATAAATTTAACCATTGGTATTACGTAAACTTTATTTCGTTCCATTGGATACCAGAAATAGGCAGCAATTAGACATTCACCAGCGTCCTAACCGGCAAAGATAGCAATGGATATATATATATATATATATATAATATATTATATATATATATATATTATATATATATATATATATATATATATATATAATATATATATATATATATATATATATATATATATATATATATATATATATATATATAGTATATATATATATATATATATATTATA
>OZ012698.1:15118021-15153021 GCA_963942565.1 Maea johnstoni
ATATATATATATATATATATATATATATATATATGTGTGTGTGTGTGTGTGTGTGTGTGTGTGTGTGTGTGTGTGTGTGCTAGCGAAAAAAAAGCACACAAAAAGCATACATCCGCTGCAATGGGACGGTTATTGTGGGGAAAAGACTTAAAGCACTCATATTTTCTTAGAGGTGTAAGATGCCATTTCACGTGCACGGGTTATGTTTCATTTCTGTGGGCAAGATGACAGACGTCTTGAAAATTGACACTTAGGTTGAGCTAGATGATGGAGGAGGCCGGCAGTGGGCTATTACAGATGTGTTCTTGTGGTAAAGGTGTAAATGTTAGCCTCTAAATAGAAAAAACTAATCCAATCCACGGGCCAAATCAAGACGGAATATGGCGGCAATTGGTGGTGAAACAGTGGGCCTCGCTAGCCCTCTACCCCTCCGAGGTAGCTAGCTAATCTAATAGTAGAAGCTAGGGAGGCACCTTAGACCCGCAAAACTAATATTAATTTTCCAATATTTCTGTTGTCAGAGCGCATTTGGTGAGATGTCAGGGTTCTGACAGTGTCGGTGACGGGTTGGAGGCGAGCTAATCATATTTCTACGATTGCCACCCGGGTATTAAGGACCCAGGGTGCACACGGGGTTGTCTAGAGTCTAACTCCTGGGGCGTCCGTGCGATCCCATTAGTGACTCGGCACACAACCAATTGGTTGCTATTTGAGAAGTATACGACATAGTACTCTTTACAGGTATATTATACCCCATAGACATCCTCGTAAGAGATTGGTTAGACTTGCTACACGTCTGTGTTATCTCGCTCTTTCCGCAGACTCAAATCTACTTAGTATATATAGTGGTGGGGGCATTATACAAAGCTAGCCTTAGAACCAGGCTAGAGATTACTAAGAGCGGGAAAAGGCAGCATAACAAAAAAACGAAAGGGAACCAAACAAGTCTCACAGACACTACTATTAACCACTCAAAGCGGGTGATAAATTAGGGTAGTGTCTCAGTCAGATTTATAAAAAGCAATTGCATAATTTCCTTCCTAGAATTGTTGTGACAATCCACCATCCATTCCAAGTATGTATGTACCTTTATTGACCACATCAGAGTATTGTGAAATACACAGTGCAATCGGTATTTCATAACTTGCAATTAAACATATATCGGCAACGTGTGGCCAGGTAAATAACTTACAATATTACACTAGTAAGAAAACCTTAACATTGCTATTAACAGAGTAGTATTCGGGAAGATGTCGCCGCCTCCCTGGTTTCCCCCCCCCCCCACCCCCAACAGGGACCATTAGTAGGTATTATAGCACGGCAATCTATTCATACATAACCGCTATATACTTTTAACAAAAACTCAATTTAAAACGTGAGGCATGGCCTCCCAGGCAGTGTGTAGCCATTGCACAGCATTAAACGAGCCAAAAGTCTTCATTTCCCCTATCAATACCATACTTAGACTCCTTGAAAAGCGCGCTGGGAGCATAAACGCGGGGGAAATCCAGCGTGTAATCGCCAAATGCTCCATGGACAAGAAACTTACAAAATGCAGGTTTAATTCAAGGCGTCCGCTGGAATGGTTACTTGGTGGTTCGCCGCTATGCGCTTTGCTAAAGGGTTCCTCGCGGGGGAGCTCGGGAAAGAGCGACATAAAGTCTACCAGGATAAAACAGCCTTCCCCCATGCGCACTCATCCCAGGTGAGGATGTCGCCACGATCACAAAGCCTAGTTAAACCCCAACAAAGCTCGGCCTTAATGGGACGCGGGTTGTTATGGGTTTAAGTGATGACTCTTAAAGCAATGTAAAGGGAAGTGTTGTAGTGTGTTGGTCATATGGAAATCCCTTTAAAGATGTGTAAAGTTCTAACAGGAAATAGGTATAATGTACGTTTCAGATCAAGGAGGTGTGGTAATGATTGTACCTCTTTAGAAAATCACGGTATGACTTGTATAGGCCCAGTCACACTAGGGTCCGACTATCGCACGATTTTAAAATCGGATCCGATTTTGCTTGTTTTAAAATCGGAACTGGACGTTCCGATTTTGAAAATAGACAAGTTTGCAGTCACACTATTGCGATTCATCGCAGCCGATTTTTTTATTGCTAGAAAAATGCGTCAATGATTTGCCTTGCGATAAAGTAGTCGTGCGATGTTTGCAGTCACACTTTTACGATTCATCGGAGCCGATTTTATTGCTAGAAAAATGCGTCAAAAAATTGTCTTGCGACTTTTCAAAAATCGGCACTGATTTGCAAACAGGTTCGCAAATCAGTACTGACTTTTTTTAGTCGGATCCGATTTTGTATTTGGCCTAAAAATCGGATGCGACGAACGCACGATAGGTGAAAAAATCGGGTCCGACCTGCCGATTTTAAAATCGTGCGATAGTCGAGCTCTAGTGTGACTGCGACATATACGATATTAACCCAGTACCGACTTTTTAGACGCAGGCGATAGGTGAAAAAATCGGGTCCGACCTGCCGATTTTAAAATCGTGCGATAGTCGGACCCTAGTGTGACTGGGCCTTATCTGCGGTTTCCATTGATATCCGTACTAATGGGTATTCTGAAGCCAAAAGTCATCGAACAGATAGATAGATTCACTATTCATTTGAATTGATCTGTACATTGAATTGGCAACGTAACTAGTTTTGTTGAATAGAAAAGTTGATAAGAAGATTTTCGTACCACTTCCCTGCGTGCAGATGAATAGATAATGTAACTGATATTTGCCATTCTTGCCCCTTTACTAGAATCATCCTGCTAAAGCTACTTCTACTACTGCTACTACTACTACTACTGCTGCTGCTGCTGCTGCTGCTGATAAGACCGCTATTATACTACTGCAACTCCTTCTTTCCCTTCATGCTGCTGCTGCTACTACTACTACTACTACTACTACTACTACTACTACTACTACTACTACTACTACTACTACTACTACTACTACTACTACTACTACGATTTCCTTATTCTTTTTCCCCTTCTTCTTCTATTTCTTCTTTTTCTTTATCTTCTTTTGTTGTTACTAATACTAGTACTACTTAAGTACTACTACTACTACTACTACTACTACTACTACTACTACTACTACATAAGTACTACTACTACTACTACTACTACTACTGCTACTGCTGCTACTACTACTACTGCTGCTGCTGCTACTGCTGATGCTGCTGCTACCTAACGTATATTTGTATATACTTGTGGATTTATTACTCGACTAAACAGGTATCTTGATACCAGCAACATTCCTGACAGTTATATGTAGGCGGGCGACCAGGTAAATGCCCCTTGTGAGCGAGCATGTTTGATGTTCTCTGATCATGTGTTCATGTGTTGTTTATGTGTGGTTAAACCTGAGCGCGTACCACACCAGGCAAAGTGGCTGCGGCTTATCTAGCTAACTGAACACACATAATGTTCCCGTGTTGGCAAATATTTACATCTTGACAAATGACAGTTTGCTCTGATACCTGCTCACTCGATTAGGCTGGTAAGGACCAATTAGCATCATCGTACTCCACTCACCTGGGCAGGTAGAGACTTAACCCATTATGCCCGTAAGGATATTTGCTAAACTAAAAAGCTGTCTGGATGTTTGTCATTTTTGCAAATAACTTTGGATTACATCATAAACTCATGAGCAATTTCAAGGAGAGTTCTTGTTTGGGTTCTGGTCTACCATTCCTCTTCAGCTCGTTTTTGAAAGCTGTTTTTCGTAATGAGAAATCATGGGAAAAGTGGCAGTTATGCTCGTACGGATCTTTGCTCACTAAAAAGCTGTTTGGATGTTTGTCATTTTTGAAAATAATTTTGTATTAAATCATAAACTCACGAACAATTTCAAGGGGAGTTCGTGGATGAGTTCTGATATACCATTCCTCTTTAAATAGTTTTTACAAGTTGTTTTTGTAAAGAGAAATCAGGTAAAAAGCGTCAGGCCTATTATAGGTGGCGCTGTGAGGATGATTGTGTAATGGAGGAGATTTGTCGCCTTATTTGGCACAGTATTGAATGCTGTGTTGGATATGATTCCCTCCATTCCCTCCAGTGCACGTTCCGCTTGGCAGAAGATAGCTCAAGAGACTCCTGTTCAATAGCTGTTAGTCTTCTGATGTACTTAGCCTACCTCAGGCTTGGGCCACGCAGACGTTTCTTCTCATAAAAGCTTGAAATTTGTTTTTTTCTATTTTGCCACTAGCAAAATACGTGAAGATGGATTTCATACATACATACATACATACATACATACATACGTATATGAATACAAACGTACATGAATACGTACATACATACATGCGTTACATGCATACATACATACATAATGCATAATACATACATACACACACATACATAAATACATACATACATACGTACATACATACATACATACATACATACATACATACATAAACATCACATACACTTGATAGAAACTGATAACTGTTACCTCCAAAATACAATTTACTAATTTCCTCACTAAAAGTTTAATCGGATTTCCCCCATTCCACCCCCCCCCCCCCCCCAAAAAAAAAATAGCAATAGAAAAACTCCCTATGTCACTGCCCCAAAAGTGGCAGCACCCAATGTGGAGCCGGTGAGGGAGTCTGAGCTGTCTGGGGCGCCTGGTGGCAGAGAGCGCTGTGTGCCCCTCCTCCTCCTCCTCTGCTAGAGCTAATTGAGAAGAGTGTTTCCACTTAAGCACACGAGGCTAATTATGGCAGCTTATGACTAGTGATTTATGCCTCATATCCCCCCGCGCCATACATCGTCCTGGCGCGCGGGCCCCCATCCAACAACCCCCCTCACCCTTTCAAACTATCCCCCAGGGGGCGCTCTAGCTCTCGCAGAATGTCGCCGACTCGCTCTCTGAGGCGACTTAGCCTTATTCAATTTCCCAGCAAGACACGATGCGCCATTTACACAGAAGTGGCTATGACAAGTATGATATGATGGTAATTAGTTATTAGTGAGTGTACATGCCCTGCAGATGGCGCCAAGCAGGAAGCACACAACTAGAACAGACACTAAGTCTCTCCATTACTGAGAGAGAGAGAGAGAGAGAGAGAGAGAGAGAGAGAGAGAGAGAGAGAGAGAGAGAGATCGTTTTCTACATCGGCATTTAAGAGACCATTTACAAACCGTTCGTGTGTACCATATATGATTACTAACATTTGATCAGATCTTCGCAATCTTATTTCAAGTTGTATTTAATGGCATATTTTGGCAGCTGTTTGCTTAATATTACAGCTATAGAGCACGGAAGATGTTGATCTATCCCTGCCAATTAAAACCTCAATAACGAGACAATGCATGATGTAGTCTCTTATTTTGCCAGTTTTTCAACAAAGCGTCTGACGATGCCGACGCGAAGAAATTGCATTAAAGGTCCAATTCCACTCGCAGTGTTTGTATGGAATACGCCAGATCCAGACAGTTTAACTATGCAGGTATATTGAATACTTTACGATGAAATGTACATTGTCGATTTCACCCAATTCTGTGTGCATATTTCCAGTAATAGACGCTTGTATTACACGTTACAGCCTAATTCCTCTCTTGTAAGCATGGAAACGAGGGGGAAAGTAGTTACTTGGCAGTAGACGATTAATATTTCATCGCCACGAGTGGGATTTTCGATCTATGTCCGGTCACCCAGTAAACCCAGAACAGGTCACGCCGATGTTTGTGTAAATTAATTATCTAATGACCGAAGAGAGATCTTCTCTCGGCATGTCTGCTGACTGCGCGAGCATGCAAACATCTATCTGGACACAGCGAAGCAGACGAACAACCACGTCTACATGATTAATGTTTAACCCATCCCGAGAAAGACGCGGTCTGAAAACTATCGCATTAACTCATCAAATCGAGTAATATTCGTAATATATTTGAGGATGGACTATTAAATATAAAGGAGACAACAGCTTTCAATAAAATCATTTTCCAAATATTGCTTTGTGGTCACGATGCATATATTTTCTCCCTGAAAAGTCTGCGTTTGTGTTCCTGCCAGATGTGCTGTTGCCGTTAACCCATTACGCATGTAGCGCTCGCCAAAAGAGGCATGGCTTCTTTAGAGAAATCTCTCTGACTAAAGCGTGTTTAGGAAATTAAAAAGTGACATATTAATCTACCATTGAATACGCATAAAAAGTGAAACCTCAAGTATCTGAACGCCTTGGAACCAGAGCAAAATGTTAATAAGGGGAGTGTCCACCTCTCAGACTTCTTTTCCCTTTGTAAAATATACCGAGTTAGCATATGTCTATTTTCTGGGAAAAGAACGTTTAACAAATGCCATTAGAATACGAATATCTTCCAGATTCTACATGATAAAAATGCACTTAGAAAGAAATTATCTAACATGTTTTTATAGTAACATTACTTTGGTAAAAATGCATAATCATCCATCCTTTATTATCTCTTTATATTTAGCCTAAGAGGACAGAAAAGGGTGATGTTTCACGACATTCCAAGTCCTCTCCTATGTCTCTTTCTTATCCGTTGAGTTTATGAGTGTCTTCTTAAAAGATCGCCACAATTTTCTCACAAAATTCGCCTATATGATTTTCTTTTGTATTTATCTTTCACATTATTTTTCTAGAGCCTAGAACTGCCTGATCCTATTTTTGAATGAAGGCTTTATACCGTACCCACATATAATATAAAAAGGGATCCTCCCAACCGAAATCACTATTTGATAATTGTAATTGTATTGTGTTGAATTGCTTTTTATTGCATCATAGTGTATGTTTATTGGCTTTATACTGAGATACAAAATCATATATATCAACAATGATAATACAAAAATGTTGATGGTAGGTAAGTAACTGAAAATCAAATTATAACGCATTATAATAAAACACTTCTATTTATTAGCAATGACAAGTACAAAGACGTTTGCTTTGATGGCATTGTTATATTATTCAAAGGTGATGATTGGATTGTTTCTTAATTCATTTTGTTTCTGCCCAGTTCGCGGCAAGATGACTAGCAGTTCACGCGAGATTTGAGTGAAACGTCGCTTTTGCAGTTTGGCGGTAACAGATTTCCACTGACTTCAATACAATACTGTCACTTTCAACAGACGACCATTTCATCATCTGTCCAATATGTTAACATCTGCGACGGCTATTCCTTATTAATGAGATCAAATCGCCTGAATCGCAGAATAGCCGTATCAACATCGCCATCTGTGATTTCCTATCGCCCATCGTCTGCCGGCGCGTGACGTCATCAGCCCGGCGCGCGAAGCCTGATGGTAGGAAAGCGTGTCGGAAACATATCAACAGGCAAAATGACAAGAGTTTGAAATTTTTATGAAATGCAAACAAAAATGATGAAGAATCAAAGGAAAGGCTGTTTTATTTAAGGCAAGTGGTCACGAGATCAGACGTTCGGAGTTCGTCTGCTTCTTGGCGCTTTGGTGTTATAATGTCAACTAATTTCCTACTGATAAGATTTTATTGTTCGCAAATTGTTCGTATGATGAGAAGTAGCAATGGACCGACTGTTCCCGGCACGTCTGCTGATTATTTTATGCGATTAACCTGCTTATTTATCCATTATTACTTTGTTAGATTTGTCCCGGGGATCCTTTCATCCATTTTCCCTCAGAGAGTCCAACAATCCAACTGCGAAATGCGATTTCATCACGTCATCTCTAGACGCGTACGGCTCGGCCTCCATTTTAGCTCTGAAAACGACAGCAGAAAGAGAATTCCTTCGAAAAGGCCATGACGTCTAATGATAGACATTCTATAATTTACAGAGAGAGTAGTGCAAGGTTATATCACCCCATATTCCATTGAAACACACATTGTATCACTAGCTGAGACAAGTCACTTCATTAGATTTATCAACTATAAATTTAACCATTGGTATTATGTAAACTTTATTTCGTTCCATTGGATACCAGAAATAGGCAGCAATTAGGCATTCACCAGCGTCTAACCGGCAAAGAAAGCAATGTACATATATATATATATATATATATATATATATATATATATATATATATATATATATATATATATATATATATATATATGTATATATATATATGTATATATATATATATATACAGTCAAACTTGCGAATAAAGACCGCCCTTGGGAAGTAAAAAAGCGGTCTTTGTTCACAGGTGGGCTTTGTTCGGGGGGTTGATTACTGATGCTATTTTCATAAGGGTGCATAGACTGCATACTATTTTTTCACTGTTTTATCTGTTTAAAAATAACTCACAAATTGGTGGGTAAAATTTAAAGAAGACTAAAATGTATCTGATTAAAAGGTTTATTAATATTACATATTATATTTCATAATACCACAAATAAAGGTAAAGCTAGGAAAAGCAGTACATGTTTTGGCAGTTATTATATGAGCCTTCAAAATAAGAAAGTTATACTCATTCAGAATGAGAAAGATATACATGTACATGTACTTGGGAACCTGGGTCTTTCCAATTCCAAAGTCCTCGGCTATCTTACAAGCACTTCTGTTCTTATTGTTGAGCTCTCATACCTTAACTCTTTCTACCAAGGTAAGAAACTTCCTTTTAGGTGGCATCTCTACCTAGGTTTTTAACTGTACTACACAAAATCTCAAAGCAAACTAAAGACATGTGGCCTCATTTTTCATCAAGACGAAGGATGACAAAATTGCAATTGAACATTAGCTGGCCTGGGTTAAATTTAGCTGACACAGGTCCCCACCCAGGCTTGGGTTAAATTACAATCGTATCCCACTGCTGCATGTGCGTGTGTGTGGTATGTATCCCTTTAATCCCCTCACAAAAAAAGTAATGGTTATGACTTACTGAAAATCAGACTGAGAAATTTCTGTCAACAAAAAGACTTGGAAATGTCTTTCTGAAAGTGGTCCTTGTTCACAGGTGAAACATGGTCTTTGGGAAGAAAAAAGGCGGTCTCTGGTCTTTGTTGACAAGGGGTCTCTATTCGGAGGGAACATATAGAGTAATTTCTCTCGGGGGGATTTTGAGCGGTCTTTGTCGGGAGGGGGTCCTTGTTCGGGGGTGGTCTCTCGCTCAGGTTTGACTGTATATATATATATATATATATATATATATATATATATATATATATATATATATATATACATATATATATATAAATATATATATATATATATATATATATATATTTATATATATATATATATATTTATATATATATGTATGTATATATATATGTATATATATATATATATATATATATATATGTATATATATATATATATATATATATATATATATATATATATTTATATATATATATTTATATATATATATATATATATATATATATATATATATATATATATATACATGCGGCAAAAAAGGTTGAGTCCTCCTTGAGTTCTTTACTAATTGAAAATGATCAAGTATAGAAAGACGACGAATATATCATAATCATGCGGCTAAATATCGATTTGACACTGTAAACGAGCCAATCCTTCTATGTAATAGATAGTTTCACGTTGTACCATGCCAACAATAAATCTGTTTTGCAAGTATTTCTTTCGAAGCAATGAAATTCCTAATCAATCAGTAAATCAATTAATTGATTCATTAACAAATAAGTCAATAAAATGTATGGTAATCAATCAATAGAATCTAATTTGTTCGATCTATCTTAATAGTGGTTCTTCCATCTATAATTTCCTACGCCACTCGCTATGCCTTTCACAGCGCCCACATTTTATCCAGACAAACGTTAGTTGGAAGTGGATACAGCCTTTATATAAACAAATTGATTCAGTGGAGGAATCGAAAGTGCGATGGTGCTGTTTGATATACATTGGCACCGCTTTAGGCGAGGGATAAATCGGCACCCTTTTAGACGCCCTTGTAGTCTACGAAAAGCTCGTTATAAAGCCTTTTTCGGCAGCACTGTGAAAATCAGTAAATGAGTAGTCCATCAATTAGGAAATTAATATTGTCTATTGGAAGGTAAGATTTACAGAGATAAAAGAATGAACTGTCTGTCGTATCATAATGCTCCCGGAATAGAGGGGTACGTCATGTAGCTCAATTATAAGCTTCCTGTACCTTACGGCTTCAGACATAAGATGCGTTCATGTTCGTTTCCTGCGATGATGGGTCATAAGGTGTTTGCCGGTGTTTCGCACATCTCCAATACCATTTGCCAAGTCACATTTAAACTGAAGATAACCAGAATACCAGCGCAATAATAATAAAAGCCTAATAATAATAGCCTGAAAGTGTTCCCATTCAGTACCCGGTATGTTTATTGACTGTGAAGGTAACACACACAATCACATATCATACAAATATTTTTACCGTGAACATAGAACATAATGGGAATAAACATCATATTCTCGTATTCTCGTCCTGGACATTTTGCAGGTCGTGCCGGTAACAAATTGGACTATGTAACTGTCTAGTCTGCCACAGTGAGAGGTGTTCAGATATCTGCGGGCTTTCACAATATTGACAATACAAATAGAAGTATTATATATCTAAAACCTGAATCACAAGTATTCAAAATGAGACCGAAAAATCGTGTTCACCGTAGAAGGCGTTCAGTTCACATCTCGGACATCTCACTCCAGTCATCTGCTCCCGTAATGTCGTCTGCTGCTCCTAGCCGAGCGTGTCGGTCCTCCCCTGGCCCTAACCTGCAAAATGAAGACAAATTCCCTTCCTCTCAAATAGCGCTCAGGACAAATGACCCCCTCGCCCAGTGCGGCGCGGCGAGGGGGGTTTAGCATACTGATACGATTATCCCACAGCACTAGATTCAGCTAAACCGTATTATTGACGCAAATCGAATCTGCTATATTGCAAAACAATGTATTTTGGCCGGCGTATTTGTGGTGATATATCGCGCCGCGGTGTAATCGTATGAAAATGCTTAGTGAGTCGTTTGAGGATTACGTTGAGGGGGCCGTGAAGGGTTGGAAGGGGTATCAATGAGGAAGGGGTGTAGGGGTGTAGTGATATCAAAAGGGGATCAGGATATTAAGGGCAGGATATCGATATCAGCATTTAGTTAAAAGGAAATTCTATTTCAATCAAACTCAGCGATGAAGACTCTATTTTTCATAACATATCTCAAGCTGAATAAGTAAATTAGGTTATTTCATTTCACATTTAGAAAGATAATTTATAGAAAGCCGGAAGCCTTTGCTGTACATCAAGAAGGGCGGACGTTTGCTAATTTCCTTTACCCTTTATATGGTCAGTATCCGAGGAAATGAAGAAGAATAGATTATTTCGTTCTCTCCCTTAACCTCCTAACCATCATTATAATCACCATTATCATCATCATCACCATCATCATCACCATCACCATCACCATCATCGTCGTCATCGTCAAGATCCTCAGTATCTTCTTCTAACGTAATATAACGTAATATATTCTAACTGGTCGCCATGCATTCCATTCATTCCCGTTAGTGAATTGGAGAGTATTGATTAGTCCATGTGTTATTGCCGTCAAATCTCTCTATTTATGCATACATGTACTTAAATTGACTGCAAGCAAATTAAATTACAAAAACATACGTATATAAGATAATACCGCAGAACATGATAAGAAAGGGCTCGAAATTGAACAATAGCAACTAAACTACGGACAACAAGTATATAATATTCACAAACTATGAGCCTACATACATAACTCTGAGCCCACCTGTGAAGCCAGACAGGGGTTTGGTGCCCGTAGCCTCCTGTGTAGTAAGGACTGTTATCATAGGGTTCCTCCCAATCCCTCCCAGTCGCCTTCGATGATCATCAGGGGCGAAGTTCAGGTCCAAAGTGACACGAAGTCGCCCAAAATCACCCCCTCTATTGTAACACCCATACATTGCAATCTGTACTTACAACAGCTTAAACAGGACCATCAACCCCTTATAAAACATGACTCCCCACACACACGAGCCGTACATAAAGGACCGGAAACGAGCAATGTTAGGTTTGGGTTCGTTATGAGAGCTTGTGGAATTACACGCTATAAGGTGGGTCATCTTCAATGACACGCTCGCGCCTCTGCCTCGCTATACATTATCAGCTACGGCATGTGTGAGAGACGTGGAGGCATAAGGGCTAGAAGAATACCGAGCAATCTATATTACGAGAATAACATTTTGTCTAAGTACAAGACGAAGAATATCTATGATGAAAAACGCCAACCAGGCGAAGCAAATAACACACTACTAATATGCTATCTTAATTTTTGTATTATTAATACCTGTAGTTTATTATGATGTTTATGCAATTAACACTATGTTTATGAGTATGCTGTTCTAATTGTAATATTATAATATACAGTCAATAGACATACATACATACATAGGTACGTATGTACGTACGTACGTACATACATACATACATACACACATACATACATACATACACATACATACATACACACATACATACATACATACATACACACTTACATACATACAGTGACACAGACAAATACGAGATGTAACATTCCCGTGGGCCCTCTATATGAAAATAGATGGAGGGCTAAACTGAGCCACCATATCATGGAATGAAAAGATGCTGATCTCAAATCAATATTGCAACAATGATACTTTAAATATTTCTTCCTTAGAAATGCATGATCCTGCACAAAACCCATCGAAAGTCTTAAAACGACTGCTATACCATATACCACATTTTCCCCGTAACCATATAGAAAATATATGCAGCCTTTTGCTATAACTTTGGATAGAAACATCTTGTTGTCTCCTTATGAGCTTTGCTTCATGCTGGGTAAAGACGGGTAAAAAAATGTAAAACGTCGAAAAGGGCGAAAAGTGCTTCTGGGTATTTTCGGAGCGCTTGCACTATCGGTTTGCACCCACCGTGGAAAATGACATTGGCCACAAGTGGTTGGTATACCGTAATTGTTAGCATAACCATTCGCCACTTTGTAACCCCCCCCCCCCCCCCCACCCCCGATACAGGCTGGTCAAATAGCCTAATATAACACAGAATGAGAATTAAATATATCTTTGTATGGCACTTAATATCGAATACTATCTATGCTATAGGAATATTGCGATATTCATTCGAAATGTGAGCAACCAGTGCGTATAACACATTCCTATCTAACGTCGTCCTATTATTACGTCTATGATATCTTCAATAGTAACGTGGGTATAAGGCATAGATTAGGATAGTGTTTGACAAAGAGTACATGGTTGAATCGAGATAAACATCTCTTCCACCACTTTTTTCCAAAAATGTTTTCTTCGTAAAAATATTTCTAAAACCACCTGGCCTTTTTGTTAGCGCTTCAGAAATGACTGGGTTGAGTTCATGTTACCCACAGTACATCACATTACAGCCATACTCATACATCAGACATACACACAATGCGCACGCACACAGACTTAAGAAACTTACATATAAGTAAACCAAAAAGCACCGCTGGCTAAACTAAACAAACCCAGTAGAAAAAATGCGTGAAAATTGTGATTTGTGTTTATCGAAGCAAGGCTTGTTTTTAGGCTAATGATGACAGACGCTCGTGGCTTCTCAGCCCGGGCTGGTATGCCAAGAATGTCAATTTCGACGTTTGTCTTGTAATCAGCATCGTGTCTGTTTCGGTAATGGACAGGTAATAGACAGGTTGGGGGTACGTGCCCGTATTGCCGACTACTGAAGCTTCTCACAGCCCCCTGACACGCACACAGCGTACAGAAAACTGGCGCAGGTCCGTCTGCCTCAACCCTGAGCCATATCTAGGGCCTACGCATGTTCTGATTCCAATATACGTATCTTGACAAAATAGCACTATTTTGAGAAACATTTTACTGGATAGTGTTGTTGTGTTTAGCAAACCATCTGAATTTCCTTTAACCCTTATGCTGTTGGTGGCTAATTTTGCCAATACAAAATAATGTAAGAAAATGGAACTGCAACCCTGGCATGTGTGTACTCATCTGATAGTACTTAGTGTGAGCTATCTAATGAATACCATCATGACAGGGTTTAGAGAGTTTTCAAAGTTATTTCCATCCTTGTGCTTTGGACGAAAGTAGCCTTATTAACACATTTTCCGCGGGACCTATTTTCTTCTAGCACATTTCACCATTTAACAGTTAATCGTTCACCCCTTTTTTCTTCTCTGAATACAGACTTATATGTTTTAGTATCTAAAAAATACGAACTATTTCCAACGGCTAGGGTAGTTCTATGTGCACATCTCTGCTGTAACGTACATTTTTGTACCTAAATGTTTATACAACATACAGACTTGTGAGGATAACGGAAACCTGCAGATTATGAAATCTTTTGCTAGAGATGAGTGGCTCCGATGCAGAAGGTTCGGTTAATCACCTGTACGTTTCTTTAAAGGATCACGTGACCTTGAAGAAAACTTTAGGTATATTCAATAAGTGCTGAGAGTATGGTTCTGTATTTCTCTGATAAGTGCAAAGTATAACTTCTACAGCATCACAAGGCTATATTACCAGATATGAAGAGACCAATAAATGTCTGCAAAAAGGAACCTTATGATTCTCCCTTAGATTTGATAAAGGAGGGAAAGCTGTGGAACTTGATCAGACATTGACTAAACGTTACTTGCATGCTAAGTGCAGTCAGACCTGCTCAGTTGATAACCCGACCTATAGCCATGTCTCCCTTTGAGGTCGGACAGTCGAGAGTCCACTGCATTATCATTATTATCATTGTGATTATTATTATTATTATTATTATTATCATTTTTATTATTATTATTATTTTTATTATCAATGTGATTCTTCTCATTCTTCCCATTATCATTATTGTGATTTTTGTAATTATCATTATCATTATTGCTATTACTATTATTATAATTGTTATTATCATTACTACTACTATTAATATTATTATTATTATTATTATTATTAATATTATTATTATTATTATTATTATTATTGTTGGTAAGAATTCAACTTAGCCATATCTCTTTGTTCGTTTTTCCTCTCCCGCGTCTCCCTGGATTTCCCCTAATTCCGAATGCTGAGTAAAGCATGAACAGGCGGGCGGGCGGCTCACCTCAATGTTACACGTTAATAAATTTCATTTCATTAGCGGGCTTTTGACTCTCTTCTCCATAAGTCGTCAGCATGTGTCGTGTTAATACATCACAACGTGTCACCCCGCTGCCAGGCGTCATCAGCGGGCCGCATTAGCAATTCATGGCTCTTTAGTTGTTAATATGGAGCTACAATGGCAGAGGAAACAGTGATTTGGATATCATGGAGACGGGGGATTAAGTCCATATTAATTTAGAGACGACACGATTTGTTTCCTGTTTTGGGCTTGTCTGTGGCCCGGCGTGGCGCCCGCGGTTCTCGACGAGAGCGGGATTTGAGCGGGAAGACCCCGCCACGTGGATTATCCGCTCTCTTACAGGAATTAGGGGGATTATCAGCGTCGAAGTCTCGCAATCAGACCAGTGACTCATAGAGGAAACCAGTCTCTAATGGGGGAGACACAGAAATGTCCATTTCCTATACTTTTCTATTTAAATAGTTTGTACAATAGATGTTGATATATTTGTAACGTATTTTTTCGTGTCCTCGAGGTATAAAGGTCAATAAACATACCATACAATAAACTTACTACCTCGCCAAACAACGCATTTAGGTGACGGTACAAATGAAAATAAAATAATGACGTTTGGATGTTTCCTTATCTGGCATTCAGAAAACATTGGATAATATAACATCAGCCACATCTGTCATATGACCCTTATAAAGCCAAATATTCTCGAAAATATATGTGAAATTTAGCATTTTCACGATAATATCTTAGCATTTTTTCTGTGAACTATATTCCTAAATAACAGAGATAGAGAATACTTAAGCTATATTACCTTGCATACCTATATGCAGTATTGTATGGATACCCTGCTTCACACGAAAATGATTTCAGAATACAGTTAGTAAGAAAAAACAAACGTACAATGTATGCCTATTTATTTACTACTCACATGTTATATTGATCTTATTGAAATAACAATTATACCTTTGAGATGCTAACAGCTTTGACCGTATAGAAAATGTTCGAATTAGGAGGAGTTCACATGTCAAATGTAAGGATAGAGAGGTACACTTTGTTCGCAAGAGTTGTATTTACAAATCGAACATGCTCTGGTGAACTTGTAAATTTCAAAAATAGTTTTAATCTAAATCCCCTCTTCACTTATTAAAAATCAAATCTCATATCGTTTCCCATTCCCACGGTGGCAGTTCTCTAATTGGAATTATCTCATCAACATGTGGAATCATTAGCGGTCTAATATGCATTTCACTTTAATATCATCTCGAGCTTTAAGCTGGAAATTAGTGGTATTAAGCATATTAGTGGATGAGTAGGATGATAAGGTGGGTCTGTTGCCTGTCCCCTGGGGGAGGGGTGGTTAGGTACACAGAACACTGCAGAGTTTCGTGAGAGTTGACAGCAGACAGAGCAGACAACTTGCAGGCAGATTCCGATTTTTCTCTTCTATTTTATCATGTATAGAACAAATAAACAAAGAAAAACAACTTAAAAGATACACACAACCAAAATCTAGTAGGTACAGCAAAACCTGTACCGTGAAATGGAACAAAAGAATATGTTCTCTCAAAGGTATAACTCTTACATGAGACAAATAATAGAATGAAAGAAATCACCTAGTTTTCATTTGATAAAAATCACGTTTTCATGCTCTAACCATTACGTTCTAACCAGTGACCTTTAGTGATACCGGTATACACATATTAATTTACCATCTTATATTTCCCGTCACCATTTTTCAGTGTTAGGTATTACCTTGCCAAACAAAATAATTTTGAAAAGCAAATATACATCTCTCAAATGCTTCCCTTTTAAATATTTGAATACGAAATAGAAACATGGTTTATCCCAAGTTTCAAAAGACATATTCTCGTCATGCAGTTATTGGCTAGTATCTGCAAGTGTAATCTAAAAGATGGCTTGGGGTTATTTGCCATATTCACAGAAGTCTATCAGTATTAGGCAATTCAATTAGGCCATTAAGAGCTGCACACTGATATTTACCACATTCACTGTGGTCCACCGGTATTAGGTAATTCAATACTGACAGGTCTTAATTAACACATAAGACAAAGAAACCCTATACATCGCAAGGTAGAAGTTAGTGGTTAACGCTATGTGAAGGGGTAGTGCAAGTGAAAGACATATCGCCTAAATACCCTAGTGAAACGTGGGTACTGCGAGGGTGCTGGGTCGATGGGGTGTTCCCGTCAACTTAACCACTATCACATTACAGCCCTTACTCATACCCTTATGGGTACCCCGCTAGCACCCTTTTTAACGGGGTGGCATCCGAGATGCCTTTTGCGAAACCGTATAATTTGCTGACGGCTGTTTGATGGTGAAATGCGGTAAAACAAGAAGTGGCCATTCGTGGCAGTCAACGCCCTCACAACACGAGGCCTTATTTGTCAAACTTTATTTAACCCTGTGGGCCTTTTGGGGGCACGGTTGGTACACGGCGGGGTCGGAATAAGATACCCATGAATAGGAACAACTCTAACATAAAGCTACTCGTCAGATTTCATCAACACATGCACCCGCAACGTAGGAGTCCGCCTGAAATCAGCCATGAATAATGACTTCGTTTCATAGACTCAAAGAAAACTACCAACTAGTTTTATTTTGTCAATTTATGTACATCTATCTATCTATTTATAGTGTATATATATATGTATATATACATATATATATATATGTATATATATATATATATATATATATATAAACATATATAAATATATATATATATATATATATATATATATATATATATATATATATATATATATATATATATATATATATGTATACCGGTATATTTATATATATATATATATATATATATATAGATATATAGATATATATGTATATATATATTCATATATATATATATATATATATATATATATATATATATATATATTTATATATATATATATATATATATATATATATATATGTATGTATGTATGTATGTATGTGTGTGTGTGTGTGCTATATATATACACGTACATATAGAGGATGTCTTAAGCATAAATTAATGTTTAATGATTCTTTAGTGATTTTTTTATTTGCATAATTTTCATACCTGTCATATACAGACTGACGTTTTGTCACATATATAAGAAACTGCGTAGTTCTGGAATCAAGGAAAGTATGAAACGTTATTAAAAGGACTCTACAAATTGTGTTCGTGAATTCACTCACAATGCCAACGATATTTGATTTGTCTGATTGCTGAGAAGTGCCACTCATCAGTAGCCTGTCTGTCAGGTATCACCCCTGTAGGCCATAACCAGGATCTGCCAGGTAGTCCAGTCAAATTATGAAATACCTAGAACAAATTGCTACAGAAGGTTTTTTTGCTTTGACTGGTTCATTGGACCTAACTGAACATCATATCAAAAGTTTCCCGAAAGTTACCCCCTCTAAGGGCCCTAATTTGCATAAATTAAAAATGCATTATGTCCCTTTTTTATGCCAAATTGGACAATTCACAGATTTCAGGGCCTTGTATTTCCATCAACTAACAATCACACATCAGTTAAATTTACAGGTCTGAATAAGTATATTATATAGATGCTGTAAACAGAAAATATAATTGTAATATTGACCGTTTGGTCAAATATGGTCATTTGAAAATGGCCATCTGACCTCCAATCAGAACCGTTTGGTTATTCACATCAATGATTTTAGGGCCTTGTATTTCCTGACATAACAATCACCTAGGAGTTAAATCCTCAGATCTGAATAAGTATGTTATATAGATGCTGTAAAAAGAAAATATAACTTTAGTATAGACCCTTTGATCAAATAAGGTCATTTGAAAATGGCCATATGATCTTAGATAAGGAGTGTATTGGTTATTTGGTACCAGTTTGGGGGACCGCATAACTTGGTACCATTTGGGAGGACCACCAATAACCCTTATTTTTGAAAGCCCTGGAACCCCTTTCCAAGTCCCTGCATGATGGACATCTGCATCTGATAGCTGTTTTGAGATATTGACCACCCAAGGTTCTTGTAATGTCCCTTTTTTATGCCAAATCGGACAAATCACTGATTTCAGGGCATGGTATTTCCTGAACTAACCATAATATAGCAGTGATATCATTAGGTCTCAATGAGTATGTTACATAGATGCTGCAGGAAGAAATATTTATTTTAATATTGGCCTGTTGGTCAAACAAGGTCATTTGAAGATGGTCATTTGACCTTCGCTAAGGAGAGTTTTGATTGTTCACATCACAGATTTCAGGGCCTTGTATTTTCTGAACTAACAAGCATATAGCAATTAAATCCTCAGGTCTGAATCAGTATGTTACATAGATGCTGTAAACATAAAATATTATTAAAATATTGACCCTTTGGTCAAACAAGGTCAATTAAAAATGGCCATTTGATCTTAGATACGGCCCATATGGTTACCATATTTCCCCGCATACACCCCACACTTTTATACAGTGCATCACCTATGTCAAGGAGGGGGTGTGTGTTAATAACAGGTACAAGAACCAGAACTTTTTGCACATCGATGCCACAGGTGCGGGGACATGTGGGGCAGGGTTGGAAAACACCATTTGAGTACCTCCAGGGAGGAAAGGACGGCATATCCATCCATATTTGGATTTTGATTACGTTATAATTAGGGGATGAAAGGGCCTCGGGAGGGTGAATTGAAATTGATACGGATAAGCCAGGGGAGCAGATTTGGCACGAGCTGTTGTCTGCTCTTTTGACGAGTGATGTCAACAAATGGGCACAAATCAGTATCAATTACAATATACCATCACAAACCCTTATCAAATTGTAATTGTGTCCTGTTTATTTGTCCTAGACTCGCTCCTCTCAGCTGAAAGACCATGGCAGACATATAGCTCTCTGCACTTAATGGCCGGCCAACTCCCCCTGCGTATTATAAACGGGGAATTGTATTTTACATAAGGAGAGGGACTTAGTGACGGGTTGCGTATTATTTAGGGGGATGCGGGGTGTACGCGGGGTAATACGGTACTAGCATTTTTTCAATTTTCAATGGCCAATTTCTCAAAATGTACTTAACCTAGATTAACAATATTTCAGAGCTATGCAAGTATAGAGTAGGGATACTGCCAGGGGAGATGGCCCTTTCTTGAAATTTTTTAGTCAAATAGGGCCATCTGAAAATACCTGTTTCACCATGATAAATATGTTTCGGTTGATTTTATCAGTTTTTGCAGATCAATATGTCTTAGATGTATTATATATTTGATACTGTTTATACCCGCACATAATGTATCATGGTACCTGTTAAAAGTTCTGATACCAAACTACTTTGTGTATGAAAGTCCAAAAATTGAAATGATGATCAAGTGCTTCCAAAATAGGTTCATTTGCAGACTCGCTGAATGCTACCAATTGGTCAAAAATTTGGATCCAGCCCATAGAGTCACTTTCAGATTTTATTTTTGATAAGAAGAATGACCAGAAAAAAAACATACTTCATTATACAGCATGCTTTTAGATATAGCCCTCAAAAAACTGTTATAGTAAGTTGTAAGATATTGATCTGCATAAACTGAGAGAATAGCCAAAATGTATCTTTTTATGATCAAACAGGTATTTTCAAATAACCCTATTTGACTACCCCTATGCATTATGCCTATTGTATACTTGCATTACCCTGAAAATATTGTTTATGTAGGGTTAAGTACTGCTGACATTTAATTCCTGCAGCAATCAAGCGGATGTCTGCAAGTGCCTGGTTGTACAAACACCCATGGATAACATGTCAAAAAGTAAGCCAAGGACATCATTGACCCACGTAGCTTGTGATTCAAAGCTACTTTCAGTTGTGAGGTCATCCATGCCCAGGAAAGTGGGTGGCAATCAGGGATACAGTTGTGTATTGTGTTGTGCACAGGCTGCCCATGCATTTAACGCAGGAATTAATGTTGGCACAGTACATTTAGAGCAATTAACTCCTTCTCTAAGGTAAAAAGACCATATTCAAATGACCGTATTTGACCAAAGGGCCAATATTTAAATCATATTGTCTTTTTACGACATCAATGTAACAAACTTAGGATGCTGTATGATTATTGATTATGTCGGAAAATACAAGGTCCTAAAATCTGTGATGTGAATAACCAAAACTCCCTTTAGCAAAGGTCAAATGGTCATTTTAAATGATGTTATTTTACCAAAGGGTCAATAGTAAAATTTTATTTTCTTTCTGCAGCGTCTATATAACATACATCTTCAGACCCAAGGATTTAGCTACTATATGCCTGTTAGTTCAGGAAATACAAGGCCCTTGAATCTGTGAATTGTCCAACTTGGCAAAGAAAGGGACATACCCGGTACTAGTACCTTGGGAGCTCAATATCTCAAAACAGCTACCAGCTGCAGATGTTCATCAAGCAGGTACTTGAGGGGCTCATGGGCTTTCAAAATATAAGGGTAATTTGCAGTCCCCCCAACTGGTACCAATTTACGCAATCCTGATGCAAAATACCAAAACGCTCCTTATCAAAGGTCAAATGGCCATTTTCAAATGACCTTATTTGACTAAAGGGCCAATATCACAATTATATTTTCTTTTTACAGCATCTATGTAACATACTGATTCAGACCTGAGGATTCAATTGCTATATGCTTGTTAGTCCAGAAAATACAAGGCCCCGAAATCTGTGATGTGAATAACCAAAACTCTCCTTAGCGAAGGTCAAATGGCCATTTTCAAATGACTTTGTTTGACCAAAGGGTCAATATTAAAATAAATATTTCTTTCTGCAGCATCTATGTAACATACTCATTGAGACCTAATGATAGTACTGCTATATGATGGTTAGTTCAGGAAATACAAGGCCCTGAAATCAGTGATTTGTCCAATTTGGCATAAAAAAGGGGTTCAAGGGCTTTCAAAATATAAGGGTTATTGGTGGTCCCCCAAAGTGGTACCAAGTTATACCGATATTAGTTTTTTTGGGCTTAGTACAATCTTGGGCAGTTTTTTAATCTTAAACCTTGGTGTTAAATTATTTTTTGAGTCTGTAGGGTGGCTTCTTTCATCAGCAACGTTGCAAAAAATGTCCGTTTTTAGCACTTTCTAAACATGTTTGTCCCGAATTTGACCACTAGGATGCATTTTTGGAAAAAAAAATTCATAGCAATGTCAAACAACATCTGTAGTACATACAGGTCAACATTGGAGGTTCAACTCTCAAAAACAAAAAAATGCTAAAGAAATCCCCAAAATCATATGTTTTTGGCCATTTTTAGGTGAAAATACGCAAATTAGGGTCCTTAGGGGGGCTAACTTTCGGGAAACTTTTGATATAATGTTCAGCTAGTTCCAATTAACCAGTTAAAGCAAAAAAACCTTCTGTAGCAATTTGTTCTAGGTTAGGCCATTTTCAGCGTAGATTGACTGGACTAAGGGGATATGCTGCGGGTTTGTGGTTAAACATGGATTTCATAATGTTATCTCAATCGTTCTCGCCATGAACGACTCGGACATCAGCTCTAGCTGTACCTGTCAGTCTGTCAATTATTGTGCGTGTGTGCGCGTGTGCACGTGTGCGAGAAGAATGACGGATGTTCATTTTTCCATCAGACATGCGGCCTTACACCCATAAACCGCCCAATGGCGAGTAGTAGTGGCTGAGTGTTCTGCGATCTGCTGGCGGCCGCGGGCAATATCATAATGCGTCGGCTAATGAAATCATCACTTCCACGACACACACACTTAAGCCGCCCTCCAGTGTTGCCCGGGTCGCGGGGTCATGTTGTGTGGGCCACTTGGCCGCCGCTGCTCGCTGCTCACTCAGGGACGGGTGCTCGGGTGAGGTCTCCAGCTCGGTTCACCCAGGACATGAGGGGTACGTGGATACTCACCCTATCCTCTCCCTCTCTCCCGGGTAATAATGCAATTATTGCCATAATGAGCACGTGCACGTAGTTGTATGCAAATACTTTGTTAATGAAAAAAGAAAAAGTTGTGTGCAAATATTCTGTTAATGAAATGACAAAGATAATTTGGAGTTGATGTAACCTATGAATGTTAAAAATATTTAAATTGTCCTTTTTTAACATCCTCTGTATACTATGATCATGGAAACGTAATTCAAATCAACGCAGTCACCATTCTAAGGTTATTCGGTAGTATGCATCCATTTTCCTTTCAAGAATAAAATGAAAAGTCTCAAAATATATTGTTTACAGGAAATATTAGAAAAATGACCACTCAAATGATGTTCAGAATTCTACTTAAAAAATGCCTGAAGAATTGTATACCTAAATCAGATCGTTATCTGCTTTAAGCCAGCACTCAAACCTGGTCATAAATTTATAATCAGTTTTCTTTGATGTGTGGTAAGCACTTTCATTTAGCCTGCAAGGAGTTATTGAAGATAACAGGTCTTATGGATAAAATAACATGTACTACTATTTTTACTTTAGTAGCTATACAATTTTCATTAGGAGTTGGATTTGTTTTCTCACAAGTTCATGGGTAGGCTTCTACTCCTAGATATAATGGGAATACTTTTGAAAGGTATGATCCGAAAAGCGGGGGAAAGTGTTAGAATAAACTATAAAGATGATGAGTTATTTTGTGTGGTATATTTTCAAGGTATTTCTACATTGGCATTTGAAGAAGAGCATTGATTTAACATTTTGAAAGGCTGTTCAAAAACTGTTATCTAAAACGTTTATTGTATGACACAAGACTTGGGTATAGTGATTTTGTCATGAATCGGGGTGGTCAATCAAATCGAACTGAAGATCATGTAACTCAAACCTGCATATATTTATGTAGGATGGTTTAAACCTCTAAAAAATAAGTCGGCAATTCAACTGATCTGCTCCTAAGCATTGTTACCCCCTTAAACACTTGTTTACACCATGAATTCAAATATTTCATAACTTTCCTTTTGACAGTCTATTTAGTTGGCCTTTGTGATGCCTACCACCAGCTGTTATACTGAACGTATGGTACCTATACTGACCTTTTGCTAGTTTGAACTTTCCCCCAAAAGTTAAGCCCTTCCCCCAAACTTATGATTTCATTGATGCAAGTGGACAATTCTATTAATCTTCTTTTTGGGGTTTTCGCCAGTGCCGGGCCAGCAGACGCCGGTATTATACCAATAAGAGGACCACTTCACCTGGTGGTTCAGAAAAAACCCTCAAAGTGCGCCGCCGAAACTCCATTGATCATTCAATATTCATATCCACCAACTGACTCTTTTCCCAACACCTCCGCCTGTCCGATTATGACAAATCTTAACCACTCAATTAAGTCGGAAACTCCTGATGTGAAAATTGAGGAAATTAGCAATTTGATATTTTTCACCTGCTGTGGCGAGCAGCTCGGATACGACGACGTCAGACGGGAATGGTTAGTTTCCTATTGTAGTTGGCCACGGGCTTGTTTCGAGATGAGCTCGTTCCTGCCCCCCTCCCTGGCCCCAATCCCCCTTTATCCACCCCTCTCAGCTAGAGTTATATTGTCGTTCATGAGTTTTTTTCGTAATGATCTCTTACCACTTTTGCCGTCAGCTAGTTTCAGCTCGTTTCATCAGAAGCTTTTTTCGAAAGTCTCTCTCTCTCTCACCAGACAGTGCATTTGCGGATACAAAGGAGGTTAGGGTTAGACGAACCCCTTTGCAATTCAAATGTTTAAAATGAATTTTTTAGATTACCCCGTTACGAATAGTTTTGGTTTATTTCTCTGTTGTTATAATGATCCCCGGAAACAGAGGTAACCAACTACAAAGAAATCCTGCATGTGCCCTTTTATATATATATATATATATATATATATATATATATATATATATATATATATATATATATATATATATATATATATATATATATATATATATACATATATATATATATATATATATATATATATATATACATATATATATTTGTATATATAAATATATATATATATATATATATATATATATATATATATATATATATATATATATATATGTATATATATATACATACATATATATGTATATATATATATACATGTATATATATATATATATATATATATATATATATATATATATATATATATATATATATATATATATATATATATATATATATATATGGTGTGGGTATTTGTACGGGATTCTCCTGGAGGGATATATATGTACGGGATTCTCGCGTCTCGTTCTCGCGCTCCACGAGAGCACGGGGGTGTTGCTTTCTTCCCTGCTGGCCACGTCCTGCCCGCTGTAATTTGCTTCAATTAATTAACTATAATAGAAGTGGAGGCCATTATCGGGTTCCATTACAATGGCTTACATGTCCTGCGCAGGAGCCTTAAGTAGAGCAGCTAATGACTCCCATCTTCCATGATTAAGACAAGTACCTCGGAGGGCCATGGAGAGCTAGGCGGGATGACTTCTCATCCCCGATACAATTTACCAAAAGCATACAATTCCACTTCGCCCGCCGCTGCACCACGAGTATCTCTCAATCGAAAAAATGCCGGTGCTTTTCATTTTCCACAACAATGGGCTACTTAAAAGACAACCGACCCGAAATGAATTCAGTTTGTAAGAGTTGAGGGTTAAGTGGCTTGGCAGATTGCCGTCAAGAGTATTTCAACTGCATACAGGTTAATTAATTGCACCGAATAGAACTTTACTCTGTTGGGATGATGATGATGATGCGATTGGTGATGTATGGGTTTAGGGTCTTGTCTAGACCTCTTGAATATCGGATACAGTCTCGGTTTTCAACTTATCCTGGTTACAGTCCTCAAGAGATGATTATTCCAGATTCTTATTTACAGTTTCATAATTATTTACAAATTCTTATTTTCAAATTACACGTTACTCTTCAACACATAGAAATCGTTATATTTCAAACCTAAGGAGTTGGTATTCAACATTTAAAAATTAAGTCAAATTCTATGTGGAATTCAATTCTCAACAAGGCCAGCTGAGACTGCTATATATCTCAGGAAGTCCCGCGGCTTAACAATATGCACTAAATGCTAATTCCTATCCTTCTGCACAACTGAGCAAATAGTTTCCTTTATATAGGTTCCGAAAACTTTCTGGAACTGTCTTAGACATGCATTGTTTACAAGACTCATATGGACCATTCCAGAACAATCTCAAATCTTCTACTGTCTACAGGCACTTGGGAGAACCTTCCAGTAATTACTAGACCTCTCTATGACGTTCTTGAAATTAAAGCCCAACTCAACAATATACATATGAATATATACATGACACCCACACCTTGCGGATGATCATTATAACTCCGGCGAAAACCGCCGCCTAACCCCAAGTCATTGTCAACTTTCTCACATGCCCAACCAGAATCCCATTCAAATGACCCCTAACCAACTTGAAAGGCTTTCTGATACATGGTTTAAGCCATTTCCATCCTAGGTTAAGACATTCCGGCAAGCTGAGCACCTTACTTCCTAATTTCCCGCGGGATGTGCTGGGGGATACACGGTGAGCACGCCCAGAACACATGTATTCTAGTATGTGACAAGAATGGGAAATGCATATTACGAGCGTAGGAACTTATAAATTGTAGACAGCACGCAGACCCCTCTAGAAGGGTAGGTACTCATAATGTGTAGAGAGCAGGCAGACCTCGCTATGAGGGTAGTTACCCATATAATGTAGTGACCAGACAGACCCTGCTGCAAGGGGACGTTGCTCGTAGGATGGAGCGAGGAAAGACCTCGCTAAAAGGGTAGCTACTCGTAGAGTGTAAAGAACAGGCAATCCCCGCTACAAGTGAAAGAAGGAATTTGGTTATACTTTGCTTGAGTTCATACCGCTACGAGATAAAAAAAAAACTAGAACCAGGAAGAAATTCATACTTTTTCACGAATAGTTCCAAGAGGTCTTTCAGTTGCAAAAGCGCCATTGACAGCCCTCCACAACGCCACACATTTAAATATAGAGACCAAGCCATCCCACTAATTGGGATCGCTACAAGGGTAGGTGCTCATAGACTGTAGAGTGTATACAAACCCTGCTACTCGTAGAGTGTAGGTACTGGTAGGTAGAGTGTACAGAGCAGGCAGATCCCGCTACGAGGGTAGGTACTCGTAGAGTGTAGAGAGCAGGCAGACCCCGCTACGAGGGTAGGTACTCGTAGAGTGTAGAGAGCAGGCAGACCCCGCCACGAGGGTAGCTACTCGTAGAGTGTAGAGAGCAGGCAGACCCCGCTGCGAGGGTAGGTACTCGTAGAGTGTAGAGAGCAGGCAGACCCCGCCACGAGGGTAGGTACTCGTAGAGTGTAGAGAGCAGGCAGACCCCGCTGCGAGGGTAGGTACTCGTAGAGTGTAGAGAGCAGGCAGACCCCACCACGAGGGTAGATACTCGTAGAGTGTAGAGAGCAGGCAGACCCCGCTACGAGGGTAGGTACTTGAGAGTGTAGAGAGCAGGCAGACCCCGCCACGAGGGAAGGTACTCGTAGCCGGGACTCGTAGAGTGTAGAGAGCAGGCAGACCCCGCTACGAGGGTAGGTACTCGTAGGGTGTAGAGAGCAGGCAGACCCCGCCACGAGGGTAGGTACTCGTAGAGTGTAGAGAGACAGGCAGACCCCGCTACGAGGGTAGATACTCGTAGGGTGTAGAGAGCAGGCAGACCCCGCTACAAGGGTAGGTACTCGTAGAGTGTAGAGAGCAGGCAGACCCCGCTACGAGGGTAGGTACTCGTAGAGTGTAGAGAGCAGGCAGACCCCGCTACGAGGGTAGGTACTCGTAGAGTGTAGAGAGCAGGCAGACCCCGCTACGAGGGTAGGTACTCGTAGAGTGTAGAGAGCAGGCAGTCATTGCCACAGGTCAAAACACATAACTATGAATAATAGAAGGTGAGTAGCATTAACGACAACATTATCTGTTATCTTGATTGTGTTATATCGTCTCTGTCAGTGTTATAATTAGCCATGTGGGCAGGTGTTTCGCCTCCTGCTATTCGCCGCCGCAAGTGCCGGCACTTCTCTCCCAGCATGCCCGCAAACCGCGGGGGATGATGGGAGAATTCATTTCTCAATGGACATTTTTTATGCTATTTTTCAGAAAATATCAATAAAGCTTATATCGATTCCACATAATGTTCCTATGAATTATTTGATGAATTTCTTTAAAATTCAATCGCGAATCGTTTACTTTTTTGGCATTTGGGAGTGAAATTGCGGTGAGTTGCAGACGACTTTTGCTCACATTACCTTGATCATTAACTCGCAGGCTAATGAGTTGATTACCTTCTGGGATCCGATGACAAAATGAAAGCCGGAAGACGAAAGGAAACCATCCATCATAGTAATAGCAATGTGCATGTAGTTAAGCGTTTATTGTGGCGCTCTGGGAATGAATAGCGGAAATACAATGCGATCAAACGAAGGGAACAGAGTTGTTCTTGTTACTATAAACAGCTACTTGATGGCTGAGACAATTAAAAGAAAATTAATCGTTATGTAAAAAATACAATATTAGTGGAAGGAGCTTATGATTATTAAGTGCCAAATGGCTAATTGATGTGGGAATGCTGGTGAAACAGTGAAAGAAATTAAACAAAACTAAAAATAACGCCTTGAGTAAAACATGCATAGTAACATTACATTCTAATGATGGCTTTATAATCATAATTGCGTTGTACATAGTGCCTTTATATAGAAGCCCCTTGAATGTACCCCCTCTTTCCCCATCAGTTGCCACAACAGATTGCCCCAATTACCAAAATAAACATTTCGAAACACTACGGGCCTGCCTCCATGGCCGAGCTACAATATCCGTTGCGCAGCAATTCCTCGCTGTATCTCAACGACTGTTAAGTCCGGATTTCGCATACTTCTATAATTGTGACAGTTGCCAGTTAGTTTGATGTACGTTGATATTTTATAGAATAGATATTGAAAAAAAAGGAAGAGTTTTTATCTGACAACTCTTTCTGCTATGTTCTCTTAACTCCATGGATGTTTTTTTCTCTAATAGTTATGTTTCAGATTCCTATATGGCACTTTCTCATATAGCAATATATGTACGTATATTCATTGACCCACTTTCAGAGATATGACATAACAGATACAATTATATCTAGCCCAGACAAAGACATAAACGAAAGCATGACAAAATACACAAAATATAGAACAAGATTGACTCAGATACAATGCATGAGTTAAACCTAATAAATCAAAATATTAAAGCCAAACATCTATAATATTTCGCTTTAGCACAAACCCCAGCAAGCGTGGCGAATTCCATGCAACAATACAATTGCATTAGTATGTTGTATGTCTATGCACAAAAAGTACAATGCCATTAGGTATACAAAGTAAAATAGTATTATTGCGTTACATAAGAATGGCGAAACAAAATACACATAACTCAAATAAAAACAGAAATAATAGAATAAGGTAAACTAGCGAAATAAGAAACTGACATAACTTATATACAACAGCTTACGATATCTCATAGACCAAAAGATGTGCAACCTCCCTATGCCTTATATACATCTACTTGCGATTATAGAGAGGAATTTTTGCCACATAGCAGTGACTAGTGTCTAAAGTCTGCCAGTCAGCACTCAGCGATCCTGCGAGTGCGGAATGGATATTTATGATTTTCCTCACGTCTCCTCAATTTCAATATACATCATAGCCCAGCACTAATTATTCCAGATTAATTGACACAAATCTGCAGCTGGGGATGACGCCTAATGTAATGTCTATTATCATTTTATAAGTGAATGACAAAGTGCCTTGAAGGACACTAGTGGGGAATATAGAGGGGGTGGCTCTGCTCAGATGCTGTAGGGTTGCTCAGTCTGGCTCAGGGGTGCTACCCTAGGATGTTCAGGAATAATATGGCAACAGAAATGTGCCAATACATAGGGTATCTAATAAGTTATTAGGAAATGTACTCGCTGGCTTTTCTTACTATTATCATTACTATTATCATCATTATTATTATCATTGTTATTATTACTATTATTATTATTATCATTATTATTGGTTTTATATTATTATTATTATCATTATTATCATTATTATTATTATTGATGTTTCATTATTATTATTATCATTGTTATTTTGTTATTATTATTATTATTGTTATTATCATCATCATTACTGTTTTTTTGTGTTGTTGATGCTATTTCATTATCATCATTCTCCTTATTTCTTGTCAATTTAACTTAAAATATAAGAAAAACGAAGAGGAAAACAGGGACAATGCTAGGGCATTGTTCTCAACCATGCAAGAGACAATAGCCCTACATTCCTGCCAGAGTTAACCTCCCAGCCTCTCTGTCCCTGTATCTGTGCTGCCTCCACAGTAAGGGGATTGAGTACTGATAGGCGACCAGAATGCCTGCACATGTTTTGTCAACACTGTCTCATCCCTTGCCTAGCCAAAGTTACACATAATTGCCTGCAGAGATCTGGCTGATATTGGCAAGCTAATTTCCGGGGATCTTGGAACACAGTCCAATTACGAGGTGAAGTTAAATACCCTGATTCTAATAGACATGTCTAACAATGTTCAGAGGACTCAGCAAATCGACTTCTATTACTTTGTAAAGCGACAGGTTCAATTGCAATACGGTTATTCATTCGAAAAGCTGTTTAACTTAATGTACACACACACACACACACATATATTTATATATATATATATATATATATATATATATATATATATATATATATATATATATATATATATATATATATATATATAATTAAAGTTACACTTTTGAAACATTATTGTAAGTATTATTATTATTATTATTGTTATTATTATTATTATCATTATTATCATTTTATCCGTGAAGCATCTTGGATTATCTGTGAATGCTTCATGTGCAAAGTTGCCGATACATCTTGCAAATTTAGTCTCATTCCTCTCCGGCAACTTGTAGATACGACCATACGAGCTTCCCCTTTTCTGTCAGTTGCCCAGCAGTGCTACCAGGGTTTTACGGTACGGTACCCGTGACAAGGCTACCTACTAGTATATGTGTGTACCAAGAAGTGGTAATGAGGAGTATGCTGAATGGATATAGTAGTCATTAGGTATAGCCAGCTTCTACAGTGCAATTTCCCCCCATTTGACGTGTTACTTTGCCAATGATGCCTTTTAACCAGGGGTTGAAGAGTTGCAATGTGTATACTCATACACGCGAATTCACATGGCGTGAGCGGCTTACAGCAGATAGGGCCTTGAGCGCATATTTCCTCAGCTGGCTTCACAAATCAGCAACATGAAAGCGTATTGTAATAGTGTGTCGGAATGCACGTATTACTATTATTATTATTATTATTAATATTATTGTTAATATTTTCATCATTATTATTATCATTATCATCATTATTATTATTGTTATCATTATTATTATTATCATTATTATTATTATTGATGAATTCCTATATTTGAAACATCTGTTTTGCCACTATCCGATTGGTACGTTTGCTTTGATTGTTTGATACATTACGATTCTTTTGCCATGTCCTATACCCAAAAAGAGACTGATAAAACATATACTAGTATATCAGTATTACAATAAATCTCCATCGTCCCAGTATTGCCCTCAGATCGCTACACACATAATTGTGGTAGAATACCAGCAGTATATACAAAGTCTCGCGTAGGCCACTTTTCCTGGTAGGCCTGGGTTCTGCATTTTTCATCAGCAGGTCCGCAGCAAATGCAGGACTCACTCCCCATTTCTCGAGAAGAGCAATTTGTCCCGCGGCTGACTTCACAGATGAGGCCGTAAGTTACAAGGAATTAGCACTTACACGCCTCGCATGAAGCATCGATACATATTTCTGGCCACGTATGGTGCCTTAATGAAGCTGACAGGCCAGCTGGGCCCCCCGCCATGGCCCCTCCTGCTGCTCACGTGTCCACTTGGATTAGCTCTCGCTCTCGTCACGCGCGCCTGACGAGAATACCGAGCGCGAGACGAGAGCCCGCGAGATGTCCGCGGAATACCCCGACCCGAGCTCACATTCGAAATGAGTGGTACTAATCCTAGATAAAACGGATGGATATAGATTTGAGAATGACAAATGACTAAAATGTACAAACCTTTATATAAAACAAAGCAGTTCTACACTTCAATTATTGGCAAAAGAGTTAGGATTGAAAGGGAATCTCATAAACAATGCTATTTATTGTAAATAGCTGAAGCCCATTTCTCGTTTTAGCAGCAACTATTACAATCGGCAGGTATTTTATTCTCTTAAAAACAATACTGCATGTATTGCCTATTTTTCGAATATGCCAATATATAATCAAGAGTATGCGAAAGAACACTAGAGTTACTCCGCGCTCCCTGAGGGTAGGAAACAATCGACGTACGGAATTGGTCGATAAAGCCTTTGCTTAATGTATGCTTTGCATTTTTTTATTACTAGTAATATATTTTAAGTTGATATCTCAGGTGTACATAATCAACGATTGAAACCTTATTCCATCTTTCTTTTTTTCAGAAGATGATTCACCCAAAGAAACAAAAGAAACAAAATGCACACACGAAGACGATCAACCAAAGTTAAAACAGCGTCGGAGCAGAACAAACTTTACTCTAGAACAATTAAATGAACTGGAAAGACTGTTCGACGAGACCCACTATCCTGACGCCTTTATGCGGGAAGAACTGAGCCAAAGATTAGGCCTCTCTGAGGCGAGAGTGCAGGTACGTTATGCAAATCTGTTATGCTGAATATGCTACTTCGTACTTTTAACCTTTCGTTTGAACATACATGCTATTTGACATATACGTGTTCGTATGTGGCATGCGTCAACTTAATAACCCCAATTAAAATATCAATGGCTGAAAAAAGTGACTATAACAGTAAAATAAAAATGCATGTCTGGGTACCTGGGAGGCCAAGAACTTACCCCTGAAATACGCCATGAAAGGTTCTTATTCTCCGTGGCGTAATATTAGTATCATCAGGGCTGCCCCATCGCCGGGCGGTCCCCCGCACAATGCGCCGAATGTTTGCTGCGCTGCATAGCCCCACAAGTTCTCTCCTGAGGCGCGCACCATTTGGTTAGTCTTCCCCAGTTACTGAAATAACTCTGCTCCCCCTCGTCACCACTAGCCACTCACAATTCAGCCTTAAATCGGATCCCGTGATGTGAGAAAGTTACCAGTGACTCCAAGAGTTACAACAGGCTGCTCACGAATAACTCACTTAGATACAGTATGGCAAAAACATCCCCAAAAGGAAAGTCTACATTCCGCATACTTTCATTTATTTTAACGTTGCCATGTAACTGATGTAAGGGTGGTGGTGGGGTAAAGGCAGGGGTTGCCTGTGTATGCAGAAGAATGCTCCCGGGCAACGGGTTCTCTCGAGTAATTACCTCTGCTACGGAATGATTCCCAGAGATAATACCTGGTGAATCCTCATGCTTTAGGTCAAGATACATAGTCCCTGGCCTTGGTAAAACATCACTAGCATGCATCCATGAATTACCATATGCCACTCAAACAAATAACCCATCCAATCAAACCATTGGAATTCCTTAAGCCCAGAGCTGCGATGACGTCATTCGCGCATGGGGAAAGGATCCCTCGCCTATTTGAGCAGAAAGGGACTCGTTGTCAGTTATGGGAGTCCTGGGGGTGTTCCTCCAAATTGTTTTAATTTTGAAAATAATGGACGACGCTGACGTATTTGTTGACAGGTGGGCTCTCGCACCTGTTCCGCCAGAAGATGGTCCGCTGACAGTCTCTGGCTAATAAAGCATTACCACACCTGCTGTAGGACACCTCCAAACAACACATACATGCACCGGACTGCTAGTTGCATGCTTTACATGTTTTGTGGGTAGCCTTCTTGAAAACTTGCAATTTAACATTATTATGTACTCAACAAAATTAAATTGTTCTGATAAGGTGAAGTGTATCCGTTGTAATAATAATTGTGATCTTTATTGACCATACTCCCAGATATGAATGCATTCGTGCATTTTACTGTGCCATACTATTCCTAAAATTCACGGCACTTCTGGAATATCTGGCACAGTAAAATATACCTGTGAAATGCGCATAATTCATGTTGTTGTGAAAGTATTTGAATTTCACAAAAGGTTTTACCGGATCAACCTTATTCATCGTGACTTTATTGAACTCGTATCTTAATAAGATACTAGTAATTATAATCTTAAGAAGAGTTACCCGTCCAATGGACGTACTACAAGCTTCCCAAACCATTAATAAACCGAGAAATATACTTCTGTTTGTCTAAATCTCCAAAATCCTACCTCATATTACCTGTTTGGCCGAAACAATCAAGACAGGCCTTAAAATATTCTTGTCACCTTGGCTTTTTTTACATTTCTGTAATGAGGAACATTGGAAAAAAGCCTTGCATAACATTATCAAAGGTAAAGATACTAAGATGAATTTCTTAACTGGCTTGGGCGCATCATTCTCTCCTTTTTGCAGCAAAATGACAAAAAAAGTCTACCAACATAGAAAAGTATACAAAATCGGCAATGATAACAATTTAAAGGATGCAACACAGCTTTTTAAAATCAAATTAAGGTTGCACTTGTCATCCTGCTGAGAAAAAATGTCATGTCAGCAAAATATTTAGAATACAATATCATCTCGAAAGATACTTTCTGTTTTCTTACACTAAATTATTGTTCACTCTCTATTCAAACGAACATTCATTTCGTGAATTGGCGCTATTTGTAGGGTTATTAAATTCAAAAGCAATTGCAAACTACACGTCAAATATGTCATAAGATTATAGTTTGTTTCTTTTCTTTCAATATACACCATTCCTGACTAACGATAATTCATAAAGATGCTTTGTGATTGAACATACTCCATTGTGCAACATCTCGAATCGCATTCTGTTTATAGAAAGGTATAATTATACCTTATCATGAAAACCTCATGATTGAGAAGCAAGT
>OZ012698.1:15160521-15182915 GCA_963942565.1 Maea johnstoni
TTACTTAGTAACTGACTCTGCGAGTAGTATTGAAGTTTTCTCTTGACAGGTTGTTTGTGGTGCTGTGCTTCATTGTTTAAGTTGTCCACACATCGCGGCCTTTGGTTTCGTAGATTCTATTCTCTTTTATTTAATCCAATTAGTTATGTACGTATGATTTTGAAAACCTCTTATTTTTCCCCATTCCTTTTATCCGATTTCCCCCAAATAACTTGTGACCACCCTCTTGGGTGTGAAGAATTCCACTCCAATTCTAAGGTGCACTTACCTCAAATAGTTCACTCTATATGGACTAGAATATCTATCTACTTGGCATATATTGTTACAACTAACGAAATGTATGTATATGTGTTGACTTTAATAAGAATTACAAAAGTATACAACATGTGTCATATAGTGAACAGTAATATCTTAAATAAATAACTATAATTAAATAAGGAACTAGTGAAGTGCAGGCCTGGAGGGAGGGTAGACTGGCGGCAGGAGGAATGTTGTTATTTTCACGGCAGGTGCAAGACGACAGGCCCACCTGATGTTCTCCGACCATTTCGTGGCTTTTGACACGATCATAAATAACGCACACCCCCTCTCGCAGCCAGCTAATGGCTTCCGCATAGAATCCCAACTACTGAACACTCGCCCGAAATGGCCGCCCTTGCCCCGTCAATTAATATTGCAAACGATTTATGAGTTATTTATAATGGGTCGAGAGTACATCAATTGTGGCCTTTCATCTTAAGAGAGGAGCTCGCTTGTTCCTTTCTCATCTTCTCCAGGTATTCCACTGATTGCTTTTGTAGCATTTACCCTGATATCCCCCCGCTTTGTTTGCCTGACTGATTGAGTCCAATTAATTAATTAATTAGCCGTATAAAGGGTTGGGTTATGAGTTGAAAGCATGATTGTGTGTCGTTAAGACACCTTTCTCGTGCCGCGGACGACCTGTGGCCTTTGCTGCGAGCCTGCCCTGAACTTCTGAGCGACACTGTGGTAGAGCTGGCACGAAACTCACTCCTACTTACGCTGCTGCATTAAAAGTGAAAGTAACTAGCACAATTGGGGTTGGGGGTGGGCAAGCATATTATTTATCTGAAAATAGAGAAAAATGGTTTACATGTTGGAGTTAGTTTCATTGTAAATGATATTTCGTCTAGAATACATGCAGTGGTTGTGACCTTAGGAAATGATGGTGACGATGATGATGCGGATTATAAGAAAACTATGAAAATTATGGATAGTTATGGCGATGGTGAGGATGATGAGAAGGATGATGATGATGACGATACGGAGTAGAAGGAAACTGAATATGAAAATCTGTAAAGGTTATGACGATGATGTGGAGTAGAAGGAATCTGAGGACCAAACTCGGTGGTAGTTATGACGATGATGTTCCGGGGCAGTGGAAAGAAGGTGAATATTATGGCGATGGTGAGCTGATGATCATACGGTTGATGGTAGAGAATGAGGGTGAAGAGGTGGAATTGACGAAGATGGTGATAAGGATAATTGTGATGATGATGACGACCCCGGGACAGTCTGAATACGCATGCCTATCAAACATTACAATGGTCCTCATTAGATAACCATACTAGATGCTAGTGACGTGTCTTATGAACTTATCTTTGGTCGTAAATATTATCCTGTCAATTATTGGCCATGGGTGCTATATCTGCTGTATATCATACCTTGGCATTCTTAGAATGGCTATATGATAATATTACCAATATCTGAGAGTGGTCGACTCTAGCTATATAAAGGGTCTAAGAAGAGTATATTGTACTACTCTCAGCCAATACAGATGATTTATGCTGAGTGCAACATGGCTGTCTGACTCGGGCTGAAATATCACACTGATCGGCAGCGAAGCACCAGGGAATCCATGACACCGGGTCGATCTTATATCGCCCTCGACGTCATAAAACAGATATTAATTCAACTTGAACACGAAAAATCGCAAAGCTAATGCCGTCTTACAGTGAGGCATTTGCTAAAACTGGTGTCAGATTTCCGCGGGCGGGACACGCACGTGCCCCGGCCCGCAATCTTTCACTGACCCTCCATCCATTTTCAATGCTAAGTGATTCATCAATACAAACTTTCCCGGTGGCCCCAGACGATCCTAACACATTCGTGCTCGGATCGCCATGGTCACCCGACACTAAAAAACATCTTTTTTTAACAAATTCAAAAAATCGAAAACATATTTGATTGAAAGTTGCTTGTTTTGGTGTGTGGAGCAATTCTTCTTGAAATATTTTTCTGATATGTGTGTGGTTTGCGAGATTCGCTCGTTCTAGCCAGATGAGCCGCCTCGCGCGAGCAAGAACGGAGCTCCTATCTGTACCTGCTATCTTGACTCTCCGTGACTTCCAATCATCTTCACGCGTAACCTTTCAAGCTGGCCGGGTCACTCATATCGCTGAAATTAAAAACTTCAATATTTTATGGCGGCCCGACTAGGGAAGAACGAGTTGTTTATCATTATCGAGGGCTTGCATTAGATCCATTAAGCAAATGGGAAATTAATGAGATTTGGTTTCGGTAATTGAAGAGGGTATAAATAGTTGATACTGGGGCCAGCATTAGAAGGTTGTTTAGTATGGCAATTAGGAATTAGCTGCTATTTCATCTAAAACAACAAGGCAATTAAATATAAGGTCATTCATTACGTAATGAGTAAAACATAATTAACGACAACCACCAGCTACCGGTAATCAATATATTAGTTTGTTTGTATCAGTGTGTGTGTGTGTGTGTGTGTGTGTGTGTGTGTGTGTTGTACTGATCTGAATCAGGTTGTTGAGGTTGTGAATGCATGTATGTGTGTATGTGTATTGACGGTAAGCAAGTTTTACTAAATACTAGTAAATAGTACTACAACATGGTTGAAGAATGTAGGAATATTGATACAGAGAATAAATGAGCTATACAAAACAATGAATTCCATTAGGGTTAGTATTAATACTAACACGCATTGCTAGCTATGCTCATATATGACGCGGAGAATTGCATTTTAAAGTATACGTGTATGTTAGATGCAGTCTTACTACACAGAAATACAATTATACTAGACACATTCTACGAAGCACGAGTCATCATACTGTGAATATTCATATACATGCCCAATTTGGAGTACATCGTCGTGTTCGACTTCCATTACAAGTTGTTATGCATTGCCTGTAACGCATACACTTCATTTGTGCACAGAAATGATCCCGTCAAATCTATAAATTAACAGCCGCCAAATATTTTCTCATTACCCATAGACTTTAGTTCTAGCACGTCCGTACTAAAGGGACCCTTTAACATATGTAAATGCGTGTATTATGAACATTCGATTCCTGGCAATGACTTATAACTCATAACTAATTAGAATTGCCCTGCTTTATGGACAAGGAACGTCTATTGAGGTTTTATTGTGAGCCAAAAATCTGATAAAGACAACAGAACATGCTGTAAACATGAATAAAGAAACAGCGTGTAGACGGTTTCTGCACACCGTTTCAAAAGCAACACTTTAACAAATAACTCACTTAAGTACTTAACAAGATGGACGATATATATCTCCAAAATGGTACCTTTAGTACTAAGTAATTATACCCAACGTACCTAATGCCTCTACCCTGTATGGAGGGTAGTCTTGGGGAACCCGAAAAAGACGGGGTTGTGGGCAGCGCCCCGCCCCGGCAAACGTCAGCCGTGGAGATTGTGTTTGTTTTATTAATTTATAAAGTGTCGGTGGAAGGTGTAGTTATCTTGTCTGAGCTGATCATATCATTCATCATATTGCGTGTTGTGGTGTTAATTAGGCATTGCTGCTGCTGCTGCTGCCGCGGCGTGGCGGGCCACCACTCCCCTCCCTCCCCCCTCCTGCTCCTGGCTCCTGGCTGCTGCTTACTGCTCGTATATTACACACCGTTAATCTATTCTACCGTGCACAAAACACATACCACAACTTCCCATGCATTTACCCCATTCCCCAATCACTTTTTAAAGATAGGGGGGTACGTGGTATGGGGGAGGGGTATCGTGTTGGAGGGGGCGCCCCCCCCCCCCACCCCCAGCAGACACACACTACCTCCTACTCGAATATTATGCACCGTTAATCCATCCTACCGTGCAAAAATACCACAACTGCTCATGCATTTTCTCTCCCTTCAACATCCACAATTTTTAAGATAAGAGGGTATGTGCAGGGAGTCGGGGGGGGGGGGGGGGGGCGATCTGATGGGTGAGGGGCGACCACCCCCTACTGTCTCTTGATTGTATATTACACACCGTTACATTAATCTACCCTAGCGTGCAACACATAGAGCACATACCATAAGTTTTTTTTCACCACTCCCCCACCCACCTTTCGTTAGGGGTATGTGTAGGCGTGTGTTTGTGTGGGGGGGGGGGGGGGGGGGGGGCAACAGTCACAACTTGTCATGCCTTCTCACCCCCATCCCCCTTTTAGGGTTTATTCATATAAGGCATGTTCGATAAAATCCCTATTTAAAGTTTAATCCTTTTATTGCAATTTATTCAACTCACATTTAAAGACGTTTGCCAACGTTGACTGACATAAGTATTCACATTAAACCGCCAATGGATATGTTAAATATGTCATTGCCACAAGCATTACCTTGAGAAGTTTGTTTTTAAATATTCGCAGTAGTAATTTGGCGGAGATCTTGTTATTATCCTAAGAGGAAAATAATGCTAAATACAAAATGAAACATATTCTCTTGGGAAAGTTGATCCATATACCTTGGAGGAATGGAGTGTTTAGCTGTACATTCTTAAAAAGAAAACTAACAAGAAGGACAAAGTGTGTGTTGTCAAGGGGAGAGATAGCTATCATGTTAGATATATGGATGTCGTTAAGTATAATTAGTGGGACAGTCTAACCAGGGCAGTTTATCTGAAGGAGAGTTAGCCCCAGGACAAGAATATTTCTTCTGCCAGCCAGTTTGTCTAGGGCATAAATAAAAAGTCTCTCATTCGTTAGCGTCTGCATAGGTGTAACTAAACTAGCTCATAATCTATGATTTCATTAAATCATGCTTTTCTCTGTTCTGGTCACTACCTTTTTTCTTAAAGTTTAGGTGTTAGTTCCTGTGGCTGGTGATAGATGGCACTAGGGGTGGTCACACTGGTGAGTCAGAATCCTAGCCTAGTACTAGACTAAGGAGTTCCCACCACGGTCTGCTCCTTTCCCGTTATTGTGGACTCGTGATTGGCTGCATGAAAGGCCCAAATGTGTTTGTAGTAATATGTAGTCGCCAGTGGAGGGGCTTCAACATAGTACAAAGAGTGATGATAAATGAAATTCCAAATAAAAATTCCAGCCCTTGCATTACCGAATGCCTTATTTCTACAAGTATTTGAATAGCCCAATATGCAGATATGAGAGGATCATTGTTGACTCTGGCATATTGCATGGCTTCGAGAAACTGCGACCGATTAATCCCATGCAGAACCAGTTACAAACCATAAAATATATGGCTCTAAGACTCGAGGCGTCATGATATTAGTAAGCAATACAAGGTCAGAGTGATCTTGACCTCAAAGTGACCTTGACTTGAAATATTTCCAATTCTCGCTACTGGTTCTAAGATCCTCTAGCGTCGATGAATTTTGAATTTCGTTACTTTTTCTGCCATATTGCGGCTAAGTCGTGACTAGTCAGTTGTAACAATCATAGAAATGTAGTATAAAGTCCCTTTACTTCCAGTCACAATGCACATACGTTGCTCGGGTGTTTTACGGATCTCTCAGTCAGACACCTGGGGCTCTAATACGTTTAAACATGTGGCGTTCTTATCTCCCAACCCGACAGTGTCGAAGGCTCTCTATTAGTCAAGGAAGAATCATTTACGCTGGCTCTTCCCTGCGGCGTGCAGTGCTCCACTCAATACGACTTCTTTGTCAGACGGGAGCAAATTGGCCCGAATGTCCCGCCCTAATTAGGGGTGAATCGAGCGCCCAGCCTGTCATTTGCTATTACACTCACATGGTAAAACCCTTGGCCGACAGATCGCGTGCAAAAAGGGGTGCTAGATAAAGAAGGGGTAAAACAAGTGGATGAGTCGATGCCTTAAGGGTGGCGAACACCCCTAATTAGCTACGCAATACCCGAACCAAACCCCGTACCCTAATTATGCGCGGGATCCAGGGTACCAAAAGGGAGAAGAAAGAGGTGATGCTTTTTTCGTTTTGGAAAGTTCTTGGTGGGGAAAATTACGAGTTGGCCTTATGTTACCATTGTTCCACTCGAGTACACACGGGCCTTTGGAATGAGTGTGGCAATATGTGGCCCTATTTTGACGTCAAGGTACTCCCCCGGGCCATCAGTCGAGCCAATATTGGAGTAGTTTTGTTGGCTAAAGAATTTCATAATCATGTCTATTTCTGTAAAGGGTGTAAGGCTATTATTTACGCCGCCTTATCTTCTTTAGCTACTACGCGACTCATCAATTATCGCTCAGTGCAATATGTTGCCTTCTTAGTCACTTGGATTGTCAAGTACCACACAAACCTAATACCCCTCTCCTAGTGATATATGCACCAGCCTATTACATACATATGAGGCATCGTCGGCACATAACCGGGTGAAGATAGGATTTGAGCTTTCTTAAGGCAGTAGTAGTAGTAATAGTAGTAGTAGCGGTAGTAGTAGCAGCAGCATACGTAGTAGTAGTAGCAGTAGTAGTAGTAGTCATTGACTATATCACATCGGTGCAGGATATTCTACACACACATTCAGGAACCTGGTCTTACAAATGTTTGGAGTGTCCCGGGCTGTCCCCTCACAAATGTTTTAGAGGGAGATTCGATTCTACAGAAATGATGGAAAAGGAGCATTCTAACCATTCTAATATATATATATATATATATATATATATATATATATATATATATATATATATATATATATATATACATACTAGTATATATACATATATATATATATATATATATATATATATATATATATATATATATATATATATATATATATATATATATATATATATATATATATATATATATATATATATATATATATACCAGCCACTGCCTTTAGTCACTTGACCAATCGACAAGGTCAAAACGTAGTGTGTTCTCTACATCCACATATTCAATTTTATTTTGGGGCGGAATTATGTGGCCCTTAACGTGCATCACTAACATTTTTGAATTGTAATCCGAAATCTGAAATATCACTTTTGTTTTCTTTTATGCTCCGTGTTCCATCTCCAGTGCGTATTTCCCCCGAAGCTCTGCTTCCTTGCTAGCAAGCTCTAACCTCACCATCCCTTCTTCCTCTACAGTCGTAAAGGCGCCACGGCTATACATCCACTCGCTACTCAGCGCGATAAATTCCTGAAAGCAATTTCCAGGGAAAAATTGACATTTCAATTAGGGGGGATTTCCATACAATTTAGTAAGGGGACTGACATTCACTTCCTCTGACAATGTAAATATATGCCAAGTTAAATTTCTGGGCGCAATTTGCTTGATTTAATAATTTATGAATAATGCGATGAATCCATGATACACTTACGCGTCGCGACCGTTCATTATCCGGGGAAAGCGGCTAATTCGATTATCGCCGGCGAATGGAGCGCACCCTAATCTAATAGACTGTAATTTCTACATATACGACAAACAACCATCAATTATTTAAGTTATATTTTGAGAGGTCGAACAAAGACAGCTTTCATATTAAATAATGAATCCTGGGAAGAGTGATTGTTCAGAAGATTGGGTAAATTTGATATTACGCATCAGCGTTTGCAGAAATGGCCGGCGAGTCACTTTTGGGTCAGGGCGGTTATGAAGAAGTCGAGGGTGGCAAGTTGTGCGCATGCGCAAAACGCGATTTTGCTGCGGAAAGTCAATTTGGTACAATAGGTTATGATGATGTTATTATGACATATAGATGGCGCTCTATGAAGTCCTTTCACGTATAGAATCGCTGTAATCAGTGACGCTATCCATAAAACGAATATAACGGTAAGCTTTCCACATTGCCTGCAACAAATAATGTTATGGCCTGACTGAGGCGATTGATATGAAAGCAAAGAGATGGAACATCAAGAGTGGACGAAGCCATAAAGACCTAACGAAAAGCGTTGTCCATCACGGTCAAAATAAATATGATCCCCTGTGCCAATAAGTTGAATACATTGTCTCTCTGACGAGAAGGTTCGGGTCTGCCTCCTCCTTGACTGGGCTGTCTGCACACCATTGGCTGCACAGCTTCAGAGCATCGTAGGCCTGCCCTGATAGCCTAATGGTATAAGGCGTTGCCACTGACTGCTCACTGCCTCTGATCACTGCCAGGGCCTGCCCTGATACCCTAGTGGTATAAAGCATTGCCAATGGCTGCTCGATGCCTCTCACCTCTGCACAGGTTCAAATACCAGACGGGGCATATGAGAAATTTTACAGTGACCTGGTGTCAGCCGTGGTTTCTCCGAGTACTCCACTGATAACTAGCTAGTCATCGCTCTATCCCTGGTTGCATAGTATCTAGCACATCTGACTTTAGAAAAATAGTGTTTGGAGTAAGCCCCGTTAAACACCTCAAGATTTTGAATATGAAATCTTGACAATCTTGGAAGATTAAAATATGTTATCGGACGAATCAGACGCCTTACTTATTAGGACACAGACACACACAGACAAATACAAGCACACACATTTTAACTTTCAAATAATTGTGCATTAACATTACTTATACACTATAAGTAACATAAGAATATGCTATTATGCTATTACTAGTGCAGTTTACTACCAATTGAACTCTCAGACCGTATCTCTCCCGATAACTGAATCCAGAGTTCTGGCAGGCGCCCCCTCCCAACCCCTCCTCCTGTACCCCTAATATGATTACCCCCTCAATATTGTCTCCCCATTTAAACAAATAGCCTCAATTATGCAGTATCACTCTTGGCCCACTTTACCTTAATTATGGCGATGCGTGTTGTTTAAGCTTGACATCACAAACATAACGTATGTGATACTTGATATTAATATTCAACGCCACCGCATGGAGATAATGATGAATTTAGATGATCCTGTAATTAAATTTCTGTAAAGTGGGAGGGGATCTCGTTTGATGGGACGCCTCGTCAAGATGGCTGTTTGTTTTAAACAGAGTGTGACGAAACCCCTGGGATACAGCCACCGAGGCAATTGTGTTCACATTAGGAGGTGTTGACATACGAGAGGTGTTCTATACAATGCAATTTGCAGTTTAAAATTGGATCAGAAAAATTTGTCACATTAGAAAATGTTCTAATTTCGAAGTGTGTTTATTTGAAGCAAGAACATGCATAATGTAAACTCAGTACAAGTCAGGATAGGATGTTCAATTTAATGTGGGTTCATGATATAGCGGGTTTTAGTCATATGAAAATTACAGGAAATTTAGCTTTTAAAAGTGCTTTAACTTTTTGAAATATGAAGGTGTCAGACGCCATTGTATTGTGATGTATGGTACTATTCGATGATCTTGCTTTAATTAAGATAACCGGAAGCGATATTGAAAGGTGTCTACTTTGCATCTCGTTCACCCTCGCTTATGAAAGGGTTTCGAAAATGTCATTCTACACTATAAATCAAACTTGTCAAAGGGGCAAAAAGACTCCCTCCAACGAAACCACTTTGCCTATACTTTAAGCGTGTATCCGCTACGAATGCTTCCCCTCACAATACTATATGAAACCTCTCTAATATGCGAAAAATTGTGTGTGATCCGTGTGGCAATAGAACAAGTAGGTGACTGTATACGGAAACACAAATGAATGATACAAATACACGGTACTCAAGGGTGTCTCCCTTAAGAATATAGTTACATATACATCCTATGATAAATACATATCGTATACTGATATTGCACTATAGTCATCTCATTCCTGCTGTGTCAGGAATGCATACATGGAATACTGTATCTGAAGATGAAAACTACAGAATATACCGCTCAATGAGTGAGCAAATTGCCTCACATTGGGTCAGTCTTCTCATATGAGTTGGTTTAAAGTGCTGCCCGTCGGTTTACTATTGTATTTCTGTGTTAGTATTATTTTTTTTTCTTTATTTGTACATCCTTTACTTATTGTGTTTTAAAATAATTTGAATGTGATGATTTTCGTAGGTCGTCTATGGTCAATAAAGAATCATTCATTCATTTATCAAATCACTGCCCAAAATTTAGACTGTTCAAATGTCGAGTTTCCTTTTAGTAGTGTTTACACATATTTGCTAACAATTGATATATATATTTATTTGTATATGACTCTGCGCAATTCATGTGCCGGTTATAAGACTTGAGCACAACAGCACTCTTTATTCCGTACTGTGAAATCGAATGGCGTCAAACTGAGCATTTCTCTCATCTCGAAAACGATGACATGTTTCATGAACGAAATTGAATGGAGCGCTGGTATTTGCCAAAGGGATAAATGTTTCTTTTAGAACTTTTCAGAAAAAGGCATGTAAGGGGATTCACGTTTGAAAGAGGTACATTCTAAAACGACTTCTTTAGGATTTGGAATCTCCCTTTCAAATGTTTTAAAACCGAATAACACAGTTCAGGATGATCAGTCTACGATACACTGACATATGGGATACGTTATATTTAATTCTGATTTGTAATTTGATTCGTTGTTTTTTTCATTCTCTCATGAACATAAGCAGTATCTAATATCCAAATAACAGGAATTTTCGTTCAGCGAAATTTTTATAAAAAACAATGTGTTATTTTCTTACATAACGTTAAAGAAGACAACAGCCTTTGAAAAGGCATTTCAGTCACATAACAGTGAAGATAGTCAACCAGTGAATATATCAAACATTCATTTCCAAATATTCGTTTCCATAGCTTTTAATGAAGGTTTGTTCCACTGCTATATCTGAATCGTAAAACGTGCGCCTTAAAGCTATATTGGATTGAGAAACGATTTACACAGAATTTGAACTGTTCGTTTCAATAATGCGCAGAGTATTGTTTATTTCGCATCACGCATTTCCAAAAGGGCGATCCAAACAATGGACGCCTCTTTTTCTTGTTCATCTATCTCGAGAAAAACAACTCCTTTCGATAATTGTCTGCCAATGAGGCTAGAGTCTTGTGGCGGCCTTGTTTCTGGATTCCCTAAACCCCCGTCGGCCCCAAACAATACACTCCAACATGCTCTAAACCATGCTCCCGCCCGCGCCAACATATTCATGGCGACGGGGCAGGAATTCGTCTGCTCCATTCCACGTCACGCCGCTGACAGCCCGCCACTCACATCTCCATTTAGCTGCATTAACCATATCATATTTAGAGTGCAATTAGTATATTAAACGCCCGACCTTTTCAGCGGCAAAAGGCCCCAGAAAGATATCTCCATAATTGGGCGAAGTGCCTAGCTCCCCGACAATACCCTACGTCTGACGGGGGCTTACATCATAATGGCGGATGTAGCGCTCCGCCATTAGAACTGTCCAATCCTGTTTTGTCTCTCTCCTTATGCGGAGGGATTTTATTAATAAATTGAGGCTTTAATGCTACGTCAACAGCGAAAAACATTAATCTGTAATACAGTCTAATGAAGACAAATCGCCGGACTGACAAGGCATTTACGTTGGCGGAGTATTGCGAGGCTGCCCGGGTAATAGGATTTGGAAGAATTTGGCCGAAAGCGCAGATTTGTACACGAAGTGCATTAATAAAATTAGCCTTTACTTTGCAAGATGCGCGCCGGCTCGCAGCCTCCCCAAAGAAACCCTGACAGGAATTTGCATAATTTTCAATTAAATATCAGCCATTTTTTCATTATGCGATTACACTTGGCCCAGCGCCGCATCACAATTGATAAGAACTGCTTTGCCGAGCAATAAACTTGATGGAAAAGGAGCTATGTGATTACTTAGATACATAAAGAACCTAACGGGGAAATTCTCCTAATTGGATCAGTATTTTAAAGTAATGAAGTCAAATAAAGAAACGAACTTAACATAACAAAGTATTGTGTACCAGAGCTGTCAATTCACCTCGTGCCGTCTCTCTATTTTCCAGGTCTGGTTTCAAAATCGACGGGCCAAGTGCAGAAAACAGGAAAGCCAGCTGCAGAAAGGTATTAGTCTTTCTCTGATGCCCTTCGCTGACGTAAGAATGGGAGCAGACGACATTGCCATGCGCACCGAAAACGGCGAAAAAGATCGAAGATTAGCACGTGGTAAATTTCTGGATTTTCCCTCCCTCAGTCTCTCATCTCGCCCCCAGAGGGCGATATTTTGTTGTATATTTCTTCGAGAAAGATGTCACGTGATTAGAAGGGAACAATTTCCCGCCAACCCGAACACGCGTCGTCTGCTTCTCAATCTATTTTCTTTAGCAATATCTTTTTTGCTTTTTTGTCTAGTTTACTAGACTTTGCATCTGTTTGAAAAAGCTTATGCGGTCACTTTGCTGTATCTGAATATATTTCTAGAATTCGCTACACTCGAAGAATGTTTACTATGCGGTGCAACCAGATCTAAACATCGTAATGCCGACACTTGTAAGTTCGTGACACACGTGTTGCAAGTGGGGAAGATCTTTCTTGTACACAACGATGGACTCGGATATGTCTCTTAGAAAATGATTTTGACTTTGATATATAATAGTTTCAGATAAATGACATACCGTAAACACACAGAGCTGAAGTATACAAATAAAAGTACATTAGAAGAAAACACAAATGGGTAATTGTTGAAAATACAAACTGCGGCAAAACGAATCATTAAGTAATGAATTGTAAATGAACACGAATGAAAGATCGATGAGAGGAGGAATACAGTTCAAAAGAAGGAAAAAGCACATCACGTGTCTTAACTCAAAGATTAATGGTAATGATATTGAATGAAAAGATGAAGATGTAAGAGCGCATAAAATATACAGGTGATAAGATTAATACGTTGGTAAATAAGAAAATGATGTAGATGATTAAATTAGTTAATGGATAAAAGCATCTATGGACGTAGAAGAACATCACATGGAATGGTAATCTGTAGATCTGGTAATGATCAGATTAGATAAGTAAACGGTAAGTACAACTGAATGTGCAATACTTCAATAAGTAGATAAATACTTAGTTATGAACATTAGATAGATAATTAAATAAATGAATAAATAAATAAATGAACTGATAAATACATAAATAAATAAATAGATAAATAAATAAACAAATAACTAAATGAATGAATATATAAGTAAATGAAAAAATAAGTAAAAGAATACAATAGATCCACATTGAGGGATTAATGAATGCATGAATAGATATATGATCGATAGATAAATAGATAGATTGATAGAGAGATGGATAGATAGAAAGACATTGTTTTGGTGCTGTAGAAAGTAAGGAAAACTTTGGAATTTCCTTAATTACTTAAAGCTAATAAGTGCATCATCTGAGTATTCGTGTTGTGAAAAAACATTAGTCAATTGGACCTTTCGTTAGGCTCTCCTACTCCCAAACCCCTATTTTCACGCCCAAAGGGTCAAAAATCTCCTCCTTCTATAACCCTAAACTTTTGCATTCTCATGGTTCTGTGATCTTAAAAATGAGAACATTTTCAGAAATATATCCAGGACAAAAAATGGTTCTCTGTAAATCCCAATGAAAAATACCCTTTCAAACATTTCCACCATGTTTCTTTTGCCGGAAATAAACGAGAATTTGGTCAGATATCTCAATATCCCAGCTTCCCCACCAACTCCACGCGCGAGCTGAAATGTACAAGATGCCGGCGTGGGCGCGTGTTCTCTGAAGTGCCCGGATGGATGTGTGAGATGTCCATTTCGTTCGCAGCTCGACCCGGGGTTGTTCATTTCATTCCACTAATGGGCAAAACTGCCGGCTCTGTTGAACCAAGCCGTGATATGGGCTTCCATTTAATTTTGTCAGTTTAGTTTGAATTCAGGCTTCCAAATTGAATACAATTTTAATGAATAGGCCACAAAAGGCGGGTATTTGGATTGGAGACCGCCGTCTGGCACGCGCCGGCCCAGTGCCTTCTGTTCGAGATTCCCCCTACATAGCCACCTAATTAATTTAATTAGGGGGAGCAATTAATTTGATTAGACCAATCTTGCTTACCCAGACTTTAGGGCTATAACTCGATCCCCGTCAAAGGAGCGGCAGTCATATTTATTAAGTGTTTTCTTAGGCTCTGGACATGCGTAGAATGGCAATTGTGAGAAAACGCCGACTCTGTTTGAGCCGACTGAATGTTATGGAGAAAAAGCACTGGCGAGAAAAAGAGATGTATTTATTAGTCGCTGCGCCAATTTTCTGGCGTATAAAAGAGTCTTTAAGACCGAGGGATCGATGTCCGACATCTTCGTCCGCCGGCACGAGCGATCGGCGCAGGGCCTCGTGGTGCTGAATACAGCTATGAAGGAGTAGTGGAGAATTCCCACTTTGAGGCAACAGACGAGTTTTATTTTCAAAATATGTTTAGAAAAAGGATAACTAAGTATGTTCCTGTTTGTATATTCAAGAATTCTTGAAATGTACACTCCGGCTATAATTAAACACTTGATAATGTTCACTTGTTCAAACGTTTGAACTACAGTCCAATTCAAGTTTCAATGCTCTATTGTAGGGATTACTTGACGAAAGCCTTAAGGCCCAGTCACACTAGGGTCCGACTATCGCACGATTTTAAAATCGGCAGGTCGGACCCGATTTTTTCACCTATCGCCTGCGTCTAAAAAGTCGGTACTGGGTTAATATCGTATATGTCGCAGTCACACTAGAGCTCGACTATCGCACGATTTTAAAATCGGCAGGTCGGACCCGATTTTTTCACCTATCGTGCGTTCGTCGCATCCGATTTTTAGGCCAAATTCAAAATCTGATCCGACTAAAAAAAGTCAGTACTGATTTGCGAACCTGTTTGCAAATCAGTGCCGATTTTTGAAAAGTCGCAAGACAATTTTTTGACGCATTTTTCTAGCAATAAAATCGGCTCCGATGAATCGTAAAAGTGTGACTGCAAACATCGCACGACTACTTTATCGCAAGACAAATCATTGACGCATTTTTCTAGCAATAAAAAAATCGGCTGCGATGAATCGCAATAGTGTGACTGCAAACTTGTATATTTTCAAAATCGGAACGTCCAGTTCCGATTTTAAAACAAGCAAAATCGGATCCGATTTTAAAGTCGTGCGATAGTCGGACCCTAGTGTGACTGGGCCTTTAGACCGCCGTAATTTAGAGGAGGTACAAACCACACTACGTCAGAGACGTGGTGTAAAGTGTTTTTTTTACTGCATCTCATTCTGTTTTAATCACTAATTGAACTGAATGAACATCTCGACATAGACGGCATGAATTATAATTTGTTCCGGCACACTTTGTCCTACGATGGTGAAGGGTGAACGGCAGAAAAAAAATCCGCTTTTTTTCTGGAAAACGACAAAAAGAATTCTGTCGTTCACACTTCCCCCATCGTATTTGTCTAACTTCTGAATCGCTAAAATAGTGGTGTTCGATTTTGAGAACACAGCAAGATCAGTTTTGATCTAACTTAAAATCCGCCGAAAATATATAAAATGAAATAATCTCCCTGAACTTCTGCTCAACCCCCTCCCTTCCCCTAGGGCTAAGCACCCTCACCGGTTCCCTGGCCCGTCCCAGGGGCCACAGTGCCCCTGGCGCCCCCTACCGGCGAACGATGTATCATCACCACACTCACAGCGGACCAGTGTCAATTTCACGCAGTTTCAACGGAAAATTTCCATAATAGTTGTAAATATGTTTGTCTGTCATGTTTTAGCAATTTCTGCCCCTCTGCGAGGGGATCGGTATGCGCTCCATTTCACGCTAATCTAATTGTGTTCAGCAAGGCGTAATTCACCTCAAGCGTCAAGGCATCAGCCGGTATCGGGGTAAAACCTCACCACCCTCCCTGAGGGGATGGGGCGGGGGAAGGGGTAGCTGGTGGGGGTGCATATCTAGAGAAACTACCATCGTCTCTCCTTGTGCTGATCTAGATGAGTTCACAAGAAGCAAGATTTTCAGTCAGAATCAAGGTGAAACACCACCAACCAGACCGCGGGGGTAAGGACGGAGCGGACAGGGGCAGGGCGAGGGTGGGGGGTGTGGGGGGGGAGATGGGTGTAGGTGATTTACAGAGGAACTGCTATCGTTACTCTCAGCTTTTATCTAATTGTGTTCAGCACGGTGCAGTACACCTCAAGCAGTAAGGTAAAACACCACCGGCTAGACCTGGTTGTTATTATTTACCTATTTTTTTATTTATTATTATTATTATTTTTTTTTTGGGGGGGGGGGGGGGGGGGTAGGGGGGAAAGGGGAAGTTGGGGACTGCAAATCTTGAAGAACCACATTCGTCTCACTGGGGATGAGATGTGTGCATATGTAGAGTAAGTCCAATCGTCACTGTCAGCCTTATTTAATTGTGTACAGCAAGGCGTTCATCCACCTCAACATCAAGGCTTCACCGAGCATCGGGGCAAAGCACCCCCCTCCCCCACTCATTTTTTTTGGGGGTGGGGTAGGGTTTGCATGTCTAGATGAAGTCCCATCACCACAGTCAGCGTTAGTCTAATAGTATGCAGCAACACCTACTCCCCCCTAGCACCAAGGGGTGAGTGGGTGAGATTCGGGTTGAGGTACTAGCTTTTTATGTCTGGGGGGAAGGAAAGGGGTTTAAGAGGTGGGTGGGTGAGCATAGTTAATGGAATAACATCGTTTCAGTCTACCCGGTTGCGGACACAGATAGTTTCAAGGGGTTCGATGGATCCCTGTACAACTTAAAATGTTTACAATCGTGCTAAGAACTGTGACTTTTCCATCGTTTTGTTTAAAACCATTGAGCTAAATCTTCCTGCCAGTTAAAACGAACCATCGATCCTCATACATATTTTGTAATTGCCTCTACTTAAGTCAATAAACATACAAATACAAGTACTAAAATCCCATCAATACGCCCATTCGTGGGCATATCTAAAGGATGACCCCTCGCTCTAGTCTACTTCGATGAGTTGACCTGAATGGGACGTGCAGGAATAGCGTCCAGAGAGGCACTAAAAGCTTCAGTAGGATTCCAAATGAAACACTGCCATACCTATCCCGTGTGTGTAAGTGTGCTGGCGGTGAGAGAGTGGGGTTGTGTCGGGGGTGATGATGACCTTTAAACATGCAGTAAATGCCCTTTTCTCGCAATATAAATTTTCTTACCATCGTATACAAAAAGAAACAATTCGCCTCAGACATCGTCACCTGGCTTCTTGTTTGGTAATCTAGATAAACCTCGCCAAGCACACTTTCAGAAATGGAGGGCCTGCCCTGATGGCCGTGTGGTCTAAGGCGTTGCCACTGACTGCTAGCTGTCTATCGCCACTGGCTGGGTTAAAGGTGCCAAAGCCAAAAAGTACAACGACACGTACAGGGAAAATAAAAACAATTGATCTTAACGTAGTATACGTCTTTGCAGACTTGCTTACACACTAGCAGACTGTGTAGGTATCAGCTCTCGCTTGATGTGTATGTGTGATTAAAGTAACACCGGCCTAGGTAGAATACTACAAAAGAGTGCAGAAAAGTAATACGCATATACATCTGACCGTGTTCCCAAATGGTGGTACGATACTTTCATAAATCCCTGATACTCCCCTTTCTTTCGGGACCAAGAAAAAAGAGCAACTTGGTGGGGTAATGAAACTCGCATTTTAGAGACTTACGAGGATCTGACTGCTAGAATAATAGGGCAGTACACTAGTTTCAAAACCATTGTTTGGGCAAACCTGAGTAACCAGCATAATTACACGGTCCTCAAAATCCATTTCATTTGCTACTACTAACTGCTTACATTACTCTGAAATTCGTCATATGTGAGTGGTCAAGCTGCTGTCCGTTGTACAAGTGCCGGTGTCGGTGTACAAGACAAATGCATGTTCACTAGGGGGCCGAATGGGCCAAAATTGTCAAGTTGACAGCATATATGGGCATATCTCTGTGATTCATTTTTTATATTCTCACACTATTTCGCCACAATATAGCCAATGGGGCTCCATTTTTTAAAAATAATTCCAAATAACCTTGATTGACCTTGGATGACCTTGAAATGACATTAGAGTGCATTTTCTCTTGGCATATCCCTCTTTCAATCACTTTTTCTCCTCATAGGTGTGTGAAAATGGAAAATCTGCTCTCATTCGATTTTTGAGAAAGGCACTATAGAGTACATTTCCAAAGAAATCGGTACAAAAAGTACAAAAATGATTTTTTTGTGAAAGTCGAAATCAAGATATGTACTTTCTCTTCTACTAGCAGACATGTACGCCTTACTACCAATTTGACAATCACATAACTAATTAGAGCTTAACATGTACATATCATTTTAAAAAGAGACCATCCCGATATCTCCTTTCGTTGCAATGGTATGTCTAATTTTCAACAGCCATCTTGGATTTTCGAGGTCAAAGGTCGTCGTAGATTTCGAAAATAGGACATAATTTCCAACGAAAGCAGATATTGGGATAAATTTTTAAATCATATCTACTCCTTGAGATCGACCTGATAGTGTGCTTTATGTATTCGTAGGGGTGCTGTTTTTATCATAAGAAAAGCAAATAAGTATTTTCATATCATCCTTCACAAAGAAAGTCAAATGGTGTCCAAGATAATAAGGGGGAGTAATTTTCATTATATTATTAGTAGGGGGCAATAACTTCAACCAAATATATGATATGATGAAATACGTAGTTAAAGGTCATTTCAATGTCATTCGGATTTTCAAATGTTTTATATCTCTGCAGGCTAGTGGATGGCCGAATTTCATAAAGTTCTGGCCATCCACTCCAAAGATACAGGGCCATTGACAATTTGGGAAAATCTGACCCGATAGTCACAGGTTCCGTGCCTGAACTAATAGTTTGTGGGGATGGGCTGGTGGGTTGATGTATGTATATAGGGGGTTTCATCGCCAATGCACTGTTGCTATAACTCGTGACTAGCACGCTGAAATTGGTGGAACGCCGCCTAAGCCCAAGTCACTGGTAACTCTCTCTCTAATGCCCCGCCCGGGTATCGGACACGGCCTGTGGTAAGAGGCAACACCCTAGACCCGTAACACAATCAAGACAGATTCGTTCATTCATTCACTCGCCTATTATGGAAAGGAGTTTGATGGATCTTATAGTATGATATGATATTTCTTCAAATCCGAAACCCTCACCACCCCCCCCCCCCCCCCATTTAAAAAGCCCTAGACCCATTTCCCCTGATAGCGCAGGTATGGCCGATGGGTCACCTTGTGCAGGGAATATTTAGGATTCACGCCCCCTATAGGAGAAATGCTGAATCAAAGCGTTTTCTAGTAGTTTCTACTCTCAACATTCCCTCAGCTATCTTGCTGCCGCCGGTACGATTTGCCGAATTTCCCCTGAGCTCTGGCGAACCCTCACAGACCCGAGCAGAACGCCAAATAGAATTAGCTGCAGATTCTCCTGCGAGACTAGCTCGTTTTGACGCCTCCATCGCCGCGCACCATCTCCAACCCAGTCAATAACACACCTGCACCTGCTCGCTTCAACCTTAGATGCATAAAACAAGGGATATGTAGCGAGAGACCAATTACTATTTGCACAATAGTGAAGACCTAGCTATCCCAGGAGTCCCGAATCTGGCATTAGTATGACGTCACCGGTAGAAAAAGACTAATGAGGGCTCCAAATCTGGCCTCAGTGTGTCGTCACTAGGAGACAAAGACTAATGAGGGCTTTCGTATGTTTTACGTTGAATACAGAGAAACTTGCGCACTAACATGCGGAGAACACGACTTTTGGGCTATTCACCGCTGCCAGCCTGTTCAGGTTGACCAGCTGGTTTCATATCCACTAAGGTTCAACTGCGGAATGGAGTTATAGTATTTTGTTTATCGTCACGTTTTTTCCATGGCGGAGAAAACCGGAGAACTCCGTGAATCACCGATTGAGCCTTACCCCTGGTATCTATCCCAACACCGGTTAATATTAGTTGACTGGTTTATGCAAAGAGTATGTGTGGTTGTGCGAGGCGGGGTGGGGGTAATGGGCATACACAGCTAGCCCCCAGTGTGCAATACGCTATGCTGCTCGGCATTAGAGGCTGCCCTGGTTACTGTGCAGGGGATTGGGTTAAAAGACCTTTTATTGAACCTATCAGGACTGGGCCTGTCACCGTAAACACCTCTAGCACAGCATGTATAAATTGGACGCCTCTATACCTTAAACATTCCTATAAAATGAATGTCTCTATAGATTAAACAGTATCTGAACGCATAGTGTGACCTATTTTGTACCGTACAAGTTCACATAGTCCCCGACGCCCCCGCAGGTGTTTTCCTTGTACCTTAGGGGAATAGTTTACCTAAAACCTTTAGTTGAAGCAACCTCAGATATTTGATATTTTCAGATATTTTCATAACTCATCGAACAACTCTCCTCCAATTAGTTTGTTAATCTGTATTGGTTTCTAATCGCCAGAAGCAGGCTTACCAATGGGGAACATTAGGTGCTTAACCCTTTCATGTCTGAAATCTTCTTATCAAGTGTCGTCTGGATCTATAATACTTTTGAATATAACTTAATATTTCAGGGCAAACACTGAATTTATTTGAAGGGAAGATGAAGATTGAATTATGATTAACATTTCGTCCTCAAATATGTTCTTTAAAATGCTTTCATGAGTAAGTTGTCACCAAAATAGACAGTCAATTGTGGCTGCTACATGCATGAATGGGTTAAGAACGTTCAAATGAACACCCCTCAGAGAAACCCCCTGCCCCCTCCCCCCCCCCCCCCCCACACTCCCAACCTTATCACACTTACCAATATTCCGTTTCATCTCCTCTCCACTCGTGCTGCTGAGATAAGATCAATTTCCTAATTGCTCAATTTCTTCAATTGCCAAAGCTGTGTATATCGCACATGTAAAGAGGCAATATTCAATTAAAGCGCTAATTTCTATTATGGCTAGGGTCGTTGTGGCGCTGAGCTGGGCCTAATGCTATTCGCCGCAGCTCCCCCGGGGCTCGTGAAATGTGCCGTATGACGCTGGCCAGAAGTGGCCTATGATTTATTCATGCCCGGCCCGGGGAGTAAGAGGCGCACGTCCCATTGAAGCACCTCCTAATTGAATGAAATGTAATTATTAGATCGGGCAAGTGAAACAAATGTACCTGTTCCCCTTTCGCCGTAAGATTACGGGACATGAGATGATACGCCAGACATCAATACTGCTATTGCTGTAATAAGGGAGATGGTATTGATAATCATCCTCATATGTTATCCTCCTAGCGCAAGCTGTATGTCTAGAATACTATCCAAAATGTCAACTCGCCTTTTCTTCCCTCCTACCTCAATATAGGTGTCACCCTCTTTTGCCCGCCATCACATCAACAACAACAACACCATCACGAACAACAACAACAACACGATCAGCAACAACAACATCAACAGATACAATGATTGAAGTAAGAAAACAACAATAACAACAACAATCAAAACAAGTATAGCAGCTGCAGCGACAACAATAATTACAACAACTCACCCAGCTCATAAAACTGGAAAAACAACGTTAAAACATGGACGTGGATGACGACTTCAAAAATATCATCATCATCATCATAATTATCATCATCACCAACGTCATTATCAACAACAACAATAGCAACAACAACCACAACAGCAACAACAGCAAGAGCAATAATAACTGTTTGGGTGTTTACCTTATATTCTATCGTTGGTCCTGATTTAAACATGGTCCATTTAATAAATAAACCTTGTTATGGATAACTAGCCTGCTACGTTTAAAAGATAAAACATACAACGATGATATATATGAAAACTTGAATTTGAAAAAAAAAATACACGCACACCGTCTTTTGTTACAATCGAAGAGTGCCTAAAGTAATTAAGATGATAGAGTGGAAAGAAGAATGTTTTGAGAATTTTGCTTGAGGTATTGAGGTACTGCTTATTTGCTGAAGGCCGGCGGCATGAGACATGTCTACTTATAGGAAGTATACGACTACCCCTGTGTGACATACCGTATTAGGGTACCACCCCATCATTAGGTCTGTGCCCGAACCTGGTACCAGAACACCCGGGTTAGGCTAATTGTCTGGGTCTGGGTACAGGCGGGAACAGCAGCTAGTAGACAGATAGGGTTCTGTCTACCCCTGTTCGAGAACAGGTGGCAAGATGCACGCGAACAATATGGAAAAGCCAGAATGTCTGGTATTTCTTCTGAAGGCCGGTTTATCACAAACCCCCTGTGCTAATTGAGATTTTAATGGAGGGGTTTAAAGGCTTTCAGTCTATGTGCATTCCATTTAGTATATATGTTGCATGTGTA
>OZ012698.1:15183115-15185615 GCA_963942565.1 Maea johnstoni
ATATTACATATATTTATATATAATATATATATATATATATATATATATATATATATATATATATATATATATATATATATATATATATATATATATATATATATATAATATATATATATATATATATATATATATATATATATATATAGGTGTGTGTGTATGCATATTTTATATCTATCTCTCTCTCTATATATATATATATATGTATATATATATATATGCATATATACATATATATATATATATATTATATATATATATATATATATATATATATATATATATATAATTATATATATATATATGTTGTGTGTGTGTGTGTGTGTGTGTGTGTGTGCATATACTATTGACATTGTAATCAAAATATTTTCAAAGATTAAAACGAGTAGCGTAGGCGATGAAAGGGATCAGAAAAAGCACTCCATGAAACACCACATAGCATAATACACAAACATAGCCTGTGAATGACTAGAATTATTCTGCAAAGGTAAGATAAGTAATTGTCATTGGTAATTTAGCATAGTCTTAACCCATTAATACTCACAGCAGCTAAAAACAGCCTGACAATTTTGATGAAATCTTGCAAGCAAAAGCATAGTTAGCAAAATATTTGATGGACAAACGTTAATCAGGGCAGAACAAATAACTCTCCTCCAAATACTTTGTAAAATCATCTTCAATTCAAAAGTTATTGTCAAAAGTTTCGTTGATCCAGACGACAATTGCTGGGTGGCCTCTTAAGCATTAATGGGTTAATATAGACATAGACTGCACATGGCTAGAAACCTATTGGCTCAAATTGACCATTTCCTTGTTTATTTTTGCATTAGGCTTGGCATTGTTGACATCAGATCATTTCACGCAAAGCGCGAGATCTTGGCAGCCGAGTGATCTAAGGCGTTGCCACTGACTGCTCACTGTCCCTCACCACTGCTCTGCTCTGGTTTGGGGCGTGTTGAAGTTGCCAATGCCTGGTATTCCGTTTTGCTGCACCACCAATAACTGGCTTGTCATGACTAACAGTAAAACAGCAGAGAAACTAACGATGAAATTAGTTCCAAGTTCCAGAAATCCTCCTAAAACAGTGGTGGGTTTAAGATACTCGTGAATGTGATGGTTTTGGTTAGACACATCGACCACATGTGTTTGTGTGATCCTTGCCCTTTTTGCCCTGGTGTCGAGATGCGTGAAGTGATATCAAAGACAGCCTGAGCGATTAGCCTCTTGGGGTTAAGTGTGTTTACCAAGTGTTCTGGCATTGCTACCAGTCACACGCTAGCCCTACTACCACTGTAACATGAAAACTGGTCATCATAAAGCGTATAGTCCTCTAAGGGCTGTTCCATTTAAAAGTGTGGGGGGAGGAGGAATGGAAGGTTTTTTGAAGGGGGGAGGGGCTGAATTCTGAATTATTTCATCCTATTAGATTACACATGATTTCTGGCTGGAAGTGGGGGGGGGGGGGGGGCGGGGTGGGTGTCGAATATTTGATTATATTCCGCCCCCCCCATTACACTTTTAAATGGAAAGGCCCTAACACACTTATAGAAATACAGATAAGCTGAACCGACAAACCTGAACATACATGCCGTATTTGTTTTTTTATTACTTTGCCCTGTTTTGTGATGTGAATAACCTGATATCTGTTACCACGAAGGGCATTCTAATGCACTCATCACTCATTGTTTCTATTATCTGCCTTTTCGAGGTCATACCTCATGTTATTTCTCTGTCAACATAACAACACCCTAAACCTTATCCACAAAACCCATGTTAGTCCCTTCTACCACAAGACAGTTATAAACGGCACAGCCTTAACTGCTGCACACTACCGTTAGGCAGGAATACCAGCTCATGACTCAGCCATCGACAAACGTTCACTGCCTCTATTGCTGCTGCTACTGCGGCGATAAGGGCAAAGCCATACAAGGCAGGACTGACATATGTGTACAGATCCCACACCCTAACCTATACCAAAAAATAAAAAGAAACAAACCAATTCTGTGGGTATATATGGGTACGTACCACCGACAGGGATTTCTACTAAAGATTCGGTCATTGAAAACACTTCTTAACCACTATTGTTCTTCTACTAAATGGGGCGCTATGGTCAATTCCTAGAGGGCAGGGTTCATGTACATTCAGAACCCGGAGCTTAATCTATACCAACATGATAAACCTTTGCCTCTACCCATGTACCTGTCAATGGGGAGTCCCAACCTTTGACTTTGCCATTAACTGAATGCATATCACCACTACCAATATAGCCCAGCCCCTAGACCAATCCATTTAACTTCTTTCCTATCTAAGCTGAAAAGGATAACAAACAAATAAGAAAAAGGAAATGAGTCAATGTTAACTTTAGTTCTCAATTTACTCACTGGATGGCCGCAGTGAGGTCTTTCCAGTTTACAAAGACGACTACCCTTGGTGCCATCTATATTTTATTAAGTTGCCAGAGAAACTAACATCGAGACTTCAAGGAAAAGTACCATACCGG